>CM077150.1:110050569-110369360 GCA_039583875.1 Platanthera guangdongensis
TTCACAATTGAGTTGGTGCCAGGTGCGAAACCAGTGGCCCGCTCGCCATATCGCGTTGCGCCTAAAGAAATGGCTGAGTTGAAGGTTCAACTACAAGAAATGTTAGAGCAAGGCTATATCCGCCCAAGTATGTCACCTTGGAGCGCGCCTGTGCTTTTTGTAAAGAAGAAAGATGGTGGGTTACGGTTGTGTATTGATTACCGTGAATTGAATAAGCTGACCGAGAAGAATAAGTATCCGATACCTCGGATTGATGAATTATTTGATCAGCTGGTGGGATCTACCGTCTATTCGAAGTTGGACCTGAAGTCTGGTTATTACCAGTTAAGAATTCGGGAAGGTGACATTCCCAAAACCGCATTTGGAACGCGCTATGGGCACTATGAGTTCACAGTCATGCCCTTTGGATTGTGTAATGCACCTTCGGTGTTTATGGATCTGATGCACCGTATTTTTCGTGAGTACCTGGATCTATTTGTGATCGTGTTCATTGATGATATCCTGGTGTACTCGAAGTCCAAAGCTGAGCATGAGATTCACTTGCGGTTGGTGCTGAACACGTTGAGGCAAAATCAGCTATATGCCAAGTTCTCAAAGTGTGAGTTTTGGCTATCGTCAGTGGCATTTTTGGGCCATGTGGTGAGTGGAGCGGGCATTGCAGTAGATCCAGCGAAGATAAAAGCCATACAAGAATGGCCAATATTGTCTTCCGTGGCCGAGGTCAGGAGTTTCCTTGGACTTGCGGGCTACTATCGAAGATTTGTGGAGAACTTCTCGCGGATCGCTTTGCCACTAACCACACTGACGCGAAAGGATCAGAAGTTCGTTTGGACGCCAGAGTGCGCACGAGCTTTTGACGAGCTGAAGGTTCGGTTGACCACGGCGCCGGTGTTGTCTTCGCCATGTGGAACCGATGGCTTTGTGATTTATAGTGATGCCTCAGGAAGCGGTTTAGGCTGCGTCCTTCTGCAGAGCGGAAAGGTGATTGCTTATGGCTCACGCCAGCTGAAGGTGCACGAGCGAAACTATCCCGTCCATGATTTGGAACTAGCGGCGGTGATTTTTGCACTTAAGCTGTGGCGACACTACCTTTATGGAGTGAAGGTGGAGATCTATACCGATCATAAGAGCCTCAAGTATCTCTTGGAGCAGAAAGAGTTGAACATGCGACAACGAAGGTGGTTGGAGTTCCTTGGGGACTACACTTTCGAGATTCACTATACACCCGGGAAGGGAAATGTTGTCGCGGATGCCTTGAGTCGGCAGGTTCCGGCTAGAGCAAATTGGTTACAAAGGCATGATGAACGTCTTATCCAGGAGTTGGAAGCATTGGAGATCTATTGTGTTGACAAGAATTCCACTACCAGTGCATGTTTGAACTGGACCGAGGTGCAATGTGACCTTGCGGACCGAGTTCGACGGGCAACGGAGTTGGATGAAGATCTCTTGCGCTATGTGAATGAAGGGCCAGAAGGCAAATTCACCTGGAATGACGGTCTTTTGCGAAAAGAGGGCCGGTTGTGCGTCCCAAATGTGGGGAAACTGAGGGAAGAACTGATGTATGAAGCACATTATACGAAGTATTCCATTCACCCCGGGAGCACAAAGATGTTCAACGATATGAAGAAGCTTTTCTGGTGGCCAGGGCTTAAGAAAGATGTTGCCCTGTATGTAGCCAAATGTCAAACATGTGCGATGGTGAAGGCGGAATGCCAAAAGCCGGGTGGTTATTTGAAGTCACTACCGATCCCAGTGTGGAAATTTGATGATATTTCCATGGATTTTGTGCATGGATTGCCAAGATCGCAGCGAGGAAATGATTCCATTTGGGTGATAGTTGACCGGCTAACAAAAGTAGCACATTTTCTCCCGAACAGGCGGGATGATTCGGTTGAAAGTTTGGCAAAGTTATACGTTGATCAGATTGTGCGGCTTCACGGTGTTCCTCGGAGCATCGTAAGTGATCGAGATGGGCGATTCACGTCAAATGATTGGAGACTAGTTCACCGATTGTTGGGCACGAAATTGACCTTCAGCACGGCCTTTCATCCCCAAACAGATGGCCAAACTGAACGTACCAACAGAACAATGAAGGACATGCTCCGAATGTGCGCCCTTGACTTCGGAAAGAAATGGGAAGACCATCTCTATATGGTCGAGTTTGCATATAATAACAGCTACCAGGCAAGTATTGGGATGGCACCATATGAAGCCCTATATGGCAGGAAATGTCGTACTCCCTTGGCTTGGGTAGAAGCGGGTGAAGCCCGGGTTGTTAAACCAAATGAGGTGGATGAAGCAAACTCAACCATTCGGACTATTCGAGAGAGATTGCTGATTGCTCAAGATCGACAAGCGAAGTACTACAACGCCAAGCACCGGAACGTCGAATTTGCGGTTGGCGACTGGGTCTACTTGAAGATCAAGCCATTCAAAGGTGTCTCCAGGATTCGACGATTGAAAAAGTTGAGTCCAAGGTATTTGGGTCCTTTTGAAGTGGTTGAGCGAATTGGCGAAGCGGCTTATCGGCTAGCTCTGTCGGCGGACTTGGGTGGGTTACATGATGTCTTTCACATCTCGGTGCTTCGGAAAGCCGTGAAAGATCCAGCTCAAGTGGTCGTGGATGATCGGGTGCCGGTGGAGTATGGGCTAACGACGAGAGTTAGACCCATTCGAATTGAAGATCGAGCCGAGAAACAATTGCGGAACAAGACGGTCGGTATGGTAAAAGTCCGGTGGGACAACTGCGGCCGTGAAGAGTTGACGTGGGAACGCGAGCAGACCATGCGAGAAGAGTTCCCTGAGTTGTTTCTGTAATTGGTAGCGAGACTGTTGTAACATAAACATTGAGATATTGTTACATTTTTCTTGCTGTCTTTTTGTTACTTTCCTGTCTCTGAATTTCGAGGACGAAATTTTTTGTAGGAGGGGAGGATTGTAACAGCCCAAAGTTCTGAAACAGGCAAATTTGGGTGACACGGCCTGGGACACGGGCGTGTCCCAGGGCGTGTCAGGTGACACGGCCTACGACACGGGCGTGTCGCAGGGCGTGTCGAGTTGTGTCGACGATTGGGCTTTGTCTCGACGATTTTTTTGGTCTCGACGATTCATCGAGATGAGGCACACGGCCCAGGACACGGGCGTGTCCAAGGCCGTGTCGCATTCTCGACGATTTTTGCTCGACGATCGTCGAGTGTCGAGAAGTGCGTGTCGAGTGTTGAACACGGCCTGTGACACGGGCGTGTCACAGGGCGTGTCAAATCAGGCGACGAACTCAGCCCGCCGAGGATTTCGACAGGGCGTGTCTTTGTGCCGTGTCTAGGCACACGGCCTGGGACACGGGCGTGTCATAGGCCGTGTGAAGTCTCGGGATGATTTGGGATTTTTTTCACCCAGGTACACGGCCACAGACACGGGCGTGTCTGAAGGCGTGTTGGTGACACGGCCAATGACACGGGCGTGTCCCGTGGGCGTGTCACTGGTTTGGATAAGTCGGTTGACCACCGCTTGAGGCACACGGCCAGGCACACGGCAGTGTTCGAAGCCGTGTCGGGTCAAATTATGTGTTTTTGGCAGAATCGTGGCCGTCCATTTCTTCAGTCTGGATCCAAGGGCTGAAAGCTCTTCTTCTTTTTCCATAAGGGCCGAAGTCAGAGATTTAGTTCTCATAGTCTTTAGCCTTAACCTTTCTTCAAGTGAAGAGAGAGAAAGAAAGGAGGAGGAAGAAGGAAAGGGGGTTGCTGTTGGTGGTGCTGCGGTTTACCGGCGAGAGATCCGAAGCCAGCGTTGCGGAGGAAACGCTCTTGCGAGTCTTGCAAGCAAGCTTTCAAGCCATGGCACCGAAGCGATCGTCAAGGGTAACGACTTTTCTTCCTAGCCATGTGAAGGCTTCTGTTTTGGCATATCTTTTGATTCCCCCACCAAGAGGTGGCTGCTTTTGGGAGTCATTTGGGTGGATGCTTGAAATCCCCTTGGTATTGCATATAGATCCGGAAATGAGTACGGAATAGGCATGCTGTGTGAAGCCCATCTGGACAGGTTGGTCTGGATTGGTGATGTTGCATACGAACCGGAGAAGACTCCGTGATAAACGTGTAGTGTAAGGAGTCTATGGGTTATGCCTGCGAAAAGGAGTAGCAGGAAGTACTGGGGTGGTAGTCCAGGAAAATAGCCTTGTGGTGGTTTTGGGTCCAACCTGTGGTTGAGGCACAGGAAGTACTGGTGGGACCAGGAAAGGCCCTTTTTGTGATGTTTGATGTCATAGGGTGTCCACCTGTGAAGCGAGTCACAGGAAGTACTGGTGTGCCCAGGAAAGACCCCTGACATTTGTGCTTATGCGGTATCCACCTGTGGAGAGAATCACAGGAAGTACTGGTGCGCCCAGGAAAGACCCGCTGTTGCTGTGAGGAAATGGGTATAGTGAAATACCCAGGCTTGAATGCCAGGAACAGGATTGGTGAGACCGACCCGCGCCTTTGATATAGCCGTGAGTACGCTGTACTCGGAGAAGGCAAGGCGATTTGAGCAACGGGGGGTGGAGGATCCGACCTGCGCTATGTCCGTCTGACGTGAGACCAAAAAGTGCGGTCTGTTGGAGCGCATAGCAAGAGTCTTCGGCCTGCGCGCCATGACACAAAGGGGGGCTACGGGCCATCCCGGTGTCCGAGGACTAACTCCGGCTGCACGCCATGGAGTAAATGCTCAAGAGAGTTACCGTTGGGTGATAACCCTGATACGGTGGTGGGCAAGAGGTTGCCAGAACACCAAGAATGTGCCCTGAGTGCACGGACCGTTGAGCCGGGTGGCGGACGGTTGTGATGGCTTGTGTGCGTGAAAGCACTTTTGATGATATAGCTTGCCATACTTGTGCTATGATATGCCTGCAGGGAAAAATACCGCTGCCCCGAGAGAAGGGGTAGGGTCGTTATAATTTGGTCAGCTGAACGCTGACTGTTGCCTTTGTTTGCCACCGTTGGGTGGATTGTCCTTGCACAGGTGCTGGAGAGCCGAGCGGGTCGCATAGAGGTTGATGCTCCTGCTGGTGTTGCTGCTGCTGCTAGCCCTCGAAGGCTAATGTTCTTTTGAGTGTTTCCTTTTTGTGGCCGGCCTGCGCGCCAATTTGTTTAGGCCACTGCATGAAAGCCCTGTAAGGCCATAAGGCCAACTCCTTTGACATGGTGTAAGACATTCCTATATGTATATAAAATGTGGCATTTTATGTTTGGACATTCATGAGGAGTTCAAGTAGTTTAGGCTTCCGCTAGAATGCTTGTGATAGGTGCGATTGCGCTACTCTGGTATCATCCTGTACCTTCACCGACTGTTTTGTGGTATATCCTGTGGGGCCCCGGCCGGACCTTCTAGAATATATCATATGAACGGATGGGGTTGTTACAGATCAGTACAGACTTACTTGGTCACTCAGCTAATATTCAGTATAACGTTTCATCCCCAGACTGATCAGCAGACGAAACGCACTAATCAGACCTTGGAAGATCTGCTGCGACTTTGCATATTGGATCGCAGTAAGCCCTTGGAGAAGCTGTTCCCACTGATCAAGTTCTCATATAATAACAGCTACCAGTCCAGCATAAGGATGACTCCTTATGAGGCACTGTACGGACGGAGGTCTAGGACCAAGTCAGCCTTGATGACTAGTAGAGAGGAAACTTCATTTTCTCCCTTTAATGGAGGAGAGTGAAAATGAAGGGAGGGGCCATTCGTGGCTAGGAAGGCCAAGAGCCCTCTCCTCTTATTGGAATCATCTCCACTGGTCAGTTAAGTGGAGGCCAAGGGTTTTCCCGACCATAGAAGTGGCTAGGGGATGAGAACCACCATGGCCGAGCCAAGAATTCAATGGCCATTAATGGCCATTGATGACTTGACCTCTCCCCTCCCTAACTGAGGTTTTAAACACCATCAGTGGCCTGAGAGGAGTTTTCCCCACCATTTACCTGAAGAATTCGATCCCTTCCACTGTGTAGTTGTAGAAACCCGAGCGGCGCCACCACCACCATGACGACCGGATGATCGGCGCGACTCCAGACCACCACAAAGGTCCTCCTTCTCTCCTCTCTCTGTGGGTAGATCTTAGGTTTCAGTTAGAATGAAGATCGTGATCAATTGAGCCCGATCCAAGCTTTCAATTTACTGGTTTTTTGAGAAATTTCCTCTTGTCGGGATCGCCAGAAAAGGCCCTTCCGGCAGCTGTGCCGCCGCCTGGCGATAGCCACCACCTCGACGGAGGTGGTGGTGGCGGTGGCCGGCCAGGGAGGTGGCTGGCTGGGCTGCGACAGGGATTTGATGTTGGCCTAGGAAAATTCAATTCAGGTCGTTGGCACGCGGAGAAGATGATGGGATGCCGTCCAAAGCTGCGCCAAGATTCGTGCTGTATAAAATTAAACTATAGGATATATTATTTCATTTTGATGAATCTATCACACCTTTACTATTTAATATTTTAAATTATTAAAACTACGTAGGGACTCTGTATGAGAAAATGGTCAACATCAAAATTGTAGCCTTGTGGGTCTAGTTTACTGCAAAATTGGTTTGAAGTAATTTGGGTGCCTGGTTTCACTAAGGTACCCATTTTGGTGGGGTCTATACCTAGGGCTAGGAAGAAATTAAAATGGGTGCCCACACTTCATCTCTAGACCAAATGACTTGAAAATTATTCTGGAAAACACCCAAGTCCATATCTAGTTCCTGGAAAAAAATGTGAATTTTTGGGGACAACTTTTCTATAGTGTTTGGAATTATTTAATTTCTCTAGGGTAAACTAAATGAGGGACTAAATGCCCTCCAAACTCACCCAAATTTTGGTAAGTGGTTCTTGGGATCATTATAGGGGTCTGTATAAAATTTCGTCTCATTTGGATATGGTTTGAATTGAAATCATGGAAACCCTAACCTTGCCATAATAAGGGTATTTTGGTCAAAAAGTGCACTTTGGGTTTTGAGTGGCCAAATCACCTTAATAGAGGTTGAAATTGGGGCCACTGACTTGGCATGGCTTTTAGCACCTCCCCAAGGAAGAATGGGTGGTTTGGAATAGTTTTGCCCGAAGACCTAAGACCAAACCCTAAGGAAGGGATTTTGTGCCTTGTGAAGGGTATGATGTCAAAATACCTTGCGTGAACTTGAAATTTGGTAGGGATGGTGCTATGGAAGCTAAAGCCCTCTGGTAAAAGTCTTACGGGATTTGGGGAATGGTAGGCCCCAAAAAACCCTTACCCTAGTTTAGGGCGCATACTTTGTAGTGCTAAAATAGGTTATTAAAACTACTTGAACAATAATGAAATTTGGGTAGTATGGTCATAAGGATAGATTGAACCTCTGGTAACTTAATTGAGAATTTTGGGACATTAATATTAGTACTTCCTTTATAAATGCATGAGTTAGCCCTAATTATTTATCTGGATATTATGATTCCACTGCCCATTGGAAGGTCATGAAAATTTGGCAGAGGGAGTTTTAGACTATATTGTTCATGTGAGAATTTTATTAGAATTTTTGAATACATATTTGCAGTACTTACTTCACAAGCTCGTTAACTTGGAAAGTTGTTCAATAAATTGCTTAGAGCTCATTACTTGTTAATAAATTATGGAACTTGACCTAGAGTATTTGTTTGTCCTTACAATTATTCTTGAATTTTCGCAGAATTTTTGGAAATACGTTTGCAGCACTTGCCTCTTAATATTGATAAAAATAGGTTATATTCAAAAATTAGAATTAGAGGCTTCACCTTGCTGAAAAATTGGGAGGCTTTGGATTTTATGTTTAGTAGCCATATTGAATTTAGAATAAATTTTAAGGAGCATTTGCATGTCTGAAATTGGTACTTCATGTTCAATTTCAGGAGTTGGAGAAGGAATTGAGGTTGGAGATGGGTGGAGATTATGATGGTGGATGCGACTGGTGTAGACGAAACAAGAGGTGGAGGAGGAGAAGAAGAAACGGGAAACTCTTCTGCAGGGGCAGAAACTTGAGGGGAAGTGACTGGAGCAGTCCTTGTGCCTGAAGTAGAGCTTGCAGAGGGCCTGCTGGGCTTCACAATTTGCCTGTCCCATTTTCCAAACAGGACACAAGTGAGCCTCTTGGAGGAATTGATGTGCATTCCATTAGAAACTAGCAGAGCAGGGCACCTGTTCTGAAGAAACAGTCCTAATATCCTCCCAAAATTAACAAAATTCTTGTTAATCTTTTTCTTAATTAAATCAAAGAAAATTTCTCCCCAATTCAGTTGATTCTTATCCACAAGGGCACCCATCAAGCAGAGCTAATACCTGGAGATGGTATCATGGGCAGAGTGTTTGGCCAACAGTACCTTCCCAACAACATCAGCTAGGAATCTGTACTCAACAGATAGAATTTTCTTCAGCAACTTGCTTGGGTTTGCTTCTGAGTGACCCATCCTTTCAAGCATAGCAGAAAATTCCTCTCCAGAAAGTTCAACAGACTCTTCTCCAGATTTCAATTGAAAAATCTCTGTCAAAGCAGCCGGTGTTAGGGATACCTGTGTTCCTAAAATTGTTCCAATTACTGTATTCTGATCCAAGTTATGGGCAGTATACACACATTCTTTGATCTCATCTGCAGCTAATTTGATCATGGTGGTCATGATGGTAACTAGCTTTTGTTCCATGAAAAGTTCTAGAATATCTTTGAAAATTTGATCGCTGTTACTGAAGGAGTCCATGTAGATGTCAAAACCTGCATCAAATTTCATCGCTGTCAGGATTGCAACTGAGATGGCCATTGATTCCTGCAAAAACGAACAAACAAATGACCAAGTGTAGAGAAGTTTGGAGGGAAAGAGAAAGTTTGCAGAAAGTATGAAAGCACAAAGGGAGAACGACGACCGAAAAATGAATTTTATATTAGGGTTCGACGCAGAAAAGGAATGATCGTTGAACTCTGTTCGACGATCTGGGTTTCTAAAGGAAACTGAAAGGTCATCAATAACGTCGATCTCCGTTCGATGATATTGGAGAGCGTCGAGCTCCGTTCGATGATAGTTCAGAAAACAAAGTCGTCGAGCTCCGCATGACGATCGCTGACCTGAGAAAGATAATTTAGCACTATCTGAGAGGTGCTGAACTCTGGTCGACAATTTAGGAAGTCGTCGATCTCCGTTCGACGGTCGGGGGGAAAATCGTCGAGCGCAGTTCAAAGATCAGAAACACTCTTATACACTAGAAAAATCAAGAAGTTTGCCTAGTGTTGGTCAATTTTTAGAGTTTTAAAATCTTGGATCTTATTTTAGACTTCCTCCATCTAACATTCCTAACTGATTCAGGAAGAAAGTATGTTTCTTTTCATCCATGGGTTTGGTGAAAATATCTCCCCTTTGCAAATCAGTTGGGATATATTGAAGTTCAATTTTATTTTTCTCAACATTATCCCTTAGAAAGTGATGCCTAATTTCTATGTGTTTTGTCCTACTATGAAGGACTGGATTTTGGGCTATAGAAATAGCACTGGTATTATCACAAAATATTTTTGACTTCTCTAAGTTGTAGCCATAGTCTAGGAGTTGGTTTTGAATCCACAAGATTTGTGAACAACAACTACCTGCAACCATATATTCAGCTTTAGCAGTTGAAGTTGACACAGATGTTTGTTTCTTGCAAAACCAGGAGACAAGTCTGTCACCAAGAAACTGACAAGTTCCACTGGTGCTTTTCCTGTCTATTCTGCATCCAGCATAATCAGCATCAGAAAATACAGTTAAGTCAAATGCTGAATATTTTGGATACAAGAGACCTAGATTTGGACAACTTTTTACATACCTAAGAATCCTTTTTACTAAGGTTAGCTGTGACTCTCTAGGGCTCACTTAGAATCTAGCACATATGCATGTAGCAAATATTATGTCAGGTCTACTAGCTGTAAGGTACAATAAAGAGTCAATCATTATTCTATATGTTGTCTGATAAATATGTTTCCCATGTTCATCAGCATCTAATACAGCATTAGTAGGCATAGGTGTTTTCATACATGATGCCTCAGACATACCAAATTTCTTAACCAATTCTTTTGCATACTTGGTTTGAGAAATGAATATGCCTTCAACATGTTGCTTGATTTGCAATCCTAGAAAGAAGGATAGCTCACCCATGCTACTCATTTCAAATTTAGAATGCATTAGATTAGAGAACCTTCTGCACAAATTTGAATCAGTAGAACCAAATATAATATCATCTACATAGATTTGTACTAGTAGGGTATGTGACTTATGGGTTCTAATAAAAAGAGTTTGGTCTACTCTACCCCTTATAAACTCATTTTTCAGAAGAAAGCATGCTAGGGTCTCATACCATGCTCTAGGAGCTTGCTTTAGACCATATAATACTTTATGCAACTTCAAAACTTAATCAGGATGAGTTGAAGAGATAAAACCTGGAGGTTGTCTGACATAGACTTCTTCTTTGATATCTCCATTGAGAAAAACACTCTTTACATTCATCTGGTATACTTTGAAACCTTTGTGTGCTGCATATGCTAAGAAGATTCTTATAGCCTCTAACATTGCAACTGGTGTAAACGTCTGGTCATAATCTATTCCTTCTTCTTGAGAGTACCCTTGAGCAACTAGCCTTGCCTTTTCCTTACAATTACTCCTTGATCATCCAATTTGTTTCTGAACACCCACTTTGTTCCAACAATGGAGTGATCCTTAGACCTTGGTACTAGTAACCAAACTTTGTTCCTTTCAAATTGATGCAACTCTTCTTGCATTGCAATGATCCAGTGTGGATCTTGCTCAACATCTTGAATGGATTGAGGTTCAATTTGAGAAAGAAAGCAAGTGTGCATCAGGTTTTGGTTGACCTGATTTCTGGTTTGCACACTAGCTGAGATGTCTTCAATCACTTGGGAAATTGGATGGTCTATTGATGTTACTAAATCAACAGGAGGTGTTGATTGTTCACCAACCTTTGTTGTTGTTTCCTCTGGTGGTACAACAACTGACTCTTCAAGAAGTTTCTCTTCAAGATGTTGAATGTCTTCTTCATTTTCACTGCTTTCCTCTTTTTGAATGATTTGTAACCTGTTCAAGTCTTCTGCAAGAGAGTGTACCTGTAAAGGTTCTATGGTAGAAGTATTCTTCTCATTGAAAGACATGTTAGTTTCATCAAAAGATATATGAACAGATTATTCAATTTTGAGAGTTGATTTATTATATACCCTATAAGCCTTACTGATCATGGAGTATCCCAGAAACACTCCTTCATCAGCTTTAACTTGAAATTTTGCTAAATATTTCTTGTCATTATTGTGAATATAACAGATACAATCAAAAATTCTGAAGTAATCTACTTTAGGTTTCTTCCCTTTGAGTAATTCATAGGGAGTCTTGCCCTTCAGTTTATGTATTAAACTTCTGTTCAACACATAGTTGGAGGTGTTCACTGCCTCTGCCCAAAAGGATAGAGGAAGGTGAGCATCTGACAACAATGTAGTGGCATATTCAATAAGGGTTCTATTTTTCCTTTCAGCTACACCATTTTGTTGAGGAGTTCTAGGAGCTGAGAAAGTGTGCCTGATCCCTTCACTCTGACAGAACTCTTGCATAAGAAGAGAATCAAACTCTGTCCCATGATCACTTCTGATCAGGGCAATGTGAGTATTTAACTCAGTCTGTATGCATTTGAGAAACTCTGTCAAACACTTAAAGTTATCAGACTTCTTCCTCAGAAAGAACACCCATGTGAATCTAGAGAAGTCATCTACAACCACTAAAGTGTAAGATTTCCCTCCTAAGCTTTGTACTGTAATGGGTCCAAAAAGATCCATGTGTAACAGATACAAAATCCTAGGTGAATCACTCTTATTAAGTGACTTGAAACTATTTTTGGTTTGCTTGCCTAATTGACAAGCCCTGCAGAGTCCTTCCTTCTTGTAGGGGCTAGAAGGTAGTCCTCTAACAAGATTGTCCTTGGATAGCCTAGCAATGGTTCTAAGGTTTATATGCCCTAGTCTCTTATGCCATAACTCATTAGGTCTACAAATAGAATTAAACATGCAAATATCTACTTCTGTTGAAAGAAAGTCTACTAAATAGATGTTACCTTTCCTTTTACCTGTCAACCTAGTTGTGTTGTCCTCTGATTTGATCTTGCATAAGGATTTGCTAAAAGTCACCTGC
The DNA here is from genome assembly GCA_039583875.1 of Platanthera guangdongensis. Lineage (NCBI taxonomy): Eukaryota > Viridiplantae > Streptophyta > Magnoliopsida > Asparagales > Orchidaceae > Platanthera > Platanthera guangdongensis. Next base: position 110,062,727 of record CM077150.1, read on the forward strand.
TAGCCTTCATCACATAGCTGACTAATGCTGATCAAGTTGTGCTTCAGTCCTTCCACATAGGCTACTTTCTTGAATGTGACTGTGCCAATCTAAACTACACCATATCCTTTTGCCAGTCCAAAGTTTGAATCACCAAATATGACTTTGGGTCCAAGTTTGGCTTTGAAGGATGTGAAGTTATCCTTGTTCACTGTCATGTGCTTGGAGCACCCACTATCCAGATACCATTGCTGGTTTGATGTTGGATAGGTCTTCACCTGCACATAAAATAATATACTTGTTTTTGACCCAGTTTACCTTGGGTCTAGGTTGATAACCTTTAAATTCAGAAATAAATGACTTCCCTGGTTGACTCTTATAACCTTCAGGATGATATCTCCTTGGAGGTATTATCCATTCAGTATAAGGGTTAAATCTTTGGGATGAAGGACCCCTAGGTTTGGATTTTAATTTACCATTGAATAAGTTTTCAAAGCTCTGATCTCTGCTCGACGATCGTTGATCTGAGTTCGACGATCTTGGGTCAGATCATCGAGCTCCGTTCAACGATCGACTGTGGCAGAGGCCAGGGTTTAGAGATCGTCGACCTGCGTTCGACGATTTTGCCTGAGAACGTTGATCTCCGTTCGGCGATTGTCGAGCTCCGTTCGACGATTTCTGTTGAAATCTTGTTTTCTTGGGTTAGTCAGAATTTTTCCTAGCTACCTCTACACCTCCATTCCCTTTATCAGAGATAAACTTAATTGGGGTTGTTAGTACTATAGGTTGGCTGGATGAAGCACCCAAGCCCAGTGTACTATTGAATCTAGAGTTCAGTGTGCTTGTGATGTCCATTAGCTTGATGCTTCTCCCATTAAGGGATTCTTCAAGCTTTTTGGCCTCTGATAGCTCACTTTTCAGTGAAGCTATCTGCTCCCTACAGCACTCCAACTCCTCAGAGAGTTTGAGGTTTTCTGATTTTAAGGTACTGTGTTCAGACAATTGATTTCTAAGAGAAATGATTTCCTTCTCAGATTTTAATAAGTCTAAACATAGTGCTTTAAACTCATACTTGAAGTCCTCAGAGTTGAAATCAAATGAGTATATTACCTGGTCTTCTTCAGGTTGAGTCTCTGATTCAGATTCAGACTCTTCTGCATCAGAATTGTGTTGTGAGGCATTGATAGCCACCATGCAGAATTCCTTCTCTTCAGCATCATCCTCATCATCACTTGAGCTGGAAGAAGTTTCTGATTCTTCTTCTGTCTCACTCCAAGTTTCAGCAACAAATCCCTTACTTGTGTGTTTGTTCTTACTGGAAGAGGGTTTGCCATTGCTATTCTTCTTGAAGTCCTTGTCTTTTCTTCTTTCTTTCTTGTCCTTTCTGTCCTTGTGTTTATTTTATGGACAGTCAGGCACAATATGGCCTGGTTTCCTGCAACCAAAACAGATAATTTCTTTGTTATTTGATTTATCATACCTTGGCTTGTCATGCTCTTTGTATGATCTTTTCCTGAAGTCCTTTCTGGCCATTTTTTAAAATCTTTTGGCCAGTAGACTTAGCAATTCCTCATTGCCTGTGATTTTGTCTTCAGGCTGATCTTCAGTGGCTTTGAAAGCTATTGATTTCTCCTTTCTTGTGGCTGGTAAGGCAACCTTCTGCTCTTCTTCTCTATTCTTAATGAGCAGCTCATAAGACTTGAGCTTGCCCAAGAGAGCTTCTATTGTGATCTCATTGAGACTTCTAGCATCCTTGATTGGCCAGATCCTTGAGTCCCAACTGCTTGTGAAGCACATTAGGATTTTGTCATTTAGCTCAGTCAATTAGTTCTCTTTGTCCAAAGACTTCAGTTCATTGACTATCAGGCTGAGTCTATTATACATTTTTGCTACTGACTCAGCTTCTCCTTTCTTAAAGTTCTCATATTGGGTTATGATGTGAGATCTTCTGTCTTTTCTCTCATCAGCTGATCCTGAGACTATTTCAGATAGCTTGTCCCAGATGTCCTTTGCTGAGTTGCATTCAGCTACTTTTTGGAATATGTCATCAGACATAGTCTGGGCTAGAATGTTCATAGCTTTTGCATCTGCAACTTTGCATTTCTTTATCTCTGCATCTGTTCCTGATGGAGGTGGAACAACACTTGTACTTGTGTTCTCTGGAGGTCTTGGACACACTGTCAAAATAGAATTGAAAATGTCCTCATCAATAGAGTTCATGTACAGTCTAATCCTTGCCTTCCAAAGTGCAAACTTAGATAGATTGCACACTGGAGTTTTGGTGCTAGCATAATATTTATTTTGGGCCATGATTTGTGATGAAATAATTCTAATAACATACTCAAAACAAGCAGATCTAACTGGAGGGATCTTTGGGTTCAGGTGTTAGCCTGTGCAACCACTAAGGTATGGTATTTTAACCAACCTGGAAGATGTGGTAAGTTTAACTAACCTCCCTCTAATACCAATTGAAAGTGCAAGTTAGATCTGATATACTCTAGAGGGGGTGTGAATAGAGTATGGTGCTTGCTAAAAACTTTTTACAACTATTATTCTATTCCTAAGTGATCAGGGAAGCAAATAATAAAAAGTAAATCTAAACACAGAACAACCACAGAGCAATCACAAGGCAATCACAAAGTACAGCCAGAAACAAAAGAAAGATATGCAACTAGATGACACAAGGAGCTATAGTGGTTCCCCAATCAACCTAGGTACATCCACTCTTCTGCCACCCTAGGTAGGAATCCACTATAGGATGAGTTGATCAGGTGTCCTGCGCACCAATGAGCTTTTGATAAGGTGCTCAAAAACCAAACCAGATTTTTTGATCAGGTGTCTTGCCACCACTGAGTTTTGATAAGATCTCAGAAACCAAACACAAACTTTTGAAGGGAGTTTGAAAAACCCTTTACAGCAGAGAGAGAGAGAAAAAGGGATGAGATGATCTTCTCTGTCAATAGTCAGAGAGAAGATAGTGGATGTTATCAAAGCTCCCCCTGAGATTTTGAGTTGTTCAGGAAGTGAAGCTTTGCAGTAGGGTGATAGGCCTTCAAAAAATTTGATCTCCAGCAAAAGATGATTTCAGCAGCAACTGAAATGTGTGGTGTCTGGAGTCTTGAATGATGATGGCCTTTGAACACTTGAATCAAAAGGGATCTCAAAGTATTATAATGTTAATCTCCTTTTGTGATGGTGTTCTTGTATGACTTCTTGAGACTGAGAATGTCTGCAACTCTCTTTCTTTCTCTTGTGAAACTGTTGTTGATGTTGTAAGAGTTGTTGCAGAGAATTGTTGTTGCAGAAGTTGTTTTTGAATATGTGTGTCTTACTTTTTCTGAAGAGAATGAAAAACTGAAACTTTTATTTCCTTGATCTGAATAGAAATGATCCTCTGTCCAAGATAGCCGTTGGCCTGTCATAAATGACTTCCTTAACTGTATTTGTCTTCTGGAGGAAAGTCCAACAAAATATTCATTGAAAATTCCTTGAAAATTTCTTGAAACTTGCTCCAGATTAATTGAAAAACGGCTACAAGATCCTAAATTAAATGCCGACAATAATTCCACAACTGTCTGGATTTGAATCTAGAAAAACGTCTAACTCTTCAGAAAAATGTCGAACTGAGCTCCACTATCGTTGAACTGAGCTCAGAGACTGGACTTGGACAGAAACAGAGATCGTCGATCTGAGCTCAACTATCGTCGAACTGAGCTCAGAGATAAGGAAACAAACTGGAGTCAAGAACGTCGATCTGAGTTCGAAGATCGTCGAATGGAGTTCGACGACTTGTCGAAGTGGAGCTCAGAGATCGTCGAATGGAGTTTGACGATTTGACGAAGTGAGCTCAACGATCGTCGAATGGAGTTCGACGATTCGTCGTACTGAGCTCGACGAAATGACTTGGTCTCCAAAACTGAAAAGCCTGATCTTGAGGGCAGCTTCCAAACCTAACTACTAACCCTTAGACTCAATTCTAATTGACCTTTAGATCTATACAATGAGGTCAAAACAGGTTTCCTAAGAGACATAGTGATCCTTGCCCAAATCAGTAATAGGGTGTTCCAACATGTTTGCAGCACTTGCCTCTTAATATTGATAAAAATAAGTTATATTCAAAAGTTAGAATTAGAGGCTTCACCTTGCTGAAAAATTGGGAGGCTTTGGATTTTATGTTAAACAGCCATATTGAATTTAGAATAAATTTTAAGGAGCATTTTCATGTCTGAAATTGGTACTTCATGTTCAAACTTGGGGTTTTGGATTTCTAGAATAATTAAATAAATTATCAGATAAATTAGGAAAATTATGAAATTTTGGATTTAGGCTAAAAAGGTCATCATAGACCCCCAATAATTATTATGGGGTTATCAGATGACTATTTTGAGTGCAATCCATTTTGCACTCCATATAGCTTATGTTGGTCTGCGTTTAGTAAAACTGCAGAAGTTATGTTGGAACATAAATTTGGGCACATGAGTTGGGGTTAGATGGTTCCTGGTTTGGATAAATAAAAATGAGTTCATCATTGGAAGATAGGATGAGTAGAGTTTGGATTGGCTAGTGTTAGATGGTGCACGGGATCGACAAAAGATCGTCTTTCCCATGGGGAGGAAATGTCAAATACTCTAGGGTTAGATCCAGTACAACACGTAAGGATTTGGGAAATTTGATAGCAACCCACAATAGTAAGTGCCTTGCGAAAGGGAGCTTTGGGCGTAATCTCATCATAGTTCCTAGTGCCTTCGAGAGCCCTTCACGAGGTATATATACCTTGGGCAGTCCTGGGGTAACCTAAGATGTCGGTAAAACTAAATTGCAAGAGTAACTAGTGTAACTAGGGGTTCACTCTCACTCACCTCGATGTCTCGGAATGTCAGGTTGGGTCACTCGGGCAGTAGGCTCGGTGGTTTTGTTGATGGGCAGGTTGGCCCGACGAGCTTTGGCTCGGTTGTTGTTTGAGACGGACGGGACGGTCCGGGGAGCTTTGGCTTGGTGGTTATACTTCAAGGTTGCATGTGCTCAAGTATTAGGTGGTGGGTCTTCGGTATTGGATATTCGATGCACCGACGCCAATACATTGACTCAGCAAGTGTGGTTTAGCACTTGGCCAAATAAAGTCCGGTGCGCCAGCCGACAAGAGTACGCAGGAGCTCCTCTTAGTGCACCAGTGTTGAGGCGTACATTAGGTTTGACTGGTAGTGCAATTATCGGTTTAGAGGTGGGCGAGGCCCAACCCACCGCTTCTGTTTGCCACTACGGAGGTATCCTGGGAGGTTCGGCTCCAAAAAGGGGAAACTAAAGGTCTGTGTACACAGAGTCAAGTGGGTGAGTTGCACTTGCATGTTCACAACATGGCATAATTGTATTTCATGGCATAATCATTGCATATAACCCGACACCTATTGTATAAGTGGTATGGGATGATTATACAATAGGCCCTGCAAAATGACCCCTTTGTTTATAAGCTCGTGCGAGTGTACTTATAAGTTAAGGTTTATTTCAACAAATATAAATATAGAATTGCTAGAAAACCGACACCCTATCGTAGAAATTGGTATGAGACATTTTATACGATATGATCCCTGCATAATATCCCTTGGCTTATGTGATTTCACATAAGTTAAGGTTATTTTTCTTGTTCAGTCATTTTACCTTCATTCTATCTTGTATACTATAGAGCTGCTAGTTTAGTTTTGCTGCCATCTGCTTATTTGTTATTCTCCACCTTCATGTCCCCTCCTTTCCTCCTCCCCGCTCGGTGCCTAAGAGCCATGGGGAAAGGGGCGGGGATGATAGGGCTTAGTCTTTTAGACTAACGGTTTTCAAAGAACATCATTTTAGGGGACCGTGGAGCCCCGCATGGAGGAGCGGCCCCGAAGGTCAGCACGCTTGGAGATGCGGCAGTCTAGTATCGGAGTTTAGACGGCAGGGACTGTGAGTCCGGTTCTCTACTAGTTATTTTAGATTTGCTTCTGTGATGAGAGATATATAGTGAGGATTTGATGTACTGGGCATGAGCCCCAGATTTTAGTATTTTCATTATATCTGTGAACACTCCCATCGTGGAGATTATTTACTATTTATGTAACTTACGTGGACTTGCCTTTATTTTATTGCTAAAGTTGAGATCGATTTGGCGGACAGGATCAGCGTTTTGTGGTGATGACCTTCCCGGGCGTGAAGGTATCACCGCAAAGTGGCGGTTCTGGGCCAAAGACCCCGGAGTTTCAAAAAAAGGGGGGTTTTACAGTGGGGGGGGGGGTGAATAGAGTATTTTTAAACTTTTGGTTGTTTAATATTTTTATATCAAAGTAATGTATGATACCAGTAATAGTAATAGATAAAAGAAAATGATCTAAACTAAACTACCACAGCACAACTAGCCTATCCCAGCCACAACAAGAACAATAAGAAAAAGTGCAACCAGAGAACACAAAAATTTTATAGTGGTTCCCCAACCTGGGAATATCCACTCTTCTACCACCCTGGTTGGAATCCACTAGCAGGTTTTGATCAGGTGACTTCCATCTTTGAGCTTTTGATCAGGTGTAACATCCCATTTCCAACTAGACCCCTAAGAGTGGTTTTGGCCATGACTAGGTCATGACAAAACCCTAGGAAGCCAGAAATGGGCCAAGAGATAGGAGGCCAAGGTGGGGATCACCATGGTCTGCAAATAGTAGAATTTTTGAACAATGGTCTAGAATGACAATGGGGCTTCACCATGGCCCCAAGACCCTACCACAACACTCCCAAACATTTTGGGAGACCCATTAGAGCCAAAAGGACCCATTAGGGCCAACCCAAGAGGCCCAGTTGACCAAGGTCAACCCTAGCCCTGAATGGGTCAACCTAGCCTACTTAGGGCCAATTGACCCACTCCTAGTCTAGAGGACCCCACCTATGCCCTCCTAACCCTAAAGTGAGGTCAATGGGTCACTAAGGACACATTGGGGTCAGCCCTAGAGGCCAGGTAGACCCAAGTCAACTCAAGCCCTAATCTGGTCAAAGTACCCTTACTAAGGGTATGTGACCTCCAAAGTGCAGGGTAACCCTACATAACCCTACCTAGACCCTAAGGGAAGTCAATGGGTCACCAAGGATCCATTGGGGTCAACTCAATTGGTCATGTTGACCAAGGTCAACTCTATTCTAGTGTTAGGTCAAATTAGCCTAAATGGGCTAACCCAAGCTCAAACCCATTTCCCCCACTTGGGCTAACCTCATTTTTATTATTAATATGGGTTATTGGGCTGCCTTTAGCTTGTGGGGTTGACTAGTCAACCAGAGGTGACTAGGAGAGAGAAAGGAGCTCCTCTCCATGATAATGGAGGAGAGAGAAAATGGGGAAGAGGAAAGGAAAGGGAGAAGCCGGCCAAGGAAGGCCAACAGCCACCAGTGATGGCTGTAATCAACTCCTCTAGGGGAGAGGAGTTGATTCCAACCGTTTCCCGGCCACCAAGGGGTGGGTTCAGCCCCCCTCCACACAACCCGAGCCACTCCATTAATGGTGATAATGGCCATTGAAGAACCAGCCTCTCCCCTCCCCCAATTGCCATTTAAACACCTTCAGGGAGCCGAGGGGATCATTTTGGAGCACTTACCTGGAGGAGACGAGCCCTTCCACTGTGCAGTTGCAGAAGCCGAGCGCCGCCGCCGTCGCCAATGGCATCCCGCCGCTCCTCTCGCATCCAGGCCGCCAGGAAGGTCCTCCTCCTCTCCTTAACTCGCGGGTAGATCCTAGGAATCCTTAGGCTTGAGTTTCGGGCTCAATTGAGCCCGATCGAATCCGGGATTTCTCCTGGTTTCGGCAAGAAAAATTCTTGCTTAATCCGCCGGAAAACGCCTCTCCGGCGGCGGAGCCGCCGCCTGACGATAGCCACCACCTCAACGGAGGTGTTGGTGGCGGTGGCCGGCCGGGGAAGGGGCTGGATCGCCGGCGGCAGGGCTTGGAAGTCGCTCCAGGCAGAACAAATCTCAGCCGTTGGCTCAGTGGGGACGATGACCAGATGCCGTCGATCTGCGCCAAGATTCGTGCGGCATCAGATCAAATACTATAGGAATTAAATAAGAATCATTTCATTTCTGTCACACTGGATGTATTTAATGTATTTAAGTTTTAAAAATACTTAGGGACCCTGAGTGGAAATTTGCCCAACATGAACATTGTAGCTTAGGGTGTCTAGTTTGCAGCAAAAATTGTTTGGACCCTTTTGGGTCACTGGTTAGACCAGGGCACCCATTTTGGTGGGACATACCCTTAGGACTAGGCAGTCACTAAATTGAGTGCCCACTCTTCACCCCAAGCCCAAATTGGCTGAAATTTTGGCAGAGAGTCTATCCTAGACATACCTAGGGCCTGCCAAAAAATGGGAATTTTTGGGAAAATATTTCTATAGTTTTGGTAAATATTTAATAATCATTAGATAAATTAAATAGGTGCCCTAAACACATCCCAACCCTCCCAAATTTTGGTGAGTGGTCCCTGGGCTCCAATTAGGTTCCTGTATAAAATTTCATCTGATTTGGATGTGTGTTGAATAGGTTTTGACCCAACCCTATTTATACCCTATGAAGGGCATTTTGGTCAAAAGTGGCACTTTTGGTCTTGAGTGACCAAATCACCTCAACAGAGGCTGAAATTTTGGCCACTGATATAATTTGACTTTTTACACTCACTTGTGGAGTTTGGAGTGGATTGGGCTAGGGTAGCCCTAGAAGTGTAGGGTAGGCCCTTTAGGGTAAATTTCTAGGGTTTGGAGAAATTGGGGTCAAAAGACCTTGGATGGACTTAAGACTTGGGAATGATGCCCATAGGGTTGCTATGGTCCTGTGGTTAAAATTTTAGGGCTTTTGGAAGACTTAAGACCCCTTAAATCCATAACCCTAGTTTAGGGCACTAGCTTTGAAACCATAAGATCTAATACCAAAACTTTCTGAAAAGGCCTGAGATTTTGAATGGGTAGTTGTTTAGGGTATACCTATCTCTGGAAATTTTATAATAAATTTTGGATGAATATTTTTGGTACTTTATTCACAAAGTCATATTTTACAATTTTCACTTGGGAATTTTTGCAGCAAAATATACTTGATTAAACCTGATGAAACTTAGCAAAGGGGCTTATAGTCATGATACCCATCTCTGTAAATTGTTATGAAATTATTGAAGAATGATATTTGGTAGCTGCTTCTTTAACTGCTTAATTCTATGAAACTTTGGAAAATTTATTAATGGCAGTTAGATTGTCTGAAAAATTATAATTTCCTCATCATGATGTTTCTAGTTCCTTATGAAGCTCTAGTAATTTTTACATAATTATTGGAGACATATCTGTGGCACTTCCTTCATGTTTATCTGATTTTAGGAATTACTTAATTAAATCCTTTAGAGGTCAAGAACTATCTGGAAAATTATGAAAGTTGGCAACCAATAATATTTCTCTGTTATTTAGTGAATACAAATTTTAGAAGGCCATTGCCTGAGAAAATCTTATGGTTCATGTTCAAATTGACTATGGCCTAGTTTTTGAGGAAAATTCAATAAATAGTAGATTAATTGGGAAAAATATGATTTTCTGAATTTAGTCTATATTTATCATAATAGACCTCTGATAATTATCATGAGGGTACTGGATGAGTATTTCATGTACTTCCCTTTTTACGGGTCACGTAGCTTAAGTGGTCTGCATATAGCAAAACTGCAGGATTTCATTTGGATATGAATTAGGGCACGTATGATGGGTCTTGATGGTTTGCTGTAAGGACAAGTGGAATGGGCTGCATTTTTGGAAGATGAGTGAGTAGGGTGTGGTTGTCTAGGGTTTAAAGGCGTTCGGGTCCGACGAAAGATCGTCCTACCCAAGGAGAGTTGGAGTCAAATTACCCTAGGATTAGCATATCGGAATATGAGAAACAAAGGGTAAGGGAATCAACCAATAATAAATTAAGTACCTTGCGAAAGGGAACGCTGGGCGTAATCCCAGCATAGTTCCTAGTGCCCCTTGAGAGCCCTTCACAGGGAATACCGGGGGCAGTCCTGGGTTAACGTAAATTGATTAACAAGCTGGAAAGAGTAACTTAGTAATTAGGGTTGCACAATCCACAAACACTGTTAGCACCAGAAGTTAGCTGGGAGCTTCGGCTCGGATGGTTAAAAGACGGACTTTTGGTCCGGGGAGCTTCGGCTCGGGTTTTGTTTACGCTAAATTTGCATGTGCATAAAGGAAAGGAAATTAAGGTGGTGGGTCTTCGGTATTGGAGGGTCGATGCACCGACGCCAATACGTTGACCCGGCAAGTGTGGTTAACACTTCGCCAACAGAAGTCCGGTGCGCCAGCCGGCAAGAGTACGCAGGAGTCCGCTTCGTGCACCAAGCGTTGAGGCGTACGATAGGTCTGACCGGTAGTGCTTTACTGGTTTAGAGGTGGGCGAGGCCCAACCCACCGCTTCCGTCTGCCACTACGGAGGTATCCTGGGAGGTTACGGCTCCAAAAAGGGGGAACTAAAGGTCTGTGTGCACAGAGTCGGGTGTGTGCGTTGCACTTGCATGTCCATCATACCCACTTGCATGTCATAGCATAATCGATTCACTTAACCCCTGACACCTAATGTATAAGTGGAATGGGACGCTTATACATTAGGACCTGCAAAACGACCCCTTAGTCTATAAGCTTGTGTGGGCAAGTTTATAAATTAAGGTTAATTTTGATATACTTAGTTACTGCTGTTTGACCACCGACACCCCAGCGTATAAATCAGTATGGGACTTTTTATACGATGGGAGCCTTGCAAAAGACCCCTTGGCTTATGTGTTTTTCACATAAGCGAAGGTTACATTTCACATTACAGCTTATTGTCTTTATATGTTATAGAACTTGCTAGAATAGGACCGCTGCCATCTGCTTTTGATATTCTCCACCTTCAAGTCCTCCCCTTTCTTCCTCTCCGCTCGGTGCCTAGGAGCCGTGGGGGAAGGGGTGGGGGATGATAGGACTTAGTCTTTTAGACTAACGGTTTTCGAACCGCATCATTTAGGGGATCGCGGAGACCAGCATGGAGGAGCAGCCCCAGAGACCGGTGCGCTTGGAGGTGGGGCAGTCTAGCTCCGGAGTTCACACAGCCGGGACCGTGAGTCTCGACCCTGAGTAGTTTTTCAGTTTTTGCTTCCGCATGAGTGATTTTGTAGTGAGGATATGTTGTACTGGGCATAAGCCCGTATTTGCTACTCTGATGTCATTTTCTGTGGACACTCCCTTCGTGGAGTTATTTTTATTAAGTCATGTGATTCTCTGTGGACAGATAGTTTACATTTACTTCATTATTTTGCTACTTTATGTGATCGAATTGGCCGGCAGAATCGGCGCTTTGTGGTGATGACCCTTCAGGGCGTGAAGGAGTCACCGCAAAACGGCGGTTCTGGGCCTAAGACCCCGGTGTCGAAAAAGAAAAAGAAAAAAGGGGGTCTTACAAGTGGTATCAGAGGGAAACCTCGATCGAAAAGTAGCCGTCCACAACCCTGGGTCACCCCCGCGCGGGTTTAGTTTGGGGACAAACTAAGCAGCGGAAGCAGTGGTGTGCCCATACAGGGGAAATCACATGTAAACTGTCCACTTTCATTAGGCATTGAGTCGATTACCTACTAATGTAGTTCGTTTTGCAGCCCCCAGCTCAGCCCACCCCACAAGGTGGAGCTCAGCAGACTCCAGACATTGCACCACCTCCCATGGTCCCCACACCTTTCCTCCAGTCAGACATGGGGCAGACCCTTACAGCTATCCTTGAGGCCTTCCGAGCTCAGCAAGCCCCAGTCCAGCAGCCAAACCCAGGGGCCAACTGGATGAGCACCTTCCGAGGACTCTCTCCCCCATCTTACTTGGGGACAGAGTCGGCAGTACGGACAGAGGAGTGGCTGGATGTGATGTACGAGATGTTGACTGGGATACGATGCCCTTGGGAGGAGAGGGTGGCCCTAGTGGTATCTTGCTTGGAGTCACATGCCAAGCGGTGGTGGAAGACGCTGTTGGACACGACCTTTGCGGATAGAGAGATTGCAGAAATCACCTGGGAAGAGTTCAGGGCCACGCTGCTGGAGCACTTTGTTCCTCAGTCGGCCAGGGACGAGTTGGAGGAGCGTTTCTTGCAGCTGAGGCAGGGCACCAGGACAGTGGTGGAGTACCACCGAGAGTTCGATCATTTGGCCCGATATGCGGGCTCCTATCAGCTGGATGAAGCAGGTTACGTCAAGAGGTTTTATAAGGGCCTAAAAGAGGAGTTGAGAGAGGCCTTGCTTTTTGTCTCTGACGGGCCCATCTCCCGGATTTTAGAGATGGCGAAGAGGATTGAGGCCGACTGGCACACCACTCGGGGCCGGAAACGGCAAGCGGAGGACCAGGGCCGGAGGGCCCGAAATGATCAGCGGCGAGGCACCGTATCAGATGGAAGAAGGGCAGAGGAGCAGCCTCGTCAGGAGTTGAGGCAGGAGCCGAGAGAGCAGGTGGTCTTGGCCCCTCAACCTCCCCGGATCCAGGAGATGCAGAGACCTCGGGGTATGGCGTATCCCCCGCCGGAGTGCTTCCACTGTCACCAGGTGGGACACCTCCGGAGAGACTGCCCTATGAGGGGGGCACCACCTCCAGCACCACGGGGTGGCCCACCGGCCCAGCATTTCGGAGGCCGAGGACGCGGCCGAGGACGTGGTTACCAGGGAGGCGACCGCAGGCAGAATGGGGAGCAGATTTACGCTTTGGACTTAGCACAGCCCCGGAACCCGGACAGGGTTATTGCAGGTATGAGAGTATCTTAATTTTGGATTCATTCATGACTCATGTTAAGTGTTAATAGAACTACTAAACGACCTAGGTTAGAAAACCTTACACCAGAATTTCTTTCAAACTGATTAGGAATGGTGATGGTGTGCGGCAAGCCTGCCCACACCCTGTTCGACACGGGGGCATCGCACAACTTCGTGTCGGAGGATTTCGTCAAGGACCTGGATCAGATTCGTTGTTATACGGGACTACCCAGGAGGGTGCGCCTCCCCAATGGGATGGAGATCCAGTCCACAGAAAAGTGCCTCCTGGAGGTTACCATAGACGGGTTGACACTCGAGGCCCCGGCGACGATCCTGAGGATGCCGGACTTCGACCTCGTCTTGGGCATGACATGGCTTGTCTGGAACCATGCCCAGATTGATTGCCCGGCAGGGAGGGTCGTGCTCAGCCACGGTGATACTTATGCAACGTTCGAAGGTACTACACCGGTCTCCCGTCGCTTGCTTTCATCTATTCAGGCCATTAAGGCTCACATGCAAGGAGACGAGGTATATCAGGTATTATTCGAGATGACTGAGGAGAAGGACCTGATCGCTAGCATTCCGGTGGTTCGTGACTACGCCGATATTTTTCCGGATAAGCTGCCAGGACTGCCTCCGCATAGGGAGAAGGATTTCCAGATTCAGTTGGTACCGGGGGCTAAGCCGGTATCCAAGGCCCCTTATCGGATGGCCCCGAAGGAGTTGGCGGAGTTTCGGACACAGTTACAGGAGCTGGTGGAAGCAGGATTTGTTAGGCCGAGCTCCTCATCATGGGGAGCTCCTGTCCTATTCGTGAAGAAGAAGGATGGCACTCTTCGCCTGTGCATTGACTATCGAGCACTAAACAGGCTGACCGTCCGAAATACCTATCCGCTCCCCAGGATAGACGAGTTGTTCGATCAGCTGGAGGGAGCCCATTACTTTTCGAAGCTGGACTTGAGATCAGGCTACTACCAGCTGCGGATCCAGGAGGAGGACATTCCGAAAACGGCCTTTAGTAGCCGATATGGATTGTATGAGTTCATCGTGATGCCCTTCGGGCTCACGAATGCTCCGTCAGCGTTTATGAGCCTCATGAACCGGGTCTTCGAGGCTTATTTGGATGTGTTCGTCATAGTGTTCATAGACGACATACTTATCTATTCTAAGACGGAGGAGGAGCACACACGACATCTAGCATTGACCCTGGAGAGACTGCGGGAGCATCGTCTTTATGCGAAGTTCAGTAAGTGTCAGTTCTGGCTGAAGGAGGTGGCTTTCTTAGGTCACATTATCAGCGGAGCCGGGCTGGCAGTGGACCCGGCAAAGATTCGAGCTATTTCGGAGTGGCCGCAGCTGAAAACAGCCACTGACGTACGGAGTTTTCTAGGACTTGCCGGTTATTACCGGAAGTTCGTAGAGGGATTCTCTCGAATCGCCCTCCCGCTCACATCCTTGACGAAGAAGGAGGCACCGTTCGTGTGGACCCCGCAGTGCCAGACAGCTTTCCAGGAGCTGAAGGATCGGCTGACCTCGGCTCCCATTCTCACTCTCCCCTCGGGGAGGGAGGGATTTCAGGTCTACACCGACGCATCATATCAGGGGATGGGAGCAGTACTGATGCAGAACGGACACGTCATAGCTTATGCTTCCCGCCAGCTGAAGACCCATGAGAAGAACTACCCAGTGCACGACCTGGAGATGGGAGCAGTTGTATTCGCACTAAAGATATGGCGGCACTACCTTTATGGAGTCCACTGTGATATATACTCCGATCATAAGAACCTTAAGTACGTGGACACGCAGAAGGAACTGAACATCAGGCAAAGGCGGTGGGTGGAGTTTCTATCTGACTATCAGTATGAGATGCACTATCACCCGGGGAAGGCAAACGTGGTAGCAGATGCACTGAGTCGGAGAGCCGCCACAGCAGGAGCAGAGACTCAGTTGATGTCTATGGAGCTGCTGCAGAGACTAGAGGACATGCACATTACTCTGGTATCGTCTGATGATCCTGAGCTCTATGAGGAGTACTTGGCCGCGATAGGCGTTACCGATGACATCAGAGACCGGGTCAGAGAGGGACAGAGGCAGGATGCCAAGTTGGAACCCATCTTCCAAGCTCTGAAGGCAGGCACTGCAGGAGATTACACACTGAGGGACGATCTGGTGTGCTTCAGAGGACGGGTGTATATACCGGAGGGAGGCCAGATCCGGGAGGATATTATGACGGAGGCGCACTGCAGCCGGTATTCCGTACACCCGGGGATCACAAAGATGACGGCTGATTTGAAGAAGACGATGTTCTGGCCGGGCATGAAGAAGGACGTCTCTTACTTCGTGACCCATTGTGAGGCATGTCAGCTAGTGAAGGCGGAGTGCAGGAACCCCGCAGGATTATTGCAGCCACTCCCGGTGCCGGAGTGGAAGTTTGATGACATAGCCATGGACTTCATACATGGGCTTCCCCGGTCTCGGACAGGGAATGACTCGATCTGGGTAATCGTTGATCGGTTGACCAAGGTGGCTCGATTTATACCGATCAGGAAGGATGATTCAGTAGGAGTACTGGTGCGGAAGTTTGTGGAGCAGTTCATTCGTTATCATGGCGTGCCCAGGACGATAGTGTCGGATCGGGATGGCCGGTTCACCTCCAGGGAGTGGAGATCCGTGCAAGCTTACTTAGGCACGCGATTGACCTTCAGTACTGCATTTCATCCCCAGACAGACGGGCAGACAGAACGCACCAACCGGACGCTGGAAGACCTCTTGAGGCTATGCATTTTGGACCGCGGGGAACCGTGGGAGAAACTCTTACCCCTTGTCGAGTTCTCCTATAACAACAGCCACCAGTCCAGCATCAGGATGGCGCCTTACGAAGCCTTGTACGGGAGGAGATGCCGGACCCCGCTCTCATGGGTGCAGAACGAAGATCCGAAGGTATTGGGGTCAGAGTTTGTTGAAGACACCGAGGCACAAGTGAGGCTGATCAGAGACAGGATGCTTGAGGCGCAGAGTAGACAGGCTAAGTATTACGACGCCTGGCATCGGCAGGTGGAGTTCCAGGTGGGGGACCGGGTGTTTCTGAAGATCCGGCCCATGCATGGAGTTTCACGGGTGCGTGGTCGGAGGAAGAAGCTCAGCCCTAGGTACATGGGTCCTTACAGGATCCTGGAGCGGATCGGACCCCTAGCCTACCGGCTGGAGTTACCACCAGAGCTGGAAGCGCTGCACGACGTCTTCCACATTTCTTCTTTGAGGAGGGCCCTGCTACGCCCGGAGCAGCAGATTCTGACTACTGAAGGGCCGGTAGCTTCAGACCGGTCGGTCCATTTGGAGCCTGTGAGGATCGACGACCGAGGAGTGCGGGTCTTGCGACGCAAGAAGGTCCCACTAGTCAAGGTCCTGTGGAGGAACCACGGCCAGGAGGAGCATACCTGGGAGCCACAGGACCTGATGCGACAAAGATACCCCGAGCTATTCAGTCAGGTATACCTCTCAGACCCCTCAAGATGTTAATTTATTTTTCCTGCTTTAAGTATACTAAGGGCTGCTCTAGGTAGATAGGGGCTTATCTTTGTTTATTGGGGGCTTAACTTTGTTTATTGGGATTTTGGTTCGCCGTTTGGGCGAAAGGGGTCTTAGATCTAAGTTTTCCCATAAAATCAAATTTAACAAACAAGGCGTCATAATGGGATGTTACAAGACTCTTTTCTTCGGTAATAAGACCCGTAGGTCCAACCTTGATTTCGGGGACGAAATCTTTGTTTTGTTTATTGGGATTTGTAACATCCCATTTCCAACTAGACCCCTAAGAGTGGTTTTGGCCATGACTAGGTCATGACAAAACCCTAGGAAGCCAGAAATGGGCCAAGAGATAGGAGGCCAAGGTGGGGATCACCATGGTCTGCAAATAGTAGAATTTTTGAACAATGGTCTAGAATGACAATGGGGCTTCACCATGGCCCCAAGACCCTACCACAACACTCCCAAACATTTTGGGAGACCCATTAGAGCCAAAAGGACCCATTAGGGCCAACCCAAGAGGCCCAGTTGACCAAGGTCAACCCTAGCCCTGAATGGGTCAACCTAGCCTACTTAGGGCCAATTGACCCACTCCTAGTCTAGAGGACCCCACCTATGCCCTCCTAACCCTAAAGTGAGGTCAATGGGTCACTAAGGACACATTGGGGTCAGCCCTAGAGGCCAGGTAGACCCAAGTCAACTCAAGCCCTAATCTGGTCAAAGTACCCTTACTAAGGGTATGTGACCTCCAAAGTGCAGGGTAACCCTACATAACCCTACCTAGACCCTAAGGGAAGTCAATGGGTCACCAAGGATCCATTGGGGTCAACTCAATTGGTCATGTTGACCAAGGTCAACTCTATTCTAGTGTTAGGTCAAATTAGCCTAAATGGGCTAACCCAAGCTCAAACCCATTTCCCCCACTTGGGCTAACCTCATTTTTATTATTAATATGGGTTATTGGGCTGCCTTTAGCTTGTGGGGTTGACTAGTCAACCAGAGGTGACTAGGAGAGAGAAAGGAGCTCCTCTCCATGATAATGGAGGAGAGAGAAAATGGGGAAGAGGAAAGGAAAGGGAGAAGCCGGCCAAGGAAGGCCA
Organism: Platanthera guangdongensis; assembly: GCA_039583875.1. Taxonomy (NCBI): domain Eukaryota; kingdom Viridiplantae; phylum Streptophyta; class Magnoliopsida; order Asparagales; family Orchidaceae; genus Platanthera; species Platanthera guangdongensis. Next base: position 110,080,124 of record CM077150.1, read on the forward strand.
ACAGCCACCAGTGATGGCTGTAATCAACTCCTCTAGGGGAGAGGAGTTGATTCCAACCGTTTCCCGGCCACCAAGGGGTGGGTTCAGCCCCCCTCCACACAACCCGAGCCACTCCATTAATGGTGATAATGGCCATTGAAGAACCAGCCTCTCCCCTCCCCCAATTGCCATTTAAACACCTTCAGGGAGCCGAGGGGATCATTTTGGAGCACTTACCTGGAGGAGACGAGCCCTTCCACTGTGCAGTTGCAGAAGCCGAGCGCCGCCGCCGTCGCCAATGGCATCCCGCCGCTCCTCTCGCATCCAGGCCGCCAGGAAGGTCCTCCTCCTCTCCTTAACTCGCGGGTAGATCCTAGGAATCCTTAGGCTTGAGTTTCGGGCTCAATTGAGCCCGATCGAATCCGGGATTTCTCCTGGTTTCGGCAAGAAAAATTCTTGCTTAATCCGCCGGAAAACGCCTCTCCGGCGGCGGAGCCGCCGCCTGACGATAGCCACCACCTCAACGGAGGTGTTGGTGGCGGTGGCCGGCCGGGGAAGGGGCTGGATCGCCGGCGGCAGGGCTTGGAAGTCGCTCCAGGCAGAACAAATCTCAGCCGTTGGCTCAGTGGGGACGATGACCAGATGCCGTCGATCTGCGCCAAGATTCGTGCGGCATCAGATCAAATACTATAGGAATTAAATAAGAATCATTTCATTTCTGTCACACTGGATGTATTTAATGTATTTAAGTTTTAAAAATACTTAGGGACCCTGAGTGGAAATTTGCCCAACATGAACATTGTAGCTTAGGGTGTCTAGTTTGCAGCAAAAATTGTTTGGACCCTTTTGGGTCACTGGTTAGACCAGGGCACCCATTTTGGTGGGACATACCCTTAGGACTAGGCAGTCACTAAATTGAGTGCCCACTCTTCACCCCAAGCCCAAATTGGCTGAAATTTTGGCAGAGAGTCTATCCTAGACATACCTAGGGCCTGCCAAAAAATGGGAATTTTTGGGAAAATATTTCTATAGTTTTGGTAAATATTTAATAATCATTAGATAAATTAAATAGGTGCCCTAAACACATCCCAACCCTCCCAAATTTTGGTGAGTGGTCCCTGGGCTCCAATTAGGTTCCTGTATAAAATTTCATCTGATTTGGATGTGTGTTGAATAGGTTTTGACCCAACCCTATTTATACCCTATGAAGGGCATTTTGGTCAAAAGTGGCACTTTTGGTCTTGAGTGACCAAATCACCTCAACAGAGGCTGAAATTTTGGCCACTGATATAATTTGACTTTTTACACTCACTTGTGGAGTTTGGAGTGGATTGGGCTAGGGTAGCCCTAGAAGTGTAGGGTAGGCCCTTTAGGGTAAATTTCTAGGGTTTGGAGAAATTGGGGTCAAAAGACCTTGGATGGACTTAAGACTTGGGAATGATGCCCATAGGGTTGCTATGGTCCTGTGGTTAAAATTTTAGGGCTTTTGGAAGACTTAAGACCCCTTAAATCCATAACCCTAGTTTAGGGCACTAGCTTTGAAACCATAAGATCTAATACCAAAACTTTCTGAAAAGGCCTGAGATTTTGAATGGGTAGTTGTTTAGGGTATACCTATCTCTGGAAATTTTATAATAAATTTTGGATGAATATTTTTGGTACTTTATTCACAAAGTCATATTTTACAATTTTCACTTGAGAATTTTTGCAGCAAAATATACTTGATTAAACCTGATGAAACTTAGCAAAGGGGCTTATAGTCATGATACCCATCTCTGTAAATTTTTATGAAATTATTGAAGAATGATATTTGGTAGCTGCTTCTTTAACTGCTTAATTCTATGAAACTTTGGAAAATTTATTAATGGCAGTTAGATTGTCTGAAAAATTATAATTTCCTCATCATGATGTTTCTAGTTCCTTATGAAGCTCTAGTAATTTTTACATAATTATTGGAGACATATCTGTGGCACTTCCTTCATGTTTATCTGATTTTAGGAATTACTTAATTAAATCCTTTAGAGGTCAAGAACTATCTGGAAAATTATGAAAGTTGGCAACCAATAATATTTCTCTGTTATTTAGTGAATACAAATTTTAGGAGGCCATTGCCTGAGAAAATCTTATGGTTCATGTTCAAATTGACTATGGCCTAGTTTTTGAGGAAAATTCAATAAATAGTAGATTAATTGGGAAAAATATGATTTTCTGAATTTAGTCTATATTTATCATAATAGACCTCTGATAATTATCATGAGGGTACTGGATGAGTATTTCATGTACTTTCCTTTTTACGGATCACGTAGCTTAAGTGGTCTGCATATAGCAAAACTGCAGGATTTCATTTGGATATGAATTAGGGCACGTATGATGGGTCTTGATGGTTTGCTGTAAGGACAAGTGGAATGGGCTGCATTTTTGGAAGATGAGTGAGTAGGGTGTGGTTGTCTAGGGTTTAAAGGCGTTCGGGTCCGACGAAAGATCGTCCTACCCAAGGAGAGTTGGAGTCAAATTACCCTAGGATTAGCATATCGGAATATGAGAAACAAAGGGTAAGGGAATCAACCAATAATAAATTAAGTACCTTGCGAAAGGGAACGCTGGGCGTAATCCCAGCATAGTTCCTAGTGCCCCTTGAGAGCCCTTCACAGGGAATACCGGGGGCAGTCCTGGGTTAACGTAAATTGATTAACAAGCTGGAAAGAGTAACTTAGTAATTAGGGTTGCACAATCCACAAACACTGTTAGCACCAGAAGTTAGCTGGGAGCTTCGGCTCGGATGGTTAAAAGACGGACTTTTGGTCCGGGGAGCTTCGGCTCGGGTTTTGTTTACGCTAAATTTGCATGTGCATAAAGGAAAGGAAATTAAGGTGGTGGGTCTTCAGTATTGGAGGGTCGATGCACCGACGCCAATACGTTGACCCGGCAAGTGTGGTTAACACTTCGCCAACAGAAGTCCGGTGCGCCAGCCGGCAAGAGTACGCAGGAGTCCGCTTCGTGCACCAAGCGTTGAGGCGTACGATAGGTCTGACCGGTAGTGCTTTACTGGTTTAGAGGTGGGCGAGGCCCAACCCACCGCTTCCGTCTGCCACTACGGAGGTATCCTGGGAGGTTACGGCTCCAAAAAGGGGGAACTAAAGGTCTGTGTGCACAGAGTCGGGTGTGTGCGTTGCACTTGCATGTCCATCATACCCACTTGCATGTCATAGCATAATCGATTCACTTAACCCCTGACACCTAATGTATAAGTGGAATGGGACGCTTATACATTAGGACCTGCAAAACGACCCCTTAGTCTATAAGCTTGTGTGGGCAAGTTTATAAATTAAGGTTAATTTTGATATACTTAGTTACTGCTGTTTGACCACCGACACCCCAGCGTATAAATCAGTATGGGACTTTTTATACGATGGGAGCCTTGCAAAAGACCCCTTGGCTTATGTGTTTTTCACATAAGCGAAGGTTACATTTCACATTACAGCTTATTGTCTTTATATGTTATAGAACTTGCTAGAATAGGACCGCTGCCATCTGCTTTTGATATTCTCCACCTTCAAGTCCTCCCCTTTCTTCCTCTCCGCTCGGTGCCTAGGAGCCGTGGGGGAAGGGGTGGGGGATGATAGGACTTAGTCTTTTAGACTAACGGTTTTCGAACCGCATCATTTAGGGGATCGCGGAGACCAGCATGGAGGAGCAGCCCCAGAGACCGGTGCGCTTGGAGGTGGGGCAGTCTAGCTCCGGAGTTCACACAGCCGGGACCGTGAGTCTCGACCCTGAGTAGTTTTTCAGTTTTTGTTTCCGCATGAGTGATTTTGTAGTGAGGATATGTTGTACTGGGCATAAGCCCGTATTTGCTACTCTGATGTCATTTTCTGTGGACACTCCCTTCGTGGAGTTATTTTTATTAAGTCATGTGATTCTCTGTGGACAGATAGTTTACATTTACTTCATTATTTTGCTACTTTATGTGATCGAATTGGCCGGCAGAATCGGCGCTTTGTGGTGATGACCCTTCAGGGCGTGAAGGAGTCACCGCAAAACGGCGGTTCTGGGCCTAAGACCCCGGTGTCGAAAAAGAAAAAAAAAGGGGGTCTTACATCAGGTGCCCAAAAACCAAATAAATTTTTGAAGGGAGTTAATAAACCCTTTATACAAGAAGGGGGAGAGAGATTGATGGTGTCTTCTCTTTCTCAAACAACTGAGAAGACAAGTGGATTGCTGTTGTCAAGGCTTCTCCAGAAATCACTTGCAGCCTTGCACAAGGTGTAGGTCTTCTTCCTTGACTTGAGATAATCCAGGAACTCCTGACTGATTAGAATATGTTGTCCTTGAAAGCTCCTGGAATGGAAGTTGAAGAAGACTCTCGATTGTAATTGTTCTTCTTCTTCTTCTTCTTTAGTAAGGTCAAGGAGAAAACAAAATGTTTTCTGCACAGAGAATTTCTGAGAGCTGTTTCTGTGTACTCTGTATTGCTCTGTTGCTTCTATGTATCTTTTTTTCTTCTGTAAAGAAAAAATCTTTTATATCTTCAGTCGAATTCTCCATTGAATTTTGAACTCCATTGCATTGTATGCTGATTGCATGGAGAATGAAATACGGCTAAAGAATAATGTCATTAATGAGTTTCCCAACTGTCCCAGTAAATCAAGCAAATAATTAACCTGTTGAAGACCATAATTAATGCTGCCAAATAATGTCTATATTCAGAGAATATATGCATTAATTACTCAGGAATTATTCCTAAATAATATATGGAATAGGACAGAAAAGAGGGAAAATTCTAAGTCTGGAACTTCACAGAAATCGTCGACCAGAGAACAGATTTCGTCGACTTGAGACCAACGTTCGTCGACCAGTGAAATCATGTTCGTCGACCAGAGAAACCTTGTTCGTCAACCTGATATCCAAGTTCGTCGACCTGAGTTCAAAGAACTGCATTTTGTGAATAACTTGCCAATACTGCGGTCAAAGTTTGTCGAGCAGATAACTTGTCTTCATTGACCTGAGTTAAGAGAAAGTATTCTGAAATAATGTGTTGAAGTTGAACTTTCAGAATTCTTCGACCTGAGCTCTAATATCTTCGAGCTCAACTTAGAGAATTAACTCTGAGTTTGTCCTGCGGAGGACGACTATCGTCGAGCTGAGTTCGACAAACGTCGAGCTCATTTTCTGAACTTGATCTTCTTCTAAGTCATGAGTCTTCTTAAGTCCTCTGCTGGCTAGTCCATGTATGGTTAAACCTAATAACTCCGCCTAAATTTCTAGGACTCAAAGACATGACCACATTCACAAAGCAGAAAAATATATCTGACAGAAAATTGAGACATTATGCAGATATTTACATAGATAGTAGCTTTGTGAGAGTAAGCAAAAAAAAGTTCAGACAATCGAAATTAAGCAGAGTAAATCATTTCTTCTTCTTCTTTTGCTTGTCATCTTTGTTTTTCTCGGTGGGCTATATAAATTTGATTTCTCTATTTATATTAGTGCTTGTCTCTTGGACATGGTCATATCAGCAGCTCCAATAATATTAAGAGAAGTGGCTATGGGAAAAATAGCCTCTGGATGCAGGTTCATGTAAGCATCATTAAAGAATTTATTAGCCTTATCATACCTTTTTAATTCTTCCTTTCTGTATGTTGACACTATTGAGTATTGTGATGGATCTCTCCCTTCAGCTTTAGATTTATTTATCATTGATAATCTAACAAGCTCCTGGAATCTGGCCATTCTTGAATTATTTTTAGTTTCAGGATCCACAAATGGAATAGGTGGACACTCTGGCCTTTTTGGGCTTTCAGCTTTTTCATTTCCAGAAGCTTGTTGTTGCTACTGTTGTTGTTGTTATTGCTGATGTTGTTGTTGTTGTTGTTGTCTGCTAGAATACCTATGCTGACTGCTTTCTTGATATCTTGAGGATCTATCTTGATGTTTTTTGATAAGTTTGAGCATAGGAGGTAGACCTCTGAGAACTGCTTCCTAAAGCACCAGCAGTAGGTGGAGGAGGAGGAGGAGGACCTCTCCAGTTCCTTTGAGGAGGAGGTGGAGAGTATCTCCTGCTTTTATTTCTGGCTTTTTGTTCATTCTTTGAAAGCCACATCCATGCTGGCATCCCAGGATATGGAGTGATCTTCTGTAAGATGAAATATGGTGTATCATGAGTAGGGTTTGGTTTCAGAGCAGCAATGGGAATAACTTTTCTCTTCTTAGAAATTTTCTTCTTGGCAAAGGAACTATCATCATCATCAGAATCATCATCCTCATCTTCATCAGAAGATCCCTGAGGATTGTCATATAGATCATCCAATGCCTTCATAATATCTTGGGAGATTTGTTTTTCAGCTGGAGGAGCCACTGATGGTTCTGGAAAAGCTGATTGAGCAATAATGGCTTTAGAAGTTCTTTCCGCAATTAAATTATTTTCCTCTTCAACGTCAGCCATAAGAATTGCATCAAGATCAGGAAGGGGACTGTCATCCATTTTGTATGTTGGAGCTGAAATAGCTTCTGGAGAAGAACTATCCTTGGGAGGTGATACTATTTGATGCTCTGTTACAACAAAACTTGCCTTGGGTTGCTTGGCAACTGTGGGGCTTATTGGTGAGTTATATGGAACTATAGCCAAAGAAGGCTGATGAGAAGAACTAGGGAGAAAATCTCTGTAGACAAAACTGAAAGAATCTAGGAAAGAATTCAAGTTAACTGTGGGATTTATAATATAATCACCAACAGTCTTTATTTCTGGCATAACTGACTCATCCATATCTAAATCAGAATCAGTATATAACTCAATTATTTTAGCTGGAATTACTGCTTCTTCTGAAGAATCTGACATCACTGAATCTGCTGCTGCTTCTGCTGATGCTGTCATAACTGGAGCTTCTTCATAGAGCATCTCCCCCTGACTGGTTTCTGGGGGTGCTGAAACCAGTCCTCCAGAAGAAGGGACAGATGACAAAGCAGCAAGTCTGGATGAAAGGGTAGTGATGGAAGCAGAAAGGGGAGCTACAACATCAGTTATGAGTTTGGTAAGGGTGGGAGAAATGAATGCTAGAAGGTCTTTAGCTATATCAAAAAAATTAAGGTAGAGGGATTTTGGAGCAGTGGATGAGTAAGGAGTGTGATGTCCACAATTGGAACATACAGAGAATAGACTGGAAGGATCTGTATGTGTGGAGTCTGGAGTAGTGGATGGTATGTTAGTGTGGGTGAGTGTAGGGATGGGAATAGAGGGAGTTGCAGTAGTATTGAGAGGAACTGTGGTTGTGGGGGAAGAGATGTGTTCCTGATGTGGAGATGGTGGAGGAAGTAGTAGATTGAAGGTGTGGGATGACATAAATGTGTCATGGTGTATGTCATTTAAATGAGGTGGGAGTGGATATTGAGGTGGAGTGATGTGCTCAGGAGATGGAACTGGGGTTGATGTTGGTGTGTGTTGATGTTGTTGGTGATTTGGTGGAGTATGAACTGGAGATTGAATTGGTGATGGAGGTGGTGTGGGTAGATGTTGTTGTTGTTGTGGTTGAGGTTGAGGAGGAGACGGAATACTGGTGGAGGGGAGGACATCTTCTGGAGGTGGAGGAGTGGCTAGCACAGCCCTGGTGCTCTCAGAAGTCCTTGTAGAGGATGAAGCCTTGCAGTGCTTTTTGATTTTCCTCTCCCATCTGACAAACAGGGCAGATGTAAGCCTCTTAGGGGCATTTATGAACTCTGTAGTGGAGACTAGATGTTCAGGTGCCTTTTCTTGAAGGATGATTCCCAAAATCCGTCCAAAGCACACTTCCTTCATATTGTTTTTCTTCTTGATTAAATCAAATAGCAGTTTGTCCCAGTTTACTGCCCTCTTCTCAACCAGAGCACCCATCACCAAGAACTGGTGCCTGGTGATGTAGTCGTGGGTGATGTGTTTGCCCAACAGCACTTTGCCAACTACATCGGCTAAGAACTTGTATTATGAAGATAAGTTCTTTTTCAGCAGTTTGTTCGAGTTTTCGCCAGAGTGGCCCATCTTGATCAGCATATTCTCATACTCATCACTGTCCATCTCTATTTCTTCATTTCTATTTAATAGACCAAAAACTTCGACTAGTATAGCGGGGGAAAGGGCAACTTGATTACCAGATATTGTTCCCATCAGTGTATCTTCCTCTGATGTTGTAGATGTAAAGACCCATTCCTTAATCTCAGTCATTACTATCTTTATTCGTTGAGTCATGAACCTTTTCAGATTTTGCTCTTCAAACAGTTTCAGAATTTCCACAAAAACATGGTCGGAATGCTGGAAGGATTCAAAGTCAATATCAAATCCCATGTCAAATTTCATCGCAGCAAGGATGTTCGCCGGAATCGCCATTGTTTTCGCTTGCACAAGAAAAATAGAGATCAAGTGCAAAGGAATAGAAAGCACGGGATGGAGCTCGAAGAAAACCTAGATATATGGTTTTCAGAATATGAAGCTGCAGTCTCCGTCCGAAAAAAAAATAAAATTTTTCGAGCTCAGTTCGACGAAGTATTTTATAGACAAAAGAGTTCGTCGATCTCAGTTAGAAGAAGTGAAAATAATTCGTCGAGCTTAGTTCGACGAATGTTTTCCGAAGCAAATTCGTCGATCTCCGGTTGACAAAAGAACTTCACTCACAGAGAGTTCATCGATCTCCGTTCGACGAATATCTTTAGAACCATTCATAGTTTGTCGATCTTCGTTCGACGAACTTTGAAAAATTTGTCGACCACAGACAGAAATTAAATTAAGGCTCCTCCATTGATCATGCCAAGCTGATTTATAAAGAACAGATAGTTCCTCTCATCCAAGGGTTTGGTGAAGATATTTGCTCTTTGCAAATCAGTGTAGATGTAGATAAGCTTAATTTTTTTTGTCTACACACTCTCTAATGAAATGATGTCTAATATCTATATGCTTAGTTCTACTGTGATGGACTGGATTTTGTGCAATGGAAATTGCACTTGTGTTGCCACAAATTAAAGTTGATTTATTTAAGTTGAACCCATAATCTAGGAGCTGGTTTTGAATCCACAGCATCTGAGAACAGCAACTGCCAGCTGCTATGTATTCTGCTTCAGCAGTTGAGGTAGGCACAGATGACTGCTTCTTGTAAAACCAAGAGACTAATCTCATACCAAGGAACTGACATGTCCATGAGGTACTTTTTATGTCCACTCTACATCCAACAAAGTCAGCATCTGAGTATCCAGTTAACTCAAACTCTGACTCAGTTGGATACCAGTGTCCTAGACTAGGACAACTCTTTATATATCTTATAATCCTTTTTAAGAAAATTAGGTGAGATTCTTTAGGGTTTACTTGGAACCTAGCACAAAGACATGTAGCAAACATTATATCTGGCCTGCTTGCTGTAAGGTATAACAGGGACCCAACAATGACCCTATATAATTTCTGATCAACATGTTTCCCATATTCATCATAGTCAATTACAACATTTGTAGCCATTGGTATTTTCTTGCCTGAGACATCTGAAATCCCAAACTTATTTATAAGCTCTTTAGCAAACTTAGATTGAGATATAAAGATGCCGTCAGATAGCTGCTTCACTTGGAGACCAAGGAAGTAGGAGAGCTCACTCATGCTACTCATTTCAAACTTTTAAATTGTTCATTTGTCTACCTAAATCACCTAGAGGGGGGTGAATAGGTGAGTAGTGCGTCTTTTGCGGAATAAAAATTTAGAGATCTATGCACACAATTATCAACCAAGCAATCACAGATGACAAAAGATTTATAGTGGTTCCCAACCTTGGGTACATCCACTTTCACTCACCGATCTAGCAAAGAACTAGACTCGGCTACTCCACTATCTCGGATTGAAAATCAATCCTACGCCTCGGAACAAAGTTACTACAATCTCGATCCACAACACAGATCTACACTCGGAAGATAAAACTTCCTACAACTCAGAGACACAAAAAGGGCTCCTACACTCGGAGAGAATTCTCCTATAAGAATGAAATTGAAAGTATATGAAAATAAAAACAGTAAAACTTTCTCAGATCTGGAAACAGTCAGCCTGAATATTCTTCTTTGATCTTTGCGGCTCTATCAGAGAAGTTGAAGAAGAATCTCGGCAAAAGCTAGATCTGAAATTTCTTGGCTTCACACAATCAGATAGATGATGAAGAATTGAAGCACAATCGCGATCTGTGAATCTTCTTGATCTGAATCTTCTGGATCAAAAACCCTAGCTGAATATGCGCGATGAAGGTCGTCATCGGCGGCTTTCATTTTTAGAGAGAGAATGAGATTCAGAAAAATACTTAGAATAAAACTTGACAACACTTGTTAGGGTTTGTCGGTTTTGACAAGACCTTATATAAGATCTTCCCTAACGGTCATAATTAATCTTAATGACGTACACGTGGACCAATTACGTCAAGGTTTTTGAAATTTCTGTCAAATCTGGACTTAACAATTTTTCTGAAAAGGATGACTGAAATGCTCAAGTGAATGTTTACCTACTCGAGTACTATATAAGATTACACAAGTGAATAAAAGAGGACAACTCGGGTCGAAGACTTAGAGAAAATTCGGAAATAATAAGCAGCTACTCGAGTAGAAAGAGACTTACTTGAGTGCTAATATAGTTACTCGAGATGTGGAGTTTAACTACTCAAGTACAAGAAGTACTACTCAAGAGAATAGAAATTAACTACTCGAGAGGTAGAAGGAATACTCGAGTCAAAGACTTAGAATAATTTATGGAAGAAAAAACTGGGTTACTCGAGTAGTGGGATTGGACTATTCGAGAGGAGATAAACTACTCGAGTATATAGATACAACTACTTAGAAAAATTCTGATGGATGAAAAGCTTGTCACTCGAGTATTAAACCTGAACTACTTGAGTAGTGGATGGACTACTCGAGTACATGAACTTGACTACTTGAGTGAAGTAAAATTACACGAAATCCAGTCTTCTATAACTCGAGACAAAAGACTAAACTACTCAAGTACTTATATGACTACTCGAGTAAATCACTTAGAAAATTTTCTGGAGAGGAAATTTTGTTAACTCGAGAATGAGAAAGGATCTACTCGAGTAATTGACTTAGCTACTCGGGAGCTATAATTTGTCTACTCGAGAGCTAATTCCCTTACTCGAGTAAAGATAGTCTTACTCGAGTATTGACTAAGTATTTCACTCGAGTATGTAAGTATCTACTCGAGTAAAGTACTTAGCAAAAATTCCTTCGACATAATTTTCTCTTCTTTAGTGAATTCAGCAACAAGTCTTTCTCTAATCAATCCTAGTGCTTGAATATGAAGTGTATCACAATAGAGAGGCTACACATGAGTCAACACCATAGACCACACAATGAGAGATTACATTGTATGGTCCTGTGTTTGTTGACCCATTGTAGACTAACATCGGTCTACACTTGACAATATAATCATGCAAACACATAACTCAAGCAAAACATCAAATACAACTTAATTCATCTTAGTTCAAGGGTGACTTCATCAAATCTGGGTTAATATGGATACAATACCCAACACATACATAGATTGGGATATAAAGATGCCATCAGGTAGCTGCTTCACTTGGAGACCAAGAGAGTAGGAGAGTCACCCATGCTACTCATTTCAAACTTTGAATGCATGAAGTCAGAGAACCTCTTGCATAGTTTGGAATCTGTAGACCCAAAAATGATGTCATCTACATAGATTTGTATTAATAAAATTTTATCCTTATGGTGTCTAGTGAATAATGTCCTATCTACCATGCCTCTAGAAAATTTATGCTCTAAAAGGAAGCTAGCTAAGCTTTCATACCAAGCTCTTGGAGCTTTCTTTAGACCACAGAGAGCTTTATGTAATTTAAAAACATATGAGAGATAAGTAGGAGAAATAAATCCTGGAGGTTGCTCAACATAAATCTCTTCTTTAAGTTCACCATTCAGGAATGCACTCTTGACATCCATTTGGTAAACCTTGAATTTATTGTAGGCAGCATATGTAAGGAAAATCCCGATTGCTTCCAACCTTGCAGCAGGTGCAAAAGTCTGGTCATAATCAATCCCTTCCTCTTGCCTATTGCCTTAAGCAACCAGCCTTGCCTTGTTCCTTAATATGACACCTTGGGCATCAAGCTTATTCCTATATATCCTTTTAGTTCCAATGACTGGGTAGTCTTTTGGTTTTGGAACTAAATCTCATACTCTACATCTCTCAAATTAGTTGAGCTCCTCTTGCATTGCAACAATCCAGTGGGGATCTTGCTCTGTATGTTTAATGGATTGAGGCTCAATTTGAGATATGAAGCAGACATACACCAACTGAAATGTCTCCAATCACTTGAGATACACAGTGAACTCTAAGTGTGACAAATTAGGTATGAGAAGTTGGTTGTGCAATAGCTTGGAGAATAAATTCCTCTTATGGAACTATATTAGCTGTTGGAGGTTCTTCATTCATTCCACTATCTTCATCTTCACTTTATTCAGCAATGTGTGGAGAAGGATGGCTAACAGCCTCATTTGTGAGGGTCAGTTCATTTAACTTCTCACACAAGTTTGGTTCCTACAAAGAATTACTGGTAGAAATTTCTTTCTCCTTGTAAAACATGTTAGTTTCATCAAATGAAATATGTACAGATTCTTCAATTTTCATAGTGGATTTATTAAAGACCCTATAAGCCTTGCTTACATGGCAATATCCAAGAAAAATTCCCATTTTAGCCTTAGCCTCAAATTTTCTAATGTGTTTCTTATTATTATTGTGTATGTAACATAAGCAACCAAATATTTTGAAATAGTATACTTTAGGTTTCTTTACTTTAAGTAGCTCATAAGGAGTCTTATTCTTAAGTTTGTGTATAAGACTTCTATTCAGTACATAAATTGCTATGCTCACAGCCTCTGCCCAAAATGATATGGTCAAATGAGCATCTGCAAGAAATGTGCCTGTTGATTCAATTAGGGTTCTATTCTACCTTTCAGCAACCCCATTTTGTTGAGGTGTTCTAGGAGCTGAGAAGCAGTGCCTGATACCTTCGTTCTCACAGAACTCTTGTATAAGAAGAGACTCAAACTCAGTACCATGATCACTTCTGATCAATGCAACTGGAGTAGAGTACTCAATCTATATGTTCTTGAGAAAATATGTAAGAACCTTGAAGTTATCAAACTTAGATCTCAGAAAGAATACCCAAGTGAATCTAGAGAAGTCATCTACAACCACTAAATTATAAGATTTCCCTCCTAGACTTTATACTGTAATAGGGCCAAAAGGTCCATATGTAGCAAGTACAATGATCTAGGTGAGTCACTTTTATTTACTGATTTAAAACTACTTTTAGTTTGCTTGCCTAATTGACAAGCCCTGCAGTGGCTTTCCTTCTTGTAGGGGCAAGAGGGCAATCCTCTAACAAGATTGTCCCTAGATAGTTTGATAATATTTTTCAAGTTTACATGACCTAATCTCCTATGCCAAAGGTCATTGTTATTGCTAGTTAAATTAAATAAGCATATTTCTATTTTGGCAGATTTCAAATTAACTATATAAATATTTACTACTCTAGTGTCAGTCAAAATTACATGATTATCTAGAGAAGTAATAATACAGGAAGTTTTAGTAAATGATACCTGAAACCTTTCATCACATAACTGACTTATGGAGATAAGGTTATGCTTCAGTTCACTTACATATGCAACATTCCTGAAGGTGATAGCTCCAATCTTGACTTATCCATAGCCTTCAGTTTGGCCATAATTAGAGTCACCAAATATTACCTTGGGTCCTAAATTTGACTTGTAATGAGTTTGGTTGGCCTTGTTTCCAGTCATTTGTTTAGAACAGCCACTTTCCAAATACAACTGTTGCTCTATGGTAGGATAGTCTTTCACCTGCAATAAAACAGATTATCTATTTTTGACCCAGGCTACCTTGGGTCCTTCTTTCTTCACATAATTGAAACTGAAAATGTATGAATATTCAGGTTGGCTTTTATAACCTAAAGGGTGATATCTTTTAGGTGGTATGATCCGTTGATTAAATTGATTATTAAAAGATCTTGGTTGGTTATAAGTTTTGAAAGGATTAAAATTTCTGCTAAGTTGAACTGCGTTCGATGAATTCGAGTAAGTTCATCGACCTGAGTTCGACGAATGAGGATGAGTTATTCGAACTCAACCCAGAGAATGGAAGTAGTCATTCTCTATGCCCCAAGATCGTCGATCTCTAGTCTATGAACCATACTAGTTTCGTCAATTGTAGTTCAAAGAGTTATTATAATAGAAATCTGCGTTCGGAGTTCGTTGATTGGAGTTCGACGAGCTATACACATTTCGTCGATCTGCGTTCGACGAAATCTGTTGAACATTATTATAGTTAGGATTTTTCTTATTCTATTTCCTTTTCTTAATTTTTGGCTTTAGTTCAGTTGGTTTAACATTATTATTAGTATCTATTTTCTCTTTTCCTTTTTCAGATACAAATTTAATAGGTGTTGTCAAAATATTGTTCTGAATTAGTGCGGGTTGGCTTGATGATGCACCTAGGCCCAGCTTGACATTTAACCTGGCATTAACTGTGCTTGTAATGTCCATTGATTGGCCTGCGAATAGACTCTTACTGTGGTTGGTTCGGTGAGTCGATCGCCGCGGGCTTGCTAAGGTATGCAAGTGCACCTATCGCAAGTAGTACTCGATATTCGGGAGAATACCGAGGTCGTATTATTCCCGGGAATAGGTTGATTACCCCTACTGCTCCGAAAGCACTATTATTTTACAAAAATACTAGTTGAGGGTTTTAATTAAAATAGTACAAAAATAGATTTAAGAAAATAGACGATGAAGAGATAACTCCCGGTATCGAATTACGTTAGGATTAAAAATAGATTTGAATAACTAGAGATCTAAATTTTCAATTTAATTAAAGCAGAAACTTGGCCGTGGAGGTTCAAAATAATGAGCTCACCTATCTCTAGGAATATCGCTCACCTGGACATTAAGGCTATTCGACCGGGCTCTCGTCCGACGAAGGATTCCCCTTAATGCCCGCAGTACGCTAAGAACCCCGCTATTGGGTGGGGAACCCAATCCGGTAGAGTTAGTGCACCTCCTCTCTCGAGGGTTAGTGCGGAACTCTATTTACCTAGGGGTTATCTGTCCATACGCACGGCCTCTCGGCTAGCTAGCGTATGGATAACAGAAATAGAGCCCACACATCACAACATCACGTCATTAACCCGGGGTAAACCTTAAGTTTTTAATTAAATTGAAAAATTAGACATTTTGGTTATTTAAAATATTTTAGATCCCAAAGCTCTTCGATACCGAGGGCTAAAAGCAATTAGCCACTCATCGGAATGGGGATAGCTTATATATTTGGTTATGCGAGCGTTCTAAACTATTCGCTGAAAGGTTATAAAGAAAATAAGAAGAAAAGTAAAATACCCTAACATTAGAAAAGTTATTACAATTAAACACACCCGCACTCATTCAAACATATAACAAGAGACAGAAATAAAACTAAGTTACACATAAGAGAAAATTGCATAATTGAAATTTGCAGGTCCCACTCAAACGAGTGGGTGCGGGAAATAAAAGTTGAAAATTGCAAGTCCTACACAAACGAGTAGGACTGAAATGAAAGCAAGTCCTACTCAAACGAGTAGGAGAAAATAAATGCGATTACAGGGCTTTCTTAAATATTTACATCAAAATAAAGTCCCACCATTTAACTCCTAGCGAGTAAGCGGAAAATCAAATCCAGCCATTTAACTCAAGTGAGTAGGCAGAAAAATAAAGAATGAAAATTACAAGTCCTACTCAAAGGAGTAGGACTGAAAATACAGTGCAGCCATTTAACTCAAGTGAGTAGGCGGAAAATAAAAATACACACACTTTCTTGAATAAAGTCCGGCCATTTAACTCAAATGAGTAGGCGGAAAAATAAAAACCCACGCTTGCTTGAATAAAATCCAGCCATTTAACTCAAATGATTAGGCGGAAAAATAAAAACAACACACACACTCTACTTGAAAGTAACTACTCACGCACTCGACATAAATAAACACACACACACAACCTTGCATGAATTAAACATAGGAGCTGAAAAATATCTCATACACGCACACACTCGGGAGAGAAATAAGAAAAACAAAGTTATCAAAAAATTAAAACAACTGCATTTCTACCGCTGGATTGTGGTAGAAATGAGTAAAAAGACGAAATAAAAATTGTTTGATCAAAAAGTTTTCAAATTAAAGTGAGAAATGCGAGTGCCCGAAAAATTAAAACGTTTACATTTTTACCGTTAGATTTTGATAGAAATGCATAAAAAGTGAAAATAAAAATTGTTC
Source organism: Platanthera guangdongensis (assembly GCA_039583875.1). Lineage (NCBI taxonomy): Eukaryota > Viridiplantae > Streptophyta > Magnoliopsida > Asparagales > Orchidaceae > Platanthera > Platanthera guangdongensis. The sequence continues at coordinate 110,096,437 of CM077150.1, forward strand.
GAGGGAAAATATTTTTTGTAATTACTTAAAATGAAAGTTGATGAAAAATAAAAATAATAATTTATACATTCTTATAGCCTTGTAAAATGGTTTAAAAAGTGGGAGTAAGCTAAAAAAAGCAATAGTATTTTAATTAAAACAAAGTAAAAGCCAAGTTAAGAGTGATGAAAACCACCTTTTTAACGTTTTACAAGTTCATAAGAACGTGTTTGGAAGAAAAATTCTAAGTCTAATCAATTTTAAAGAATGTGATAAGGAAAAAAATGGCTATAGTAACGACTAGAAAGTTTGATAAAATTGAAAATAAAACAGAAAGATTTTCATTTTAAAAACATGAATTTCGCCATTTTAAGCTCATATACATACACGTATTATGAAAATGAAAACTAAAGTACTTAAGATTCATGAAAAGGAGGCCTTCAAAGACATTCTAAAGCATTGTAAGAATAAGAAAAATAATGATTTTTATTAATAAAACATGTTGATTACAAAAGCTTAAACAAACTTCAAAAGGAGGGGGGGGGGGGGAGGGGGGAGAATCCTTACATAGCACTAAAGCAGCTCCAACGGCAGCCCTAAGTCATCAAAATGGTTTCAAAAATTGGAGCCCCTAACTCATACAACAATTGCCCTTTTATAGGCAAAAATTTCCAAGTACATGTCCTCAGACACGGGCGTGTTTGGGGCGTGTCAGCACTATTCAACAGCAGAATTCGGTGAAGTGACGGATTTGACGGCGATTTGACTTTGCGGCCGAAAACGCGGCGGTCACGCCCCTGGTCACGGGCATGACGGTGGGCATGTCGTTCGGCGATTAAAGGCGTTGTTGACTTCGGGAGTTGCCGACGGCGGTTTGTCAGGCCAGGTGGAGAAGTCACGCCCCCTGTCATGGGTGTGACGGTGGGCGTGTCGGGTTTAGTCGACACTCGACAAATGTCGAGCGGAATTTGTCGAGAGGAAAATTCGTCGAGCGGGAAGAGGAGTCACGCCCCAGGTTACGTTCGTGACGCTGGTCGTGTTGGATTGTTCGTCGATCGGCGAGCTGAAAAATCATCGAGCGGTATGAACACGGGCATGGGTCACACCCCGTGTTAGGTGACACGGGCGTGACCCCGGTCGTGTCCAACTTTTCACTTCAGAAATTTGCTGCTTCACGGGATTTTGAGCTGTCACGCCCTGGTCACGGGCGTGACCAATTTGTCACAGGCGTGACATGACATTTTTTGCAGATTTTGATTTTTTCCTGAAAAATAAAATAAAACAAGTTAGTATAATATTTACAAAAATAGGAGCATTTTATTGAATAAAAACAAGTAAAAATGACAAAAATGAATGAAAACGACTTAAGTAATGTACATAAAAATAGGTATATTTACAACTCATCAAATACCCCCATACTTAAGCTTTTGCTATTCCAGAGCAAAGTTTGAGGTGAACTTATAAGAAATAGAAAAAACTCTAAGTTTAGCTACCGATTAATCAATTATAAGACATATCTAAATAAATAAACGGGGTTTAAGAGTTAAGTCCTAAATTTATGAAGATGATTTAAATAGCGCAAAAGTTTTGGACAAAAGACTTCTTGATATAATCAAATAGAAAACAATAATTGTAATGGTTAGATTAACAAAAATACTTTGGAATTATATGAACTTTTAGCTTATAGGAGTTTTACTAGAAATAATGCAATTTACAAATTATGCTCTCAAAAAGATTTTTGAAGTAAATCTAGAATCGTGAAATTGTCAAGGGGATTGATGTTGAGGCGATGTAATTTTTTCTCGAACCTCCATTTTTTTTCTTTTTGGATTATTAGGGAAATGAAATCTTATTTTCCTAATATCATTTTTTTTCAACTTCATAATAAAATTTAACCCAATGTATATGTGTAGGAGTAATGAATTTTATCCTCTTACTCCATAACATATAATCTTTTTAATCTATTGGGTGCCTATGTTTACGGAACGAAATCTTATTCCCATTGACATATGATCTTTTAAGGATAACAATTTTATCATGCCAAGTAGGGCATAATAAGGAAGGTGAGAAAAGAAAACTAGATTTTTTATTAAAAAACAATTTTGATAGCAACCTTAATAAATTGTAAGTTCCAATTTTTCAGAAAGCTAAAAGTAAACATAATTGAATTCTATAGTCGTTATTGTCTAACATAATACACGTGCTCCTATCAATGAAAAATTAAAAGTAGTGTCTAAAACAAGTTCGTTATTTTTAACAAAGCATAATGAATTCTTTAATACTTAACCATAAATATTTAAATTTTTCAATCAATAATTAACAAATGAATAGTAAACAGAGAATTAATAAAATTCACATATAAATAAACTTAAAGCAAAATTTTTGGATAGCAAGAAAATTAAGGATGATATATTTGATTTATTTGTTTCAAAATATATTTTTTTTGGGTTTTTTAGAGTTTTTATCATTTTTTGTGTGTTTTTGATCTATTATCTTTTTTTGTTTGAATTTTTGTTTAATTTTCCTCTTTTTTTGAATGTTTTTAACTTATTATCTTTATTTTTTTTAGATTCTTAAGTTTTTGTGAAAAGTTCGAGAAAAAGAGACGTTATTTATAAGAATGTTGGTAAAAATGAAGGGGGAGAGAGAGAAGATTATTTACAAAAATATTTACAAAGCTTTTTACAAAATGTAACTAAATATTTGTGGAATTTTTTGTTTTCTAATTTTTTTGGAATTTTGTTTTACAATTGTTTTGTGGAATTTTTGGTTTAAAAAGAAAGGAAAAAAAAGACCTTAAGTTTTTGCGATTTTTTTTTCATTTTCAAAATTTTTTGTTATTTTATAGTTTTTTTTCATATTATTTTTTTATGTTTAAAGTGCAGAAAATAGAAATACAGTGCAGTAAATAGAAATGCGAAAAAAAAAGCGAGAAAACACCCCCATACTTAAGTCCAACATTGTTCTCAATGTTGTAACGTAAGTATGCGGAACAAAACAGGTAAGATAATATATACAAAGAAAAGAGGGGGGGGGGGGGCGTAGAAGCTTCCCTGACAGGAGGTGGGGAAGGCGCAGTTTAGGAACCCTGCATTATGAAGAAAGATAACAAAAAAAGTAAAGAGATAGCGAAAAAGATAAACATGGGGTGCCACCCAGGAGCTCTTTGTTTATAGTCGCGTAGCTTGACTATTTTGGCAGTTTATATATCTAGGAGGGTTATGGATTCGAAATTACCGCCCACAGGATTGCCTGCTATGTATAATTTTAAGCGATGAACGTTCACTTTAAACGAGCCTTTATCCTGGTGGGAGACGAGTACGGTCCCATAAGGCCAAACCTCTTCAACTTTGAAGGGGCCGGACCAACGTGATCTAAGTTTCCCGGGAAAAGTCTAAGTCGTGAGTTATAAAGAAGGACAAGATCGCCCGGAGAAAACGTTTTTTGAGGCTTGAGTTTTCGGTCGTGATAAAACTTAGAACGCTCCTTATATAACTTATTGCTCTCGTAAGCGTTTGCAAGCCATTCATAGAGCTCGTTTAGTTGCAGTTTTATATTTTGGGCAGCTAAGCTAGCGTCGAGATTTAAAAGTTTTAAAGCCCAAAGTTCGCTATGTTCTAATTCTACGTGGAGATGACACGCTTTGCCGTCGACTAATCGATACGGCGTACAACCAATTGCGGTTTTGTATGCGGTACGATAAGCCCACAACGCATCGTCGAGTTTGATGGACCAATCTTTCCTATTAAGTGAAACGAATTTCTCTAATATGCGCTTTATCTTTCGATTTACTACCTCGACTTGGCCACTAGTTTGCGGGTGGTAGGGGGTGGCAAGTTTGTGCGTGACGCCGTATCTAGCTAACGTCTTAGCCATCTGGGTGTTTCAGAAATGCGTCCCCCTATCGCTTACAATAGCGCGCGGAGTGCCGAAGCGAGAAAATAGTTTTTTAAGAAATGCAATGACGACTCGCGCATCGTTGGTGGGGAGAGCTTGCGCTTCCGCCCACCTCGATACGTAGTCGACCGCCACTAAAATATACATATTTTTGAAAGACGGAGGTAGGGAGCCAACAAAATCTATGCCCCATAAATCGAAGACTTCACATTCTAAAAACAAATTTTGGGGCATCTCGTTGCGATGAGAGATGTTACCCGACCACTGACAGCTGTCTCATGCGCGCACAAAATTGTTATCGTCTTTGAATAGAGCGGGCCAAAAGAAGCCCGCCTCTAGAGCCTTCCGCGCGGTCCAGTTAGCTTGATAATGCCCACCAACCGGACCCTCGTGGCAGTGCCTAAGGATTTGCATGCACTCCACACCCGCGACACATCTTCGGACCGCTTGGTCCGCGCAGATACGAAAAAGGAAAGGGTCCTCCCAAAAGAAATATTTCAAGTCAGAAAAGAATTTCTTCTTTTGCTGTCTCGAAAAGTCTTTTGGAAGCACCCTCGCAACTAAATAGTTCGCAAAATCAGCGAACCAAGGCGGGGAAGATGAACTAGTAGTTATGGCTAGGAGGCGTTCCTCGGGGAATCTATCATTTATGTTAGATTCGATGAGCGCTTCCGCAGCGCGATTTTCTAAGCGGGAGAGGTGATCGGCGACTAAATTTTCCGCGCCCCTCTTATCTCGGATTTCTAAATAGAACTCCTGCAAGAGGAGGATCCATCGAAGAAGGCGGGGTTTGGCGTCCGTTTTTGCTAACAAATATTTTAAGGCGGAATGGTCGGTAAATACGATAACTTTGGATAGCGTGATATACAAGCGAAACTTATCGAAAGCAAATATGACGGCTAAAAGTTCCTTTTCTGTTGTCGTGTAATTTCCTTGTGCGGAAGTGAGTGTCTTGCTAGTGTAGTAAATAGGATGAAAATATTTATTTATACGTTGGCCAAGAACGGCACCTACAGCAATATCACTAGCATCGCACATAATATCGAACGGAAGGGTCCAATCGGGCACCACTAAAATAGGTGAATTGATAAGTTTTTGTTTTATAAAATTAAAAGCAGACTCGCATTCGCTATCAAAGACAAAATTTGATTCCTTTTCCAAGAGGCGAGTAAGCGGCTTTGTTATTTTTGAAAATCTTGAATAAAACGCCTATAAAAGCCCGCGTGCCCTAAGAAACTCCTAATAGATTTAATGTTGGAAGGCGGGGAAAGTTTTTCGATAATTTCAACTTTGGCCTTATCGACCTCCATGCCCTTAGACGAAATCATATGGCCGAGAACCAAACCTTCTCAAACCATAAAGTTACATATTTCCCAATTTAAAGTAAGATGCGTGTCCTCGCATCGCTGAAGGACACAATCTAAATTACTAAGACAGGACGGGAAAGAGCTTCCGAAAACAGAGAAGTCATCCATAAAGACTTCCATAATGTCTCCTACCAGCTCGCCAAAGATCGCCAGCATACATCTTTGGAATGCAGCGGGTGCGTTGCAGAGGCCAAATTGCATTCTTTGATATGCAAAGGTACCCAACGGGCAGGTAAAAGTTGTTTTCTCTTGGTCATCGGGGGAAATGGGGATTTAGAAAAACACCGATAGTCCATCGAGAAAACAAAAATACGGATGACCGGACAAACGCTCTAAAATTTGGTCTAAGAATGGTAGTGGGAAATGATCCTTACGGGTGGCGTCATTTAGTTTTCTATAATCGATGCACACCCGCCAACCCGTAACAGTACGAGTTGGGACGAGTTCATTGTGCTCATTCTCCACTACGGTAAGACCGCCCTTTTTGGGCACCACGTGAATGGGACTAACCCACGTACTATCCGATATGGGATAAATGATCCCCGCATCTAATAATTTAATAATTTCGGCCTTAACGACGTCTTTCATGTTTGGTTTAAGACGTCGCTGCGGCTGAAAAGTTTTGCGGCAATTATCGAGAAGGAAAATCTTATGGGTGCAGAAAGACGGGTTAATCCCTTTGAGATCAGAAATTTGCCACGCATTGCGTGGCGATGTTTAAGCAAAACTCCCAATAAATAGGAAGTCTCCGATTCGTTCAAATGCGAAGAAATGATAACAGGGAGTGTATCATCTTTCCCCAAAAAGGCGTATTTGAGTGAATCGGGTAGGGGTTTGAGTTCAAAGCAGGGCGGTTCTTCTAACGAGGTTTTAATTCCTATGTCTCTCTTACCAATTGGTTCGAAAGGCAAGTCTATAGAGGTATCCTCATTGTAGTTAAAATTTTCGAGCGCATAAATATCATCGTTTAAAAAAGTAGACTCAAAAATAGGGGAAGAACATTCTCCGATATATGTGTCTAAATTATAACAAAAGTCATCGCTCGATGACGAGTATCGTATAGAGGGATTAATAGAGAAAGTAACTTCGTCATCTCCTACCCGAAGGAGGAGACGACCGTTACTGACATCAATTAATGCGCGGGAGGTAGCGACAGAAGGGAGACTGAGTATAATTGGTACATCGGTGTCCTCCTCGATGTCCAAGATGACGAAGTCTACCGGAAAGATAAACTTATCAACTCGGACAAGTACGTCCTCCAGTACCCCGACGGGAAACTTAACCGAGCGATCCGCTAGTTGGATTCGCATTTTAGTAGGGGCCGGAGTGCCCAAACCTAATTTTTGAAAGAGCGAGAACGACATCAAATTATTGCTCGCGCCTAAATTTGATAGAGCGTATTTTACTAATATATTGCCAAAAAGGCACGGGATGGAGAACCGTCCCGGGTCATTTCTTTTTAGGGGCAATTTATTAGTAAGAGCCGCTGAGCAGTCAGCATTAAGAGAAATATGCGAAATATTTTCTAATTTTTGTTTATTGGAAAGAAGTTGTTTTAAGAATTTCGCATATTTTGGCATCTGAGAGATTGCCTCGCAGAAGGAAACATTAATATGAATTTGTTTTAATAATAAAATAAATTTTTTGTACTGCGGGTCTTTACGCTCACTATTGAGTTTATGCGGATACGACAAGGGCGTTTTAATAATTTTTTCATTTAAAATTTGTAAAGGCGGCATCATCGAAGAAGGGGGAAGAGGGGTCGGAGGTGAAATATGTACCTGAGGATCGGTCCGTTTTGGATCGATAACCTCCTTTCCGCTACGGAGGGTTATAGCGTTGATATTTTCCCGCGGATTGGGCTCCGTGTTTCCCGTCAATGCCCCGAGCGCGCGCTAGGACATCATTCGCGCAAGCTGTCCAACCTGGAGTTCTAAGATTTTTAGCGATCTGGTGATGTTCCAGATATTTGACTCGTTGGAAGCTATATATTTAGAAAAATTCTCCTCCATCGGGGAGGGTTTTGGAAGAGGGGGAGGCGGCAGAAATCCGGGCGCGAAAGAATTGGGGGGGGGGGGGGGGGGGGGGGCGCTGCGCATTATTCGCATTGCTCCATGAGAAGTTGGGGTGGTTTCTCCAACCCGGATTATAGTTATTTCTATAAGGGTTGTTGTTGGGGTTGAAGGAAGGTCGCCCAGCATTTCCCACGTAGTCTACGAATTCATTTGCTACGCCGGCATTAGGGGGAATCGCCCAAGGAGGAGTGGTGGAGGCAGCAGACATCTCCGCAACCTGCTTCGTCAGCCTTTCAACTTGAAGGGCTAAGTGGGCAGTGGCATCCACTTCGAAGAGGCCGGCCGCCTGCTTGGGACGTCCCCACGGAACGTTCCATTGGTAGGCGTTCATAGCCATCTCTTCAATAAGAGCTTGGGCAGCCCCGGGGGTCTTATTATTCAAGGTACCCCTGGCAGCCGCGTCAATCATTTGACGCGTCTGATAATTAAGCCCATTGTACAAGATTTGGACCTGCAACCACGAAGACAGTGCGTGGTTCGGACACTTGCGGAGGAATTCCATAAAGCGCTCCCAAGTCTCAAAAAGAGACTCGGAATCATTCTGCACGAACGAAGAAATGTCCGCACGCAACTTTGCAGTTTTGGCGGGCGGAAAATACTTCGTTAAGAACCGTTCCGCAAGGTCGGCCCAGGTGGTGATATATCCTCGTGGGAGGGAATTCAACCACGCCTTAGATTTGGATCTAAGGGAGAATGGAAAAAGGCGCAAACGAATGGCGTTATCAGTGATGCCATTGATCTTAAAAGTATCGCAAATCTCCAAAAAACTAGACAAATGAACGTTTGGTTCCACATCCGGCTGTCCGTCGAACTGCATGACATTTTGGATCATTTGGATAACGCTCGATTTGATCTCAAAATTATTGTTTGCCACCGTCGGGCAAACAATACTAGACCCAGTATCGTCCAAATTCGGTCGGGCGTAATATGACATTGTACACTCGACGGCCGCGTTCGGATTGGGGTCGGCCATAGCATGACATTGTACACTCGTGGGACGGTTCTCCGATGGATTCTTCGGGATCCAAAGAGGGATTTCGGCGTTGAGACCGAATACGCGCAAGCGAGCGTTCGATCTCAGGATCGAAATCAAAATTTTCAGACTCCGAAGGCTGTCCATGGGTCATACACCCTTAAATAGAAAGTAGAAAATTAACTTCCCTTTTTTTGTTTTTTTTGGATTTTGAAGAAAGTTTTTAAGTTTAAGTTTGTTTAGTTTTTTTAGAAATAAAGGTAAAAGTAATAGACTTCGGATTCGGAATAACAACTCAAAGAGGTCCCCGGTAACGACACCAAAAACTTGATTGGCCCGCGAACAGACTCTTACTGTGATTGGTTCGGTGAGTCGATCGCCGCGGGCTTGCTAGGGTAGGCAAGTGCACCTATTGCAAGTAGTACTTGATATTCAGGAGAATACCGAGGTCGTATTATTCCCGGGAACGGGTTGATTACCCCTACTGCTCCGAAAACACTATTATTTTACCGAAATACTAGTTCAGGGTTTTAATTAAAATAGGACAAAAATAGATTTAAGAAAATAGACGATGAAGAGATAACTCCCTGTATCGAATTACGTTAGGATTTAAAATAGATTTGAATAACTAGAGATCTAAAGTTTCAATTTAATTAAAGCGGAAACTTGGCCGTGGAGGTTCAAAATAATGAGCTCACCTATCTCTAGGAATATCGCTCACCTGGACATTAAGGCTATTCGACCGGGCTCTCGTCCGACGAAGGATTCCCCTTAATGCCCGCAGTACGCTAAGAACCCCGCTATTGGGTGGGGAACCCAATCCGGTAGAGCTAGAGCGCCTCCTCTCTCGAGGGTTAGTGCGGAACTCTATTTACCCACAGGTGATCTGTCCATATGCACTGCCTCTCGGCTAGCTAGCGTATGGATAACAGAAATAGAGCCCACGCATCGATATGTGGTTCTACACATCGTTAACCCGGGGTAAACCTTAAGTTTTTAATTAAATTGAAAATTTAGACATTTGGTTATTTAAAATATTTTAGATCCCAAAGCTCTTCGATACCGAGGGCTAAAAGCAATTAGCCACTCATCGGAATGGGGATAACTTATATGTTTGGTTATGCGAGCGTTCTAAACTATTCGCTGAAAGGTTATAAAGAAAATAAGAAGAAAAGTAAAATACCCTAACATTAGAAAAGTTATTACAATTAAACACACCCGCACTCATTCAAACATATAACAAGAGACAGAAATAAAACTAAGTTACACATAAGAGAAAATTGCATAATTGAAATTTGCAGGTCCCACTCAAACGAGTGGGGGCGGGAAATAAAAGCTGAAGATTGCAAGTCCTACTCAAACGAGTAGGACTGAAATGAAAGCGAGTTTTACTCAAACGAGTAGGAGAAAATAAATGCGATTACATGGCTTTCTTAAATATTTATATCAAAATAAAGACCGACCATTTAACTCCTAGCGAGTAGGCGGAAAATCAAATCCAGCCATTTAACTCAAGTGAGTAGGCGAAAAAATAAAGGATGAAAATTACAAATCCTACTCAAACGAGTAGAACTGAAAATACAGTACAGCCATTTAACTCAAGTGAGTAGGCGGAAAATAAAAATACACACACTTGCTTGAATAAAGTCCAGCCATTTAACTCAAATGAGTAGGCGGAAAAATAAAAACCTACGCTTGCTTGGATAAAATCCAGCCATTTAACTGAAATGAGTAGGCGGAAAAAAAAAAACAACACATACACTCTACTTGAAAGTAACTACTCACGCACTCCACATAAATAAACACACACACACAACCTTGCATGAATTAAACTTAGGAGCTGAAAAATATCTCATACACGCACACACTCGGGCGAGAAATAAGAAAAACAAAGTTATCGAAAAATTAAAACAACTTCATTTCTACCCTGGAATGTGCTAGAAATGCGTAAAAAGACGAAATAAAAATTGTTTGAGCAAAAAGTTTTCAAATTAAAGTGAGAAAGGCGAGTGCCCGAAAAATTAAAACGTTTATAGTTTTACCGTTAGATTTTGATAGAAATGCATAAAAAGTGAAAATAAAAATTGTTCGAGCGAAAATAGTTTTTGTAATTACTTAAAATGAAAGTTGATGAAAAATAAAAATAACAATTTATACATTCTTATAGCCTTATAAAATGGTTTAAAAAGTGGGAGTAAGCTAAAAAGAAGCAATAGTTTTATAATTAAAACAAAGTAAAAACTACGTTAAGAGGGATGAAAACCACCTTTTTAACGTTTTACAAGTTCATAAGAACGTATTTGGAAGCAAAATTCTAAGTCTAATCAATTTTAAAGAATGTGATAAGGAAAAAACGGCTATAGTAACGGCTAGAAAGTTTGATAAAATTGAAAATAAAACAGAAAGATTTTCATTTTAAAAACATGAATTTCGCCATTTTAAGCTCATATACATACACGTATTTTGAAAATTAAAACTAAAGTACTTAAGATTGATGAAAGGAGGCCTTCAAAGACATTCTAAAGCATTGTAAGGATAAGAAAAATAACGATTTTTATTAATAAAACATGTTGATTACAAAAGGTTAAACAAACTTCAAAAGGAGGGGGGAATCCTTACATAGCACTAAAGCAACTCCAACGGCAGCCCTAAGTCATCAAAATGGTTTCAAAAATTGGAACCCCTAACTCATACAGTAGCTGCCCTTTTATAGGCAAAAATTTCCAAGTACACGCCCTCAGACACGGGCGTGTCTGGGGGCGTGTCAGCACTATTTAACAGCAGAATTCGGTGAAGTGACGGATTTGACGGCGATTTGACTTTGCGGCCGAAAACGCGGCGGTCACGCCCCTGGTCACGGGCGTGACGGTGGCCGTGTCATTCGGCGATTAAAGGCGTTGTTGACTTGGGGAGTTGCCGGCAGCGGTTTGTCGGGCCAGGTGGAGAAGTCACGCCCCCTGTCACGGGCGTGACGGTGGGCGTGTCGGGTTGAGTCGACACTCGACAAACATCGAGCGGAATTTGTCGAGAGGAAAATTCGTCGAGCAGGAAGAGGAGTCACGCCATAGGTCACGGGCGTGACGCTGGGCATGTCGGATTGTTCGTCGATCAACGAGCTGAAAAATCGTCGAGCGGTATGAACACGGGCTTGGGTCACGCCCCGTGTCGGGTGGCACGGGCGTGACCCCGGTCGTGTCCAACTTTTCACTTCAGAAATTTGCTGCTTCATGGGATTTTGAGCTGTCATGCCCTGGTCACGGGCGTGACCAATTTGTCACAGGCGTGACATGACATTTTTTGCAGATTTTGATTTTTTTCCTGAAAAATAAAATAAAACAAGTTAGTATATTATTTACAAAAATAGGAGCATTTTATTGAATAAAAACAAGTAAAAATGACAAAAATAAATGAAAATGACTTATGTAATGTACATAAAAATAGGTATATTTACAACTCATCATCCATCAAATTGATGCTTCTCCCATTAAGGGATCATTCAAGTTTTCTTTCCTCAGCTAATTCAGATTTTAATGATATAATCTGTTCTTGAGCCAAAGTTAAATTCATCTTTTAATTTAATATTTCTGAAATAAAGTTTTCTTGATCAATTAACGTTTCCCTAAGTGATTTAATTTCCTTTTCAGAATTTATTAAATCTATACACATGGATTTAATTTCAGTTTTAAAATTTTCTAAATTATAATCAAAAGATGATAATGCCTGATCAGCTTCTGATTCATATTCTTCATCATCTGAATGTTCTGCTTGTTCTTCAGTATCAGATTGGTTGCAGGAGGCATTGATTACCATAAGACAACTTCACTTGCCTTAGCCTCTTCTTCATCTTCACTGGAGCTGGAAGTTGAAGATTTTTCTTCTGTGTCACTCCACATTTCAGCTACAAAGCCTTTCTCCTTTCTTTTATACTTGCTGGAGGAGGGCTTGCTATATTGATGCTTCTTGGAGTCTTTTTCTTTTCTCGTTCTTTTGATTCTCAGGACACTCTGAGATAAATGTCCTGGCTTCCTGCATCCAAAACACACAATTTCTTTAGTGGGTGTTTTGTCATACATGGGTTTATCATCATGCTTGGATGACTTTCTCCTGAAGTCCTTCTTTGCCATTTTGTAAAATCTCTTGGCTAAGAGACTCAAGAGTTCTTCATTTGATGTTGGAGCTTCAGTTTCTTTAGCAGCTTTAAAGGCTATATTCTGCTCCTTTCTTGCTGGTGGAGGAGTCCTTTGTTCTGCAGCTTCTCTGTTCTTAATCAACTGCTTATAAGATTTAAGCTTTCCCAAGAGAGATTCTGTGGAAATATCATTAAGACTTCTGGCCTCCTTGATTGGCCAGATCCTGGAATCCCATGAGCTTGGGAAGCACATGAGGATCTTCTCATTAATCTAAGTGAGAGAGATGTCTTTGTCCAAGGTCTTTAGTTCACTGATGATTGCACTTAATCTATTGTACATGTCACCAACAGATTCTGTCTCTTCCTTCTTGAAGTTCTCATACTGAGAGATGAGAGTTGATCTTGTATCCTTTTTTTCATCAGCTGAGCCAGCAAACATCTGGTTTAGAGAGTCCCAGATTGCTTTTGCAGAAGTGCATTCAACCACTTTTTGAAATATGTTATCTGACATAGTTTGTGCTAATATGTTCATGGCTTTAGCATCTACAATCTTGGCCTTTTTTTGTGCATCTGTCCACTCAGGTGGTGGTACAGCATATGTGCTTGAAGTTGAAGTTGATGTGGCAGCTGTTGGTTGATGAGGACCTGTCAAAATAGAATTATAGATGTCTTCATCAATAGAATTCATATACAGCATGATTCTTGGTTTCCAGATTGCAAATTTATTCAAATTGCATACTGGAGGTCTGGTTCTTGCATAGTTTTTGTTCTATGCCATGCTGTGTAATAAATAAAATTAAGATCAAATCTAACAAAGGATCTTTTGGTTCAAGTGTCAGCTTGTACAACCAAAGGAAGCAGCTCTGATACCAATTGAAAGATGGGGGTTAGATCTGATTACTCTAGAAGGGGGGGGGGGGGGTGAATAGATTATTTTAAAACTTTTGGCTGTTTAAGATTTTTATATCAAAGTAATGTATGATAACAGTAATAGTAATAGATAAAAGAAAATGATCTAAAATAAACTACCACAGCACAACTAGCCTATCACAGCCACAACAAGAACAATAAGAAAAAGGGCAACCAGACAACACAAGAAGTTTTATAGTGGTCCCCCAACCTGAATACATACACTCTTCTACCACCCTGGTAGGAATCCACTAGGAGGTTTTGATCAGGTGACTGCCACGTTTGAGATTTTGATCGGGTGCCCAAAAACCAGATAAACATTTGAAGGGAGTTAATTATAACACACCAAATCCCAGATTCGGTTCAAGTGGGGTGACACGGCCTGGGACACTGGAGTGTCCCAGGGGGTGTCTTGCTCGGTATAGATGAGCAGTCTGTCGAGTGGTCGACGAACTGCACTCGACGAGTTCTCGAGAGGGAACATACCCTGCGACACGGGCATGTCAGATGGCATGTCCTCCTCTGGTCGACGAACTTTGATCGACGATAAACACGACAGAGGCGTGTCTGCAGCCGTGTAAGGGTATACGGCCTATGACACCGGCTTGTCACAGGCCGTGTCCTTTTCTATAGTTGGCCAGGGCATTGAGGCCTGATGAACATGGCCAGGACACGGGTGTGTCTCTGGGAACATGACCCGTGACACGGGCGTGACACATGGTCGTGTCTTCCTCGGGTTAAGATGGTTGTGTACCACCTGAAGTACACAGCCACAGACACAGCCGTGTCTGAAGGCATGTCAGGTCACACGGCCTGTGACACGGGTGTCTCACATGGCTATTTACTGGTCTGGACGAGTCGGTTATGTGCCTCTTAAGGTATATGGCCTATGACACGGGCGTGTCACAGGCCGTGACAGGCAAAATTCAGACTTTTGTGGCAAAATCATGGACGCCCATTTTCTTCAGACAGGATCTGAGGTCCCAAGCTTCTCCCTATTTCTTTAAGGCTGAGAATTGAGATGGGATTCTCATTTTGGCCTAAGTTATCCTCTTTCTAAGAAACTAGAGAGAGAGATGAAGGAGAAGGAGGAGGAGAGGGTAGCCTGCCACCTGTGGAGATGCGGAGTTCCGATTTTAGATCTGAGGCTAGCGTTGTGGAGGCAAGGCCGCTGTGGTGCTTTCCAGCCGGCTAGAAGCCCATGGCACCGAAGCAATCTTCAAGGGTAATGATCTTCCTTCTTAGTCACGTGAAGGCTTCCTTTTTGGCATGTGCATGTGATTTCCCCCACCAAAGGGTGGATTGTGAAGGGATTTCCTCGTGTTGATTCTTAAAATCTATAATAATTTGGCATATAGATCCGAAAATGGAGTACAAAATAGACTTGTTGTGTGAAGCCCATCTGGACAGGTTGGTATGTATTGGTGATGTTGCATATACACACCAGAGAAGACTCCATGATTAAACATGTAGTTTATGGAGTCAAATGGGTTAGGCCTATGAAGGCGAGTAGCAGGAAGTACTGGAGTGGTAGTCTAGGAAAAGATCCTTGTGATGCTTGATGGGTTGGACCTGTGAAGGGCAGTAGCATGAAGCACCGGTGCAGAAGTCCAGGAAAAGACCCTCTGATGCTTGTAATGCTTATAACGCTTGATGAGTCGTGCCTATGAAGGGTAGTAGCAGGAAGTACTGGCTTGGCAGTCCAGGAAAATACCCTCAAGTGTATGCTACGAATGTACGGTTAAGGCTAGGGACGAAAAGTGAGTTCTGTCGCTAATGCTAGACTTGGCTCCTAGTTAACCTATGATTGTGAAGCCAGTCCATGGTGAACATTTTGGCCATTGTGAGCTTGATGGGCTCTTGGGAAAAGGCCTCGTGCTGAACAGGAAAGGTGAAACTGACCCGCGCCTTTTATTTAGCCGCGAGTACATTAGTATTCGGTGATGGCAAGGTGACTTGAGCAATGAGGGGTGGTTGATCTGACCTGCGTTATGTCCGTCCGACTTGAAGACCAGAAAGTGCAGTCTGTTGGAGCGCATAGCGAGAGTCTTAGGCCTGCGCTCCACTAAGACTAAAGTCTCCGGCTGCACGCCATGGAGCAAATGCTCAACTTTTATAGTTGGGTTTCGGCCATGATACGGTGGTGGGACCCTGGTTCGCCGGTACACCAAGAATGTGCCCTAAGTGCACGGATCGTCGGGCCACGTGGCTGACGGTTATGATGGAATGTTTGTGCGTGAGTGCACAATATGTGATGTCTATATATCTGCATATGAATTGCTATGCCTGCAGGGAAGGAGTAGGACTGCCCCGGGAAAGGGGTAGGGTCGTTATAAATTGGTCAGCTGAATGCTGACCGGGCCTTGTTGCCACCGTTGGGTGGGCTGTCCTTGTGTAGGTGCTGGAGAGCCGAGCGATACATTTAAAGGCTGAAGTCCCTGCTGCTGCTGCTACTGCTAGCCCTTGAAGGCTAAACTGAAAAATCCTATGTTTTGTTCATGTGTGGCCGGCCTGCGCGCCGATGTTTGAAAGCCACTTTTGTAAAATAATATCTGTAAGTCCATAAGGCCAAACGATCTTGTATTTGGTGGACATTACTATATATAGATGCTTGTTTTTAGCAATGGACATTCATGGTTGGAGTTCTGAATTTTATGTTAACAGCTTCCGCTAGAATGCTATGAGTTAGGATGCGTAACTTTGATATCAACCCGTGACTTCCACGCCTATTTTGTGGCATATGATGTGGGGCCCCGGCTGGACCTTCTATTATATGCTATATGAACGGATGAAGTCGTTATATTTTAAGTATCAACTGTCTCAGTCTTTTCCTTTCTAATTCGTGGTCGAATTCTTTTGTGGGGTGGCGAGCACGTGTAAGTGCGAACCGTGTTAACACGAATGAACTCTTGAATGTCCACTTAGGAATGCAAAATCATTTGTTAGAGGAACCTACGTGTTCCTATATTGTTGTTTTTGCATGTGTGTGGTCGCTAATGTGTGTGTCTTGTTCACCTATAGGTGACTCGGAGTGGCGCTGGGCAGGCGGAGCCCCAACATTCTGATGAGAGTACGACACCAGCTGAGGTGCCTACACCTCCATCTTCTGCAAAAACTGTCTGTTTAGTTGTTGAGGCCCTGTTTGTGATGATTAAAGCACAACCTACTGGGCAGGCGTAAGGGCAGGCGCAGCCGGTATTGAGGCCAGAACAGGTTGCGGAGAGGCCAGAACCTGTTGCAGCTGTGGACCCTCGAGCAGCTGAAATGCAGTTGAAGCAGTTCATGAGCTTCAATCCGCCTACGTTTATGGGTATGGGATCCCCTATGCAGGTAGAGGACTGGTTGTCGTGCGTCAAGCAGATAATGATGGCGATCAGTACGGAGGAGGATCAGAAGGTCACCTTGGCCACATTCTTACTGGAAGGAGAGGCTCGTTTATGGTGTGATGAGATGGAACTACACCACTTAGCGGGCAGGCAGTTAACACAAGTGTCGATTGAGGAGTTCTCTCGCCTATTGCTAGCAAAGCACCTACCTGCAGCATAACGTATTTCCACGGAAAAGGAGTTCCAACGGCTGACGCAAGGAGAAGGTAGTGTGGAGACGTACCTGCATGAGTTCACATGGTTGGGATGATATGCGAGCTCAATCTTCGCCGATGAGCAGCTGAAAACCAATAGGTTCTATGAAGGATTGCGGGACGAGTTGCGATTCCTGCTTTTGAATTCAATGAACCAAGGGTTCCAAGCGTTGGTTGATACTGCGTGCGCGCTGGAGAAGGACATGAAAAGGGTGCAAGGGAAGAGGGCCTTAGCGTTGACAAAGCCGGAATTCAAAGCGCCCCGACCTGGGAATTCGTATTATAAGAAGAAATATGGCAAGAGGTCCAAGTCGTCTGGACAAGCTCCTTCTACGGGTGCATCGGGTGCAACCCGTGACTGTCGGGTTGGTCCGCCGAAGGGAGAAAAGAAGGCGGGATTTTCTTATGCTGAGAAGGGAAAGGCAGTGGTGGAGTCCTCTGCATCCCAGGGGCAGCCTCGAGTCTACAACCTTGGCCTACAAAAGGCCATCAAGCAGAGTGACATTGTCACAAGTACGATTTAAGTTATTGAGATGCTTTGCTTATTGTATGCTTTGTTTGTGGCTTGTGTGTGATACGATTGCCACATGATTTGTTATGATTCGGAAGACACTGGCGCGAGCACTATTTGATACGGGTGCTTCGCAGTCATTTTTGTCTAAGGACTTCGTAGCTCGAATTAGAGTATCTAGTCATGTGAATACAGAGAGCGTCAAGGTGGTGTTACCGAATGGTTGTTTGATGCTTGTGGATTGGGCTTGCGATTTGGCGGTTCAAATTGGAAGTCAGGATTTCTGTTTGACTGCATCTGTACTATCGATATCGGAATTCGATGTGATCTTTGGTATTTACTGGCTCGCGGAGCAGCATGCCTTGATTGATTGTAATGCCAAAGAGGTCACACTGGGCCAGAATACCGAGCATGAGACTAAGTTTGCGGGTATGCGAGGAGTGGGGGGGGGGGGGGCGACCTTGATGTCTGCACTCCATGTCGTCAAGGCTGTTCGGAAGGGCGCGAAGGTATTCTTCACGCTGATTCAGGCTGTTGAGCCAAAGGCCAATGTGTATGATGTTCCGGTTGTATCGGAGTTTGTAGATGTGTTCCCTAAGGATCTTCCTGGGCTACCACCCCAGTGGGAGATTTACTTCACGATCGAGTTGGTTCCAGGTGTGAAACCTGTGGCCCGCTCGCCATATTGCATTACGCCAAAGGAAATGACAGAGTTGAAAGTCCAGTTGCAAGAGTTGTTGGAGCAGGGATATATACGCCCAAGTATGTCACCTTGGAGCGCACTTGTTCTGTTTGTGAAAAAGAAGGACGATGGTTTGCAGTTATGTATTGACTACCATGAATTGAATAAGCTGACAGAGAAGAACAAGTATCCGTTTCCACGGATAGATGAATTATTCGAACATCTTGTGGGATCAACCGTCTGCTCCAAATTGGATTTGAAATCTGGATATTACTAGTTGAGGATTCGGGAAGGTGACATTCCAAAGACCGCATTTGGAACACGCTACGGTCATTATGAGTTCACGGTAATGCCGTTTGGGCTATGCAATGCGCCATCGGTATTCATGGACCTGATGCACCGAACGTTCCGAGAGTATTTGGACCTATTCGTGATTATATTCATTGATGATATTCTGGTGTACTCTCAATCTGAAGCTGATCATGAAAACCACGTGTGGTTGATGCTGCACACCTTGCGAAAGAATAAGTTCTATGCCAAGTTCTCGAAGTGCGAGTTTTGGCTATCGTCGGTGGCTTTTCTTGGCCATGTGGTAAGTGGAGAGGGCATTGCAGTTGATCCGGCAAAGATTAAAGCCATATAAGAATGGCTGTTGTTGTCTTCGGTGGCTGAAGTTAGGATCTTCCTTGGACTGGTGGGCTACTATCGACAGTTTGTGGAAAACTTCTCGCGGGTCGCTTTGCCTCTGACCACATTGAAGAGAATGGATCAGAAGTTCGTTTGGATGCCGGAGTGCACGCGAGCTTTTTAAGAGCTAAAGAGTCGGTTGACCACAGCGCTTGTGTTGACATCGCCATGTGGTACCGACGGATACAAGATTTATAGTGATGCTTCAGGGAGCGGCTTAGGCTGCGTTATTCTGCAGTTTGGAAAAGTGATTGCTTATGGCTCACTCCAGTTGAAAGTGCATAAACGAAATTATCCCATCCATGACCTGGATTTGACGGCGGTGATCTTTGCACTGAAGTTATGGCGGCATTATCTTTATGGCATAAAATTGAATATCTTTACAGACCATAAGAGCCTAAAGTACTTGTTGGAGTAGAAGGATCTTAATATGCGACAACGAAGGTGGCTGGAATTCATTGGGGACTACACCTTCAAGATTCATTATACTCCAGGGAAGGGAAATGTGGTCGCTGATGCCTTGAGTCGCAGGGCTCCTTCGAGGGCAAATTGGTTGCAGATGCATGATGAGCGTCTAATCCAGGTTTTGGAAGCATTAGAGATTTCTTGTGTTGACAAGAATTGCACAGCCGATGCATGTTTGAAATGGACGGAGGTACAGTGTGACCTTGCGGACAGGATTCGACGAGCAACGGAGCTGGATGAAAGTCTCCAACGCCATGCAAAGGATGGACCAGTTTGTAAATTCTCTTGGGATGACAGCCTTTTGCGGAAAGAGGGCCGATTGTGCGTCCCGAGTATGGGTAAGTTGCGAGAAGAGTTGATGTACGAAGCTCACTTTACCAAGTACTCAATTCACCCTGGGGGCTTAAAGAAGTTTAGGGACATGAAGAAGCTATTTTGTGGCCAGGACTAAAGAACGATATCGCTCATTACGTAACCAAATGCCAAACTTGTGCTTTGGTGAAGACAGAATGACAGAAGCTTGGCGGTTTCTTGAAGTCGTTGCCGATTCTGGAATGGAAGTTCGATGATATTTCAATCGATTTCATGCACGGGTTGCCAAGATCTCAACTTGGGAATGATTCAATCTGGGTGATTGTAGACCGGTTGACGAAAGTGCACACTTCCTTCCGAACAAACAGGATGATTCAGTAGAAAGTTTGGCAAAACTTTATATTGAACAGATTGTACGGCTACATGGTGTTCCTCGTAGCATCGTGAGAGATCGTGATGGGCGATTTACATCGAATGATTGGAGGCTAGTCCATCAGCTGTTGGGCACAAAGTTGAAGTTCAGTACGACCTTTCATCCCCAAACGGATGGCCAAACTGAAAGGACCAACAGAACAATGGAGTGAATGCTCCGAATGTGCGCCCTAAATTTTGGTAAGAGATGGGAAGATCATCTCTATCTGGTGGAGTTTGCCTACAACAACAGCTACAAAGCAAACATCGGCATGACACCGTTTGAAGCTCTGTATGGTCGCAAGTGCCGTACACCATTAGCTTGGGCAGAAGTAACCGAATCCAAACTCTATAACCGTAAAAAGCTCGATCAAGCTAACTCGACGATACACACTATTCAGGAGCAGCTACTGATAGCCCAAGATCGACAAGCGAAATACTATAATGCCAAGCACCGGAACGTGGAATTTGCTATGGGCGGTTAGGTATATTTGAAGATCAAACCCTTCAAAGGCGTGTCCAGGATTCAACATCTGAAAAAGTTAAGTCTGAGATATCTTGGTCTGTTTGAAGCGGTAGAGCGAATTGGAGAAGCTGCATATCGGCTAGCTCTTTCGGCAGACTTGTATGGATTACATGATGTGTTTCACATCTTTGTGCTTTAGAAAGCCATCAAAGATCTAGCTCAATTAATCGAGAATGATCATGTGCCGGAGGAGTATGGGCTAATGACGAAAGTTAGGCCCATTCAGATCGAGGATCGTGCCGATAAACAGTTGCGGAACAAGATAATTAGGATGGTCAAAGTCCGGTGGGACAATTGTGGCCGTGAGGGGATAACATGGGAGCGAGAGCAGATCATGCAAGCCGAATTTTCCCGAATTGTTTGTATAAACTGTTATGCATTGCATCTCTTATTATAACAAACATGTTGAAAGTTATAACATCTTGTTTTTGATTTCCTTACTGCGCGCAAGTTTTGGGACGAAATTTCTTGTAAGGAGGGGAGGGTTGTAACACCCCAAATCCCAGATTGGGTTCAAGTGGGGTGACATGGCCTGGGACACAGGCGTGTCCCAGGGCGTGTCCAGCACGGTATATATGAGCAGTCTGTCGAGTGGTCGACGAACTGCACTAGACGAGTTCTCGAGAGGAAACACGCCCTACAACACGGGCGTGTCAGATGGCGTGTCCTCCTCTGGTCTATGAACTTCGCTCGACGAAAAACCCAGCAGAGGCGTGTCTGCAGCCGTTGATGAGTCCATTTTTATACCTATTTTCGGACTCATCTGTGCTTGTTTTCCTTCGCTTGCACTTCACTTTTAGTTCGTTATTGTATATATTTCATCTTATCTTTATTTCAATAGGAAGTGCATACTTAGGCCCGTGGTTGTGTATTTTTTGTACTTTTAATGTTTGTACTCCGTTTTGTGCTCGTCTGGAATGTCTGCACATATCAGTGTTGGGTTCATCGGTCGTGTGCGTGTTCCGGGGACGTTTGGAAGCAGGAATACTGCGCTCTCTCATCGGATATAGTGCGGACGACCACTGGTCGTGCGCCACTGCTCGTGCGCAATGTTCCCTGTTTTCCAGAATCTGCCTGGGGTATACGCACTATCACTGGACACAGTGCGCACAACCACTGGTCGTGCGCCGCTGATCTTGTGCATTGATTTCATATTTTTCCAAGTTCTGGCTGGGGCAAACGCACTACCACTGGACATAGTGCGCACGACCACTGGTCGTGCGCCACTGGTCATGTGCATTATAATTTCTGCAATCTATAAATTTGCAGGTTCCGCCCTAATTCGGGATCGCTCGACATTTCTCCGACGTTTTTGTCTCCGAGGAAGGGTTCCGCCGTTCCCCTTCATCTTCCATAGTAGGGAGGTGCTCCGGGCAACTTTCACCGCCAAATCCAAGCCGGAGCTTCCTCTCGGCCTCCTCCTTCATCTTTGAGCTTCAAGAAGAGCTTGACCTAGCTTTCTCCACCAAGCTAGGAGAAGTTGTGCAATCCTCCATCGGATCTTGACACGAAGAAGATGGGCCATTGGAAGGTGGTGACAACCCTTCTCTACCACGGACGCAGCTGAGGACCGAGCTTGGATGCGGATTGATAACCCGATGATTCCAACCATGAATCCTCAGCAAGACTTCGGATCCGGTCGATTTCGCACACTCTTTTCTTATTTGGTTGTTGAATGTGTAGTTGAACTCTTGTATATGATGAAGTATGCTTAGTTTGTAAAATGTTTTTATATAATCATGTCTATGTGATTTTGTATTTTCGTTATTTGCTTGAGGTGTGCCATATTCCATCCACCATCCATCCGCCCTTGCCGCACTAGCAATTGCTAGTGGCGTGTGTAGCGAAGAGGTGCTCACGACCCTCATTCCGCCATTCTCATCACCTCATCCGCAAGCCTACTCGCCCATCCGCCTAGTGACTCGGTGCGTAGCGGCCCGACTAGTCTTCCATCCCACCTGGCGAAGCATCGCATAGCGGCGTTGCATAGGAGTCGTTGTTAGCCTTTTATTTTCTTTTTCCGCAAATATCTAAACCCATCTTAGTTAACTCCGACCTAAGGACTTCAATCTCAAGTCCTCCTCGAAAGTAACTCCACCTTACTATGTTCCTTGAGAGATTGATACTTGGGAAAACTCGCCCATTTTAGTCTAACCGTGAATTAACTCGTCCATTTTAGTCTAACCGTGAATTAGCTCGAAATTAACTCCACAAAGTGCCGTGGAGAGAGTGCGAAATGACAAGCATATGGTCACCGACATTTGTGGATTCCTTTGGAGGTTATCCCGAGCCCCGATCTTTGGAAATGCTCGCCTAGCGATTAGTCTACCTTCTCCCTACGCGTGATCGGATGATTCACCGTGATTTCATTTTTGAGTAGTAATAAAATTTTGACACGCATTGTGAAAAATATAAACTATTCTGCATACTTAGAAATTTTCTCTATTGTATTTTTATGCATGCGAGCATGCGACTTCGCATGATACTTTGTTTTTCAATTTCTATTTTAGCTAGTAATTTTTCCTATCTGCTTATATTTTGTTTGCTCGGGACGTGCAAACAGTTAAGTCTGGGGGTGTGATGAGTCCATTTTTTATATCTATTTTCGGACTCATCTGTGCTTGTTTTCCTTCGCTTGCACTTCACTTTTAGTTCGTTATCGTATATATTTCATCTTATCTTTATTTCCATAGGAAGTGCACACTTAGGCCCGTGGTTGTGTATTTTTTGTACTTTTAATGTTTGTTCTCTGTTCTGTGCTCGTCTGGAATGTCTGCACATATCAGTGCTGGGTTCAGGGGTCGTGTGCGTGTTCCGGGGATGTTTGGAAGCAGGAATACTGCACACACTCATCGGATATAGTGCGCACGACCACTGGTCGTGCGCCACTGCTCGTGCGCAATGTTCCCTGATTTCCAGAATCTTCCTGGGGTATACGCACTATCACTGGACATAGTGCGCACGACCCCTAGTCGTGCGCCACTGATCGTGTGCATTGAATCCATATTATTACAAGTTCTAGCTGGGGTAAACGCACTACCACTGGACATAATGCGCACGACCACTGGTCGTGTGCCACTGGTCGTGTGCATTATAATTTCTACAATCTATAAATTCATAGGTTCTGCCCTAATTCAGGATCGCTCGACATTTATCCGTCGTTTTCGTCTCCGAGGAAGGGTTCCGTCGTTCCCCTTCATCTTCCATCGTAGGGAGGTGCTCCGGGCAAGCTTTCACCGCCAAATCCAAGCCGGAGCTTCCTCTTAGCCTCATCCTTCATCTTTGAGCTTTAAGAAGGGCTTGAGCTAGCTTTCTCCACCAAGCTAGGAGAAGTTATGCCATCCTCCACCGGATCTTGACACGAAGAAGATGGGCCATTGGAAGTTGGTGACAGCCCTTCTCTACACCGGACGCAGTTGAGGACCGAGCTTGGACGCGGATTGACAACCCGACGATTCCAACCGTGAATCCTCAGCAAGGCTTCGGATCCGGTCGATTTCGCACACTCTTTTCTTGTTTGGTTGTTGAATGTGTAGTTAAACTCTTGTATATGATGAAGTATGCTTAGTTTGTAAAACTTTTTTATACAATCATGTCTATGTGATTTTGTATTTTCGTTATTTTCTTGAGGTGCGCCATATTCCATCCACCATCCATCCGCCCTTGCCGCACTAGCAATTGCTAGTGGCGGGCTTAGCGAAGAGATACTCACGACCCTCATTCCGCCATTCTCATCACCTCATCCGCAAGCCTACTCGCCCATCCGCCTAGTAATTCGGTGCATAACGGCCCGACTAGTCTTCCATCCCACCTGGCGAAGCATCGCATAACGTCGTTGCATAGGAGTAGTTGTTAGCCTTTTATTTTCTTTTTCTACAAATATCTAAACCCCCTTAGTTAACTCCGACCTAAGGACTTCAATCTCAAGTCCTCCTCGAAATTAAATCCACCTTACTGTGTTCCTTGAGAGATCGATACTTGGGAAAACTCGCCCATTTTATATTACTTGTGCGACCGGTTCACTGCCGTGATCTTTAGCATCAGCCGTGTAAGGGAACACGGCCTGTGACACGGGCGTGTCACAGGCCGTGTCCTTTTCTTGATTTGGCCAGGGCAGTGAGGCCTAGTGAACACGGCCAGGACGTGGGTGTGTCTTTGGGCACACGGCTTGTGACACGGGCGTGTTACATAGCCGTGTCTTCCTCGGGTTGAGATGGTTGTGTACCACCTGAGGTACACAGCCACAGACACGGGCATGTCTGAAGGCATGTCAGGTCACCCGGCCTATGACACGAGCATGTCACATGGCCGTTTACTGGTCTGGATAAGTCGATTATGTGCCGCTTAAGGTTCACGGCCTGTGACACGGGTGTGTCACAAGCCGTGTCAGCCAAAATTCAGACTTTTGTGGCAAAATCGTGGCCATCCATTTTCTTCAGACAGGATCTGAGGGCCCAAGCTTCTCCCTGTTTCTTTAAGGCCAAGAATTGAGATGGGATTCTCATTTTGGCCTAAGTTATCCTCTTTCTAAGAAACTATAGAGAGAGAGAGAGAGGAAGGAGGAGTAGAGGGGAGCCGGCCACCGGTGGAGTTGCGGAGTTCTGATTTGAGCTCCGAGGCTAGCATTGTGGAGGCAAGGCCGCTGCGGTGCTTTCCATCCGGATAGAAGCCCATGGCTCCGAAGCAATCTTCAAGGGTAACGATCTTCCTTCTTAGCCATGTGAAGGCTTCCTTTTTGGCATGTGCATGAGATTTCCCCCACCAGAGGGTGGATTGTGAAGGGATTTCCTTGGGTTGATTCTTGGAATCCCAAATAATTTGGCATCTAGATCCGGAAATGGAGTACGGAATATGCATGTTGTGTGAAGCCCATCTGGACAGGTTGGTCTGGATTGGTGATGTTTCATATACACACTGGAGAAGACTCCGTGATTAAACATGTAGTTTATGGAGTCAAATGGGTTGTGCCTGTGAAGGCGAGTAGAAAGAAGTACTCGAGTGGTAGTCCAGGAGAAGACCCTTGTGATGCTTGTGATGCTCGATGGGTTCGACCTGTGAAGGGCAGTAGCAGGAAGTACTGGTGAGAAGGTCCAGGAAAAGACCCTCTGATGCTTGTAATGCATATGACGCTTGATGGGTTGTTCCTGTGAAGGGTAGTAGCAGGAAGTATTGGCTTGGCAGTCCAGGAAAATACCCTCAAGTGTATGCTATGAATATACGGTTAAGGCTAGGGACGAAAAGTGAGTTCTGTCGCTAACACTGGACGTGGCTCCTAGCTAACCTATGATTGCGAAGCCAGTCCGTAGTGGTCATTGTGGCTATTGTGTGCTTGATGGGCTCTTGGGAAAAGGCCTCCCGCCGAATAGGAAAGGTGAAACCGACCCCTGCCTTTTATTTAGCCGTGAGCACGTTAGTATTCAGTGATGGCAAGGCTACTTGAGCAACGGGGGGTGGTTGATCCGACCTGCGTTATGTCCGTCCGACTTGAAGACCAGAAAGTGTGGTCTGTTGGAGCTCATAGCGAGAGTCTTAGGCCTTCTCACCACTAAGATTAAATTCTCTGGCTGCACGGCATGGAGCAAATGGTCAACTTTTACCGTTGGGTTTCGGCCCTGATATGGTGATGGACCGTGGTTCGCCGGTACACCAAGAATGTGTCGTGAGTGCACGGATCATTGGGCTGCATGGCTGACGGTTGTGATTTAATGTTTGTGCGTGAGTGCACAATATGTGATGTCTATATATCTGTATATGAATTGCTAAGCCTGCAGGGAAGGAATACCACTGCCCCGAGAAAGGGTTAAGGTCGTTATAAATTGGTCAGCTG
Source organism: Platanthera guangdongensis (assembly GCA_039583875.1). NCBI lineage: Eukaryota > Viridiplantae > Streptophyta > Magnoliopsida > Asparagales > Orchidaceae > Platanthera > Platanthera guangdongensis. Next base: position 110,122,767 of record CM077150.1, read on the forward strand.
AATGCTGACCGTTGTCTTGTTGCCACCATTGGGTGGGCTGTCCTTATGCAGGTGCTGGAGAGCCGAGCGGGACATTTAAAGGCTGAAGTCTCTGCTGCAGCTGCTGCTACTGCTAGCCCTTAAAGGCTAAGATGAAAAATGCTATGGTTTGTTCATGTGCGGCCGGCCTGCCCGCCGATGTTTGAAAGCCACTTTTATAAAATAATATCTGTAAGGCCATAAGGTCAAACAATGTTGTATTTGGTGGACATTCTGAAAGTGCAAGTTAGATCTGATATACTCTAGAGGGGGGGGGGGGGTGAATAGAGTGTGGTGCTTGCTAAAAACATTTTACAACCGTTGTTGTAATCCTTAGTGAACAGGGAAGCAAATAATATAAAGTAAATCTAAACTCAGAATAATCACAAAGCAATCACAAAGCACAGCCAGAAACAAAAGAAACACGGGCAACCAGATGACACAAGGAGCTATAGTGGTTCCCCAATCAACCTGGGTACATCCACTCTTCTACTACCCTAGGTAGAAATCCACTACAGGATGAGTTGATCAAGTGTCCTGGGCACCAATGAGCTTTTGATAAGGTGCTCAAAAACCAAACCAGATTTTTTGATCAGGTGTCTTGCCACCAATGAGCTTTTGATAAGATACTCAAAAACAAAACACAAACTTTTGAAGGGAGTTTGAAAAACCCTTTACAGCAGAGAGTGAGAGAAGGATGAGAAGATCTTCTCTGTCAACAGTCAGAGAGAAGACAGTGGATGTTGAAGTGAAGCTTTGCAGTAGGGTGATAGGCCTTCAGAAGATTGATCTCCAGCAAATGATGATTTCAGCAACAACTGAAATATGAGGTGTCTGGAGTCTTGAATGATGATGACCTTGAACACTTGAATCAAAAGAGATCTGAAGATTTCAGTTTGTTGATCTCCTTTTGGTGTTGGTGTTCTTGTATGAATTTTGAGACTGAGAATGTCTGCACCCCTTTCTCTTTCTCTAGTGTGATTGTTGTGTTGTGAGAACTGTTGTTTGCAGAGAATTATTGTTGCAGAAGTTATTCTCCCTCTTTTGTTTCTTGGAATGAATATATCTGTTATTCCTTTTTGTCTGAATAGAAATGATCCATTGTCCAAGATAGCCGTTGGCCTGTCATTAATGACTTCCTTAATTGCTTTTGTCTTCTGGAGGAAAGTCCAACAAAAACATTCCTTGAAAATTTCTTGAAACTTGCACTAGATTAAAAGAAAACGGCTACAAGATCTCTGAATTAAATGCTGACAATAATTCCACAGCTGTCCAAATTTGAATCTTGAAAATCGTTGAACTCTTCATAAAATCATCGAACTAAGCTCCACTATCGTTGAACTGAGCTCAGAGATTTGGACTTATACAGAAACAGAGATCGTCGATCTGAGCTCAACTATCGTCGAACTGAGCTCAGAGATTGAGAACCAAACTGAAGTCAAGATCGTCGATCTGAGCTCGAAGATCGTCGAATGGAGTTCGACAACTTGATGAAGTTGAGCTCAGAGATCGTCGAATGGAGTTCGACAATTCGTCGAAGTGAGCTCAACGATCGTCGAATGGAGTTCGACGATTCGTCGTACTGAGCTCGACGAAATGACTTAGTCTCCAGAAACTGAAAAACCTGGTTTTGAGGGCAGCTTCCAAACCTAACTACTAACCCTTAGACTCAATTCTACTTGACCTTTAGATCTATACAATGAGGTCAAAACAGGTTTCCTAAGAGACATAGTGATCCTGACCCAAATCAGTAATAGGGTGTTCCAACAATCTCCCCCTATTTGGGTTAGGATTACTATTTATAGATATTGAAATAAAAACAACAATATAGAAAGCAAAAAAAAATGCAATAAAAAAGACATTGCAGAATCACAGATATTATCTCAGACATATCATAAAACAACATATATTGTCACCTTACAGAATTACTCCTTTTCCTTGCTCTTTATAAGTTTTATTTCCCTGTTTGGATTAAGAGCTTCCTTCTTAGATCTTCTGTCATCAGCTGCACCTAAAGAGGTTTGTTGCTTAGGCCTGGGCACTACAGCTTCGGGTGCAGCTTCATGTAGCTTTCAGAATCAAAGAACTTGCTGGAAGAGTATCTTTCAAGTTCCTTTTTCCTTTGTTCAGATAATGTAGTAATATTGGAAGTGTCTTTGCCTTGTTCTCTGGTTTTCTTAATCTGGTCCAAAGCAGCTAATTCCTTCATCCTGGCTGTCCAAGAAGTTGGATTGTTCTCTGGATCTTCAAAAGAAACTGGAGGCTCATATCTGTTTGAGGGATTGTCTGGAGGAGTTCTGGAGGAGACTAACTCTTTGAGCTTGTAGGGAAAGGGACCTGAAGTAGTATCAGATGGACCTGGTCCTTCCATTGAGTAAGGATGTTGCCTGGAATAGCCTTTTGAGTAGACTTGAAATTCTCTTTGGTTTCCTCTATAGCTTTCTCTCCTTGACTGATAGCCTCTGGATTGGCTTCCCCTATGTTGAGATCTTCCTTGAGACTGATAAGGGGTTTAGCTTCTGGCAGAGGGTTGAACAGCAGAGCTTCCACCTGCACCTGCTTCAGGTGAGGGAGGAGGTGGAGGAGGATGATGGAACTGAGAGGAACCTTTCTCATACTTTCTCTTCTTTTTCATATCCTTTAGTTGATTCTTGGAATATTGCATCCAGTGTTCTGTAATGGGGGCAGTTATGCAGTATGTAATAGGGAATATCATTTATGTCTTTGACTTTAGCTGGAGGAACCCTTTTCATTGCTTTGCTTCTTGCTTTTCTTTTCCTTGCAATAGTTGTAGAAGAATCATCTGAATCAGTTCTGAACTGATCACTTTCTGAGCTTTGTTCATCATACAGTGCATCAATCCTTTTGAGATAGTCTTTCTGTTGTTGTGATTGAGCAGGAGAAACAGTAGTGACAGCAACAGTAGCAGCAACAAGAGAAAGAGTAGTAGAAATAACACTAGCAAAAGTTGTAGCAGCAGCAATAGATACAGCAGTAGCTGGGGCAGCAGATTCAGATATAACACTTTAAGATACAACAGTTTCAGCATCAGCAATAACATCAGCAATAACAGTAGGCTCAAATTCAAATGCCTCTGTCTGCATATCCTCTGAAACTAAAACATCAGAATTGTCAGCAATATCAACAATATCAGTACTTGCAACAGAAACTGAAAAAGCAGCAGCAACAGAATCAGCAGGGGCAGCAGCAGAAAGGGACTTTATAAAGAATTAATGAGACTGGTGTCACAACTTGAAAAGGGCACAATGGCCTTGGATAGATCTTCAAATGGCTGGACTGTAGTGCTCTCTGGAAGACAGCTAAAATAATATAATCAAAATCTGATAATAGGGACCTGAGGTCCACTGAGAAAACTGTAACTTGAGATGGTGAGCCTTGAGCTTGAATTGAAGACACAACAGCAGTAGCAGACAGTCTATCAACTTCATGAATCATCTCCCCCTGCCTAGATTCAGTCAGGACTGGATCAAGGCACCCAGATGAAGGGATTGCTTGAGGAGTAATGAGGGAGTAGAGCCTGGCAGACAAGTCTGCAACTGACTGTAGAAGTGGAGCCAAGGAGGTCTCCAACAATAGTGATAGCCTGGGAGCTATCAGCTCATACAGTCTGTCTGCTAAGGCTGGAAGATCTAGATGCTCAATAGGGATTTGAGCAGAGGTAGGGACTGAAGGTGGAGCAGCTGGAGATGTGGGTGGAGAGCTGGTGGATGGTGGAAAAGAAGGTTGAGATGTGGGGATTGTTGAAATGGAGGATAGTGGAATGGAAATAGAAGGTGTGAAGGAGGGTTGTGCAATGATATCTTGAAGTAACTGTTGGTAAGATGTGGATGGAGAGGGTAGATCTGTTAGAGGAAGAGTTGGAGAAATTGAAGTTGGAGATGAGGTTGAAATTATGATTGTGGAGGAAATTTGAATGGAGGAGGTCACTGGTGGAGATGAAATAAGAGGTGGAGGAGGAGAAGAAGATCTAGGCAAGTCTTTTGCAGGGGCAGAGACTGGAGGGGAAGAGACTGCAACAGTCCTTGTGCCTGAAGTGGTAGATGCAGAGGGCCTGCTGGGCTTCACTATCTGCCTGTCCCATTTGCCAAAGAGGGCACGGGAGAGCCTCTTAGAAGCATTGATGTGCATCCCAGTTGAGACTAGCAGGGCAGGGCATCTGTTCTGAAGAAACAGCCCTAGTATTCTTCCAAAATTAACAAAATTCTTGTTGAATTTCTTCTTGATCAGATCAAAGAAGACTTCTCCCCAATTCAACTGTTTCTTATCCACAAGAGCACCCATCAAACACAGCTGATACCTGGAGATGGTATCATGGGCTGAGTGCTTGGCCAGTAACACCTTTCCTACAACATCAGCCAAAAATCTGTACTCCATAGATAAATTCTTCTTCAGAAGTTTGCTAGGGTTTGCATCAGAATGACACATTCTATCAAGCATAGTGGAAAATTCTTCTCCAGACATTTCAGCACAGTCCTCTCCAGAACTTAATCCAAAAATCTCCGTTAGAATAGTAGGTGTCAGAGGTACCTGGGTTCCAGAAATTGTTCCAACAACTGTATTTTGATTCTGGTTGTGGGCAGTATATACTCATTCCTTTATTTCATCAACAGGTAACTTGATTCTGGTGGACATTATAGTGACTAGATTTTGCTCCTTGAAAAGTTCTAGAATGTCTTGGAAAATCTGATCACTGTTATTGAAAGAGTCCATATCTATATCAAATCCTGCATCAAATTTCATGGCGGCTAGGACTGCAACTGAGACGGCCATAGTTTCGTGCAAAAATCAACAAACAAACGACCAAGTGTAGAGAGGTTTGGAGGGAAAGAGAATTTTGCAGCAAGTATGAAAGCGCAAGGGAGAACGACGGCCAAAAAAAGAGTTTTATATTAGGGTTCGACGGGGAAAAGGAAAGATCGTTGAACTCAGTTCGACGATCGGGGCTTCTAAAGGAAACTGAAATGTCAACAACATCGTCGATCAACATTCGACGATATTGGAGAGCGTCGAGCTCCGTTCGACGATAGTTTCAGAAAACAAAATCGTCGAGCTTCGTTCGACGATCGCTGACCTGGAGAGATAGTTGAGCACTATCTGAGAAGCGCTGAACTCTGGTCGACGATTTCGGAAGGCGTCGATCTCCGTTCGACGATCTGGGGGAAAATCGTCGAGCGCAGTTCAGAGACCAGAAACACTCTATACACTAGAAAAATCAAGATATTTGCTTAGTCGTGGTCAATTTTTAGAGTTTTAAAGTCTTGGATATTATTTTAGACTTCCTACATCTAACATTCCTAACTGATTTAGAAAGAAGTTGTGTTTCTTCTCATCCAAGGGTTTGGTGAAAATATCTCCCCTTTGCAAATCAGTTGGGATATATTGAAGTTCAATTTTATTTTTCTCAACATTATCCCTTAAAAAGTGATGCCTAATTTCTATGTGTTTTGTCCTACTATGGAGGACTGGATTTTGAGCTATAGAAATAGCACTAGTATTATCACAAAAGATTTTAGACTTCTCTAAGTTGTAGCCATATTCTAGGAGTTGGTTTTGAATCCACAATATTTGTGAACAACAACTACCTGCAGCCATATATTCAGCTTCAGCAGTTGAAGTTGACATAGATGTTTGTTTCTTGCAAAACCAAGAGACAAGTCTGTCTCCAAGAAACTGACAAGTTCTATTGGTGCTTTTCCTGTCAATTCTGCATCCAGCATAATCAGCATCAGAAAATCCAGTTAAGTCAAATGCTGAGTCTTTTGGATACCAGAGACCTAGATTTGGACAACTTTTTACATACCTGAGAATCCTTTTTACTAATGTTAGGTGTGACTCTCTAGCGTTCACTTAGAATCTAGCACATATGCATGTAGCAAACATTATGTCTGGTCTACTAGCTGTAAGGTACAATAAAAAGCCAATCATTGCTCTATAAGTTGCCTGATTAACAGGTTTCCCATGTTCATCAGCATCCAATACAGCATTAGTAGGCATAGGTGTTTTCATACAAGATGCTTCAGACATACCAAATTTCTTAACCAATCCTTTGCATACTTGATTTGAGAAATGAATATGCCTTCAGCATGTTGTTTGATTTGCAATCCTAGAAAGAAGGATAGCTCACCCATGCTACTCATTTCAAATTTGGAATGCATTAGATTGGATAACCTTCTACACAAATTTTAATCAGTAGAACCAAAGATAATATCATCTACATAGATTTGTACTAGTAGGGTATGAGACTTATGGGTTCTAATAAAAAGAGTTTGGTCTACTCTACCGCTTATAAAGTCATTTTTTAGGAGAAAGCATGCTTGAGTCTCATACCATGCTCTAGGAGCTTGCTTGAGACCATATAATGCTTTATTCAATTTAAAAACATAATCAGGATGGGTTGGAGAGATAAAACCTGGAGGTTGTCTGAAATAGACTTCTTCTTTGATATCTTCATTGAGAAAGACACTCTTTACAACCATCTGGTATACTTTGAAGCCTTTGTGTGCTGCATATGCTAAGAAGATTCTAATAGCCTCCAATCTTGCAACTGGTGCAAAAGTCTGGTCATAATCTATGCCTTCTTCTTGAGAGTACCCTTGAGCAACTAGCCTTGCCTTATTCCTTATAATTACTCCTTGATCATCCAATTTGCTTCTAAACACCCACTTTGTTCCAACAATGGAGTGATCCTTAGGCCTTGGTACTAGTTACCAAACTTTGTTCCTTTCAAATTGATGCAACTCTTCTTACATTGCAATGATCCAGTGTGGATCTTGCTCAGCATCTTGAATGGATTGAGGTTTAATTTGAGAAAGGAAGCAAGTGTGCAACAGGTTTTGGTTGACCTGATTTCTGGTTTGCACACCAGCTGACATGTCTCCAATTACTTGGGAAATTGGATGGTCTCTTGATGTTACTAAATCAACATTGGGTGTTGATTGTTCACCAACCTGTGTTGTTGTTTCCTCTTGTGGTACAACAACTGGCTCTTCAAGAGGTTTCTCTTCAGGATGTTGAATGTCTTCTTCATCTTCACTGCTTTCCTCTTTTTGAATAATTTGTAATCTGTCCAAGTCTTCAGCAAAAGAATGTACTTGCAAAGGTTCTATGGTAGAAGTGTTCTTCTCCTTGCAAGACATGTTAGATTCATCAAAAGATATGTGAACAGATTCTTCAATTGTAAGAGTTGATTTATTATATACCCTATAAGCCTTATTGATCATGGAGTATACAAGAAACACTCCTTCATCAGCTTTATCTTGAAATTTTGCTAAGTACTTCTTGTCATTATTGTTTATGTAACAAATACAACCAAAAATTCTAAAATAATCTACTTTAGGTTTCTTCCCTTTGAGTAATTCATAGGGAGTCTTGCCCTTCAGTTTATGTATTAGACTTCTGTTCAGCACATAGTTGGAGGTGTTCACTGCCTCTGCCCAAAAAGATAGAGGAAGGTGAGCATCTGACAACAATGTAGTGGCAGATTCAATAAGGGTTCTATTTTTTCTTTCAGCTACCCCATTTTGTTGAGTAGTTCTAGGAGCTGAGATAGTGTGCCTGATCCCTTCACTCTGACAGAACTCTTGCATAAGAAGAGAATCAAACTCTGTCCCATGATCACTTCTGATCAGGGCAATGTGAGTATTGAACTCAGTCTGTATGCATTTGAGAAACTCTGTCAAATACTTAAAAGTTATCAGACTTCTTTCTCAGAAATAACACCCATGTGAATCTAGAGAAGTCATCTACAACTACTAAAGTGTAAGATTTCCCTCCTAAGCTTTGTGCTGTAATGGGTCCAAAAAGATCCATGTGTAACAAATACAAAATCCTAGGTGAATCACTCTTATTAAGTGACTTGAAACTATTTTTAGTTTGATTGCCTAATTAACAAGCCCTGCAGAGTCCTTCCTCTTGTAGGGGCCAGAAGGTAGTCCTCTGACATGGTTGTCCTTGGATAGCCTAGCAATGGTTCTAAGGTTTATATACCCTAGTCTCTTATGCCATAATACATTAGGTCTACTAACAGAGTTAAACAGACAAATATCTACTTCAGTTGAAAGAAAATCCACTAAATAAATGTTATCTTTCCTTTTACCTGTCAACACAGTTGTGTTGTCCTCTGATTTGATCCTGCATAAGGATTTGCTGAAAGACACCTGGTAGCCTTCATCACATAGCTGACTGATGCTGATCAAGTTGTGCTTCAGTCCTTCCACATAGGCTACCTTCTTGAATGTGACTATGCTAATCTGAACTGCACCATATTCTTTTGTCAGTCCAAAGTTTGAATCACCAAATATGACCTTGGGTCCAAGCTTGGCTTTAAAGGATGTGAGGTTGTACTTGTTTCCTGTCATGTGCTTGGAGCACCAACTATCCAAATACCATTGCTGGTTTGATGTTGGATAGGTCTTTACCTGGTCCTCTTCAAGTTGAGTCTATGATTCTGACTCTGAATCTTCTGCATCAGAATTGTGTTGTGAGGCATTAATAGCCATCATGCAGAATTCCTTCTCCTCAGCATCATCCTCATCATCACTTGAGCTGGAAGAAGTTTCAGATTCTTCTTCTGTCTCACTCCAAGATAAAGCAACAAATCCCTTCCTTGTGTGTTTGTTCTTGCTTGAGGAGGGTTTGCCATTGCTGTTCTTCTTGAAGTTCTTGTCTTTTCTTCTTTCTCTCTTGTCCTTTCTGTCCTTGTTTTTGTTCTCTGGACAGTCAGGCACAATGTGGCCTGGTTTCCTGCAACCAAAGCAAATAATTTCTTTATTATTTGATTTATCATACCTTGGCTTGTCATGCTCTTTGTATGATCTCTTCCTGAAATCCTTTCTGGCCATTTTGTATAATCTTTTGGCCAGTAGACTAAGCAGCTCATCATTGCCTGTGACCTTGTCTTCAGGCTGATCTTCAGTGGCTTTGAAAGCTATTGACTTTTCCTTTCTTGAGGCTGGTGAGGCAGCCTTCTGCTCTACTTCTCTGTTCTTAATGAGCAGCTCATAAGACTTGAGCTTGCCCAAAAGAGCTTCTGTTGTAATCTCATTCAGACTTCTGGCATCCTTGATTGGCCAGATCCTTGAGTCCCAAGTGCTTGGGAAGCACATTAGGATTTTGTCATTTAGCTCAGTCAATAAGATCTCTTTATCCAAAGTCTTCAGTTCATTGACTATCAGACTGAGTCTATTATACATGTCTGATACTGACTCAGCTTCTCCTTTCTTGAAGTTCTCATATTGGGTTATGAGGTGAGATCTTCTATCTTTTCTTTCATCAGCAGATCCTGAGACTATTTCAGATAACATATCCCAGATTTCCTTTGCTGAGTTGCATTCAGCTACCTTTTGGAAAATGTCATCAGACATAGTCTGGGCTAAGATATTCATAGCCTTTGCATCTGCTACTTTCCACTTCTTGATTTCAGCATCTGTTCCTGATGGAGGTGGAACAACACTTGTACTTGTGTTCTCTGGAGGTCTTGGACACACTGTCAAAACAGAATTAAATATGTCCTCATCAATAGAATTCATGTAGAGTCTAATCCTTGCCTTCCAAAGTGCAAACTTGGATAGATTGCACACTGGAGGTCTGGTGCTAGCATAATATTTGTTTTGGGCCATGTTTTGTGAAGAAATAATTCTAATAAGAAAATCTACAACAAGTAGATCTAATAATAGGAATCTTTGGGTTCAGGTGTTAGCCTGTACAACCACTGAGATGTGGTATTTTTAACCAACCTCGCTTTGATACCAATTGAAAGTGCAAGTTAGATCTGATATACTCTAGAGGGGGGGGGGGGTGAATAGAGTATGGTAACCTGGGTACATCCACTCTTCTACCACCCTAGGTAGGAATCCACTGCAGGATGAGTTGATCAGGTGTCCTGGGCACTAATGAGCTTTTGATAAGGTGCTCAAAATCCAAACCAGATTTTTTGATCAGGTATCTTGCCACCAATCAGCTTTTGATAAGCTGCTAAAAAACCAAACACAAACTTTTGAAGGGAGTTTGAAAAAACCTTTATAGCAGAGAGTGAGAGAAGGATGAGATGATCTTCTTTGTCAACAGTCAGAGAGAAGATAGTGGATGTTGTCAAAGCTCCCCCTGAGATATTGAGTTGTTCAGGAAGTGAAGCTTTGCACTAGGGTGATAGGCCTTCAGAAGATTGATCTCCAGCAAATGATGATTTCAGCAACAACTGAAATGTGAGGTGTCTGGAGTCTTGAATGATGATGGCCTTGAACACTTGAATCAAAAGAGATCTGAAGATTTCAGTTTGTTGATCTCCTTTTGGTGTTGGTGTTCTTGTATGAATCTTTGAGACTGACAATGTCTGCAACCCTTTATCTTTCTCTGGTGTGATTGTTGTGTTGTGAGAACTGTTGTTTGCAGAGAATTATTGTTGTAGAAGTTATTCTCCCTCTTTTGTTTCTTGGAATAAATATATCTTTTATTCCTTTTTGTCTGAATAAAAATGATCCATTGTCCAAGATAGCCGTTGGCCTGTCATTAATGACTTCCTTAATTGCTTTTGCCTTCTAGAGGAAAGTCCAATAAAAACATTCCTTGAAAATTCCTTGAAACTTGCTCCAGATTAAAAGAAAACAGCTACAAGATCTCTGAATTAAATGCTGACAATAATTCCACAGCTGTCCAAATTTGAATCTTGAAAATCGTTGAACTCTTCAGAAAATCGTCGAACTGAGCTCCATTATCGTTGAACTGAGCTCAGAGATTTGGACTTATATAGAAACAGAGATCGTCGATCTGAGCTCAACTATCGTCGAACTGAGCTCAGAGATTAAGAACCAAACTGAAGTCAAGATCGTCGATCTGAGCTCGAATATCGTCGAATGGAGTTCGACGACTTGATGAAGTTGAGCTCAGAGATCGTCGAATGGAGTTCGACGATTTGTCGAAGTGAGCTCAACGATCGTCGAATAGAGTTCGACGATTCGTCGTACTGAGCTCGACGAAATGACTTAGTCTCCAGAAACTGAAAACCTGGTCTTGAGGGCAGCTTCCAAACCTAACTACTAACCCTTAGACTCAATTCTACTTGACCTTTAGATCTATACAATGAGGTCAAAACAGGTTTCCTAAGAGGCATAGTGATCCTGACCCAAATCAGTAATAGGGTGTTCCAACACATTCCTATATATAGATGCTTTTTTTTGCAATGGACATTCAGGGTTGGAGTTTTGAATTTTATGTTAATATCTTCTACTAGAATGCTATGAGTCAGGATGCGCAACTCTGATATCTACCCGTGACTTCTTCGCCTATTTTGTGGCATATGATGTGGGGCCCCGGCCGGACCTTATATTATAAGATATATGAACGGATGGAGTCGTTACATTAATAAACCCTTTATATAGGAGGGGGGAGAGAGATTGATGATGTCTTCTCTTTCTTAATAACAGAGAAGACAAGTGGATTGCTGTTGTCAAGGCTTCTCCAAAAATCACTTGAAGCCTTGCATAGGGTGTAGGACTTCTTCTTTGACTTGTGATAATCCAGGAACTCCTGACTCATTTGAATATGTTGTCCTTGAAAGCTCCTGTAATTGAATTTGAAGAAGACTCTTGATTGTGATTATTGTTGTTCTTCTTCTTCTTCTTCAGTAAGTTGAAGAAGAAAACAAAATGTTTTCTGCACAGAGACTTTCTGAGAGTTGTTTCCGTGTACTCTTTATTTCTCTATTGTTTCTATGTATCTTTTTTTTTCTTCTGTAAAGAAAAACTCTTTTATATCTTCAGTCAAATTCTCCTTTGAATTTTGAACACCATTGCATTGAATGCTGATTACCTTGAGAATGGAATACGGCTGAAGAATAATGTCATTAATGAGCTTCCCAACTGTCCTAGTAAATCAAGCAAATAATTAACCTAATGAAGACCATAATTAATGCTGCCAAATAACGGCCATATTCAGAGAATATATGCATTAATTACTCAGGAAATATTGCTAAATAATATATGGAATAGGACGGAAAAGAGAGAAAATTCTAAGTCGGGAACTTCACAGAATTCGTCGACCAGGGAACAGATTTCATCGACCTGAGACCAAAGTTCGTCAACTAGAGAAATCTTGTTCGTCGACCAGAGAAAACTTGTTCGCCGACCTGAGATCCAAGTTCGTCGACCTGAGTTCAAAGAACTGCATTCTGTGAATAACTTGCCAATACTGTGGTCAAAGTTTGTCGACCTAATAACTTGTCTTCGTCGACCTGAGTTAAGAGAAAGTATTCTGAAAGAATGTGTTGAAGTTGAACTTCCAGAATTCATCGACCTGAGCTTGAATATTGTCGAGCTCAACTTAGAGAATTATCTCTGAGTTCGTCGAGTGGAGGACGACTATCGTCGAGCTGAGTTCGACGAACGTCGAACTCATTTTCTGAACTTGATTTTCTTCTAAATCTTGAGTCTTCTTAGGTCTTCTGTTAGCTGGTCCATGTACCGTTGAACCTAATAACTTAGCCTAAATTTCTAGTACTCAAATACATTACCCTGGCTATACATGGTGGGTCAAACATCCTAATTAGAGAACCAACCCAAATCCAACTACGGATCCAACAGTGTGACATGCCCGCGTCAAAGGCCGTGTACCAGACACGGCTTCAGACACGCACGTATCCGGCCCATGGTCAACACACTGATCACGCACAGAGAAGGATACGGCCCTTGACACCCCCGTGTCACAGGCTATGTGCCCCACTCAAGGATCGTTGAGTGCATTTCGTCGAACTTACTCGAGATCTCGTCGAGCGCATAGCAGGACACATCCCTGTACACGCCCGTGTCACAGGCCGTGTACCCCACTTGTGGATCGTCGACCGCATTTCGTTGAACTCACTCGAGACACCCTGCCAGCACTCAAGTGCAGGACATGGCGTCGGACACGTCCGTGTCCCCAGGCGTGTACCTCACACAGAGCAGGACACGGCTTGGGGACACGCCCGTGTCCCAGGCCGTGTGACCCACTCTCCTCAGACCAGTCACCACTGGAACTTTGGGGCATTACAATCCTCCCCTCCTTCCAAAAATTATGTCCCGAATTTTGAAGACAGTACTCGGGAAACTCAGCACGCATGGTCTTCTCCCGATCCCATGTTAGCTCCTCACGGCCGCAATTTTCCCATCGGACCTTGACTATTCTTATTGTCTTGTTCCACAACTGCTTATCAGCTTTATCTTCTACACGAATGGGCCTAAACTTCGTTGTTAGCCCAAATTCGATCGGTACCCGATCTTTTGCAATAACTTGAGCGTGGTGGGCCCATAACTCACAGGTCCCAGGACCGAAACCTGGATCTGATACCACAATTGTAACACCTCTATCCGTTGCATGACATATAATAGAAGGTCCGGCCGGGGCACCACACCATATGCCACAAACAGGCGGCAAAGTTACGAGTTAATATCAGAGTTGCACATCCTAACTCAGAGCATGCTAGCAGAAGCTTTTAAGTTGATTGAACTCAGCTAATCAAAATGTCCACAATATATAAATTAGCATTTATATATACATCACGAAGGAATGTAATCCAAATACACAGCAAGTCTGGCCTTATGGCCTTACAGTTAAGCTTTAGACATGTGACTTACATACATCGGCACGCAGGCCGGCCACACATGAATATACTATCATATTAACTTCTTTGGCCTTCGAGGGCCAGCATAGCAACATCAGTAGCAACAACAAGGGCTTCAACCCCCTATTTTCTTCTCGGCTCTCCGGCACCTGCACGGGACAATCCACCGCAAGGGTGGCAAACAAGGCAACGATAAGCGTTCAGCTGACCAATTTATAATGACCCTACCCCTTACCTGGGGCAGTGACATTCCTTCCCTACAGGAATAGCATGTCACAAGCAGATATATCACACAATGTGCACTCACACATAATCAATAGATCACAAACGTCGCCCACACGGCCCCACGCTCCATGCACTCAGGGCACATTCTTGGTGTACCGGATAAACCAGTCGCTCACCGCCATTCAAGGCCCGAAGCCCAATGACAGACTTGAGCATTTTGCTCCACGTTTTTCAGCTGGAGAATTTAGTGTTAATGGTGTGCATGCCTAAGACTCTCGCTATGGGTTCTGCCGAATGCCAATAGTCTAGACACTTATGGATGACTGCCATAACGCGGATACAGTTCAGCCTTTGCACGTTGCTCAAATCGTTAGTTCATTGCTAAGACTAACGCGTGTCGGCATCCCCTTTTTCGTTCGGCATGCAGCCTTTTCAAGAGCTCACAAAGCTCATAAATAGCAATACTGTCCCCGAAGGACTGGCTTCACAATCACAGGTTAGCTAGGAGCTATTTCCAGCGATACTCACAATCGCCCGGCGTTAGCGACAGAACTCACTTTCCATCCCCAACCCTAACCTTATCGTTCATAGCATACAACACAAGCACTTAGCGGGTATTTTCCTGGACTTTCACTCCAGTACTTCCCAGTACTATCATTCACAGGCAAACCCACCGAATACGCAAACATATTCATTTATACGCGGAGTTTTCTCTGTTGTGCAAAAGAAAACATCACCAATCCAGACCAACCTTTCCAGATGGGCTTCACACAGTATGCTTTTTCTGTACTTCACATTTCTGGATCTACATGCAAGACATCTTGGGGATATCCAAACTCAACCCAAGGAAATCCCTTAATAAGCCACCTTTTGGTGGGGGAAACATATGCATATGCCAAATCAAGGACTTCACATGTACAAGGAAGAAAGATCGTTACCCTTGACGATCGCTTTGGAGCCATGGAAAACTAACTGGATGAAAAGCACCGCAACAGTCTTGCATTCACAAATCCGGACTCGGCACGCAATTCAGGGCTCAAAAACTCCACCGGTAGCCGGATTCCTCCTCCTTCTCCCTTGCACTCCCCACTCTCTAGCACTTGAAGAAAGAGAAAGGCCTTGAGAAAATGAGAGAGGTTATCCTCAACTCGTGGCCTTATCAGCAATAGGGAGAATTCTAGGCTGTTGGATCCCCTTTGAAAAGAATGGACGGCCACGAAAAGCCCTGAAAATCAGTTTCCTGGGCCATACATAGCTTGTGACAAGCCCACGTCACATGTCGTGTACCTTAATTGGCAAAGAAACCGCCTTAACCAGACCAGGACACGACCGTGTGACACTCCCGTATCTCAGGTCGTGTGCCAGACACGGCTTCAGACATGCCCGTGTACAGCCCGTGGTCAACATCCTGATCACGCACAGAGAAGGACACGACCTTGACACGCCTGTATCACAGGCCGTGTTCTATACGCGAGCATCGTCGAGTGCATTTCGTCGAACTCACTCGAGAACTCGTCGAGCGCATAGCAGGAGACAACCCTGGACACGCCCGTGGACCCAACTCGAGGATCGTCGACCGCATTTCATCGAACTCACTCGAGACACCCTGCCAGCACTCGAGTGCAGGACACGACCCCAGACACGCCCGAGTCCCCAGCCGTGTACCTCACACAGAGCAGGACACGGCTTGGGGACACGCCCGTGTCCTCGGCCGTGTGACCCACTCTCTTCAGCCCAGTCACCACTGGAACTTTGGGGCATTACAGACACGCAGACCAACCATGTCACAACTCGCATTTTCTCAATGATAAAATCATATCAGAGAAAGAGAAAATACGTGTCGTGATGCCACGTCGTGCAGGGGATAACTGCACACGTTCAGGCAAAACGCCAGACCTTAGATTTTTAAGGAAAACCATAGATTAATATGAAAGAAAACCAGTTATATTTAATGGTCGCATCCCTCGGCACGGTGGATCAGCTAGTCCACAATTAAAAGTATATTTATACGCAGCAGAAAATACTTTAGTTCAATTAAGTTGACACCCAAAATGAGCATAAGTGTCCCCGAGGGACGACTCATGGTATGCACGGCTCTAAAGTGAATATAGTATATATGAAAGAGTCTTTTATGCTAAGGAAAAATAGTGTCTTGGTTTTTATAAATATGTTATGCATGAGATACATATAGTAATGCTTTTAGGGTTTAAAATATCTAACATGCAAGCTAGCATAAATCCTTCCCAGAAGCAAGTAAACAACCACAAATAGACAAAACATAGTAGTTTAAGTTCATACCCAGCATCGCAAGAAGCCACCAGTGGGCGTCAATAACCTGACACGAACCCACTGGTGAGTATGTATGTCTATACAGAAAGGTAAAGAACAACCTCACAAAATCGGGGATCAGCTATCTCAGCTACCCAAGAGGCCACCAACAAGCCCCTCCAAAAGAACTAGCCGCTGAACTGGCTACAACCTGGACCTGAGGTATTCAAGAAAAGAACACCTCAGCAAGAAAATAATCAAAAAGGTAAATAGAGCATTAGATTTATGAGCAAATAAAAAGGGTCTACTAACCCGACATTAAACTGCTATAAGCAAAAGAAAGAGCATGACCGTAAGAAAAGAGCACTGTCTAAAGCACAGCAAAGCACACCCAGTGCGAGCAATAAAAGCAATATGCCCTACAAGAGAGTTTGCAACAGCAACAAGACATATACATATATGCCAAAAGAAAAAGAAAACATAAACAGGAAAGGGACTAACAGTCTTAACATGCGGGTAAATGGCAGTGGTCAAAACATGGATCTGAATACATAACCAAAGCCAGATCCAAAAATGGGCTAAGGGGTCAAACAGTGGCAGCACTAGGGTCCCACACACGCCAACCCAAACTGGGGCAAAAGGCGGTGGCCACAACTCTCCACATAAAACCACCCCTCCAGAGGCCACCAAAACTCCACCACCTGCCACAACCCAAGAGTCGGCATGCAAACATTAGCCGAACACTCAATACCTCCCCCTCGGGTAAAGGAAAAAAGTCACACTAACAATCCTAAGGTAACACACGAACCCAAGACAGAAACGTCGAGCCCACTCGGCGTGGCGTTGAGTAAGCTCCACTCACTTGACGCCAAAAATACTTGGCCGCAAATCCTATGCTGGATGACGACGTTGGGTGAACTCGGCCCACTCGACGCTGTCAGCGCTTTCCACTTAGGGTAAACGTAATTTTTAGTTAAAACTGCAGCCTAAACTCTCTCAACGCGCGAAAACAGAGAGTTGGGAATTTAATTCCAACCCTCCCTTCCATCGTATCTACTCGGGGCTACCGCAACTAAACCTAAACTACAACTAACCGCAGCCTCACCCTAACTCTAGCTACGCACTGTACACTAAAACGAGACAAAAAGAGAGAAAGATTGATTTAAATGTAGAAAGTAATGAAGCAGCCCATGGATGGAATGAAGGAAAAAGGCATCCTATTACTCTAATTTCTAGGGAGGAAAATAAAGAAAACAGAAGTATTGCACAGGAAATGAAAACAGAGTAAGGGTTAGAAATAATTTGGCAAGGTCAAGGGAGCCACTTGCCTCTACCTCCAGGAAAAACAACAGCTATCACCACAGCTTGGCACCGGCAGCAAGATCGGCCACCTAGAAGACCAAAACTGAAGCTTTGAGGAAAAAGAAAAGAAATCAAAAATTCTCAACTCCTAGAATCAACCCTAAATCAAGAAAAACTTACATGGAAGGGAAGATCTAGACAAGAGCAAGCCAAATCCGCTATCGCACGAGAAAAATGAGCTTCCTCCCGCAAACACCGGCCAAAAAACCACCGTCTCCTCTCAAAACCCTTCCACTGGAAGCTCTCCAGGCTCGGGAACGACGAAATGAGAAGGAAAAACGGTTCACGGCAACAAATGATGCTCTCAGGAGAAAAAGTACGGAACACGCACCAGACACGCCCGTGATACGGCCCGACACGCCCGTGTCACAGGGCGTGTACTCACACATCTACCCACCTACCCACTCGACGAACGTCGATCTTCGCTCGACGAAACACGGGACACGCCCTGTGACATGCCCGTGTCACAGGCCGTGTACCAACTCAGACACGGCCGTGTTCTCACTAAAACATCGCCTGACGACCATCGAGCGCAGCTCGACGAACCGAAGGGGGACACTCCCTGTGACACGCCCGTGTCACAGGCCGTGTTCCTACCAAAAAAACCCGTCGACCAAAATTCGTCGACCACACAAAGGAGAGCTCTTCCCGAGCACGACACGCCCTAGGTCACGCCCGTGACCTAGGCCGTGACACCCAAACGTACACAAAAACAGCTAACTCCTTAGCTAAAAAAAGAAGAGCAGGCACCAGCTTAACAAGCCCGGCCACACCAGGCCGTGCACAGCACAACAACATTACAGCTAACATAACAAACGTCAAAACGACGCGAAAGCAAACAATCTCGGACTTCGACCAAAACTCGCACCATAGCAAAACACCCAAGCTACGAAAACAATGGTGAGGTCGAAAACAACATCCGACGATCGCACACTCGGCTAACACCTCTCGAAGCCAAAACAAAAGCATTTCCCTAAGAGGCCGAACCGAGTCACCAAAACAGACTCCGGCTAGCTGGGGAAAACTTGCCAACAGGCTACAACCAGGCTACACAAGGAACCTAAAGAGCTAAGACAATGCTCTACAACGGCGAAAGACCGGAAATTCGTCATCGTAACGCCAATCAAAGATCAAACAAAACACAGAAAAACCGGGGGCGTTATAGCCACTCCCCCTAAAAGAAAGTTTCGCCTCGAAACTTTACTAACAACACTCCTATAAAGAATTAGAGAGAAAGAGCCAGGAAAGGGCTACATATATATAAATAAAATAGAACATACCCGACAGAAGATCAGGGAAACAGATGAGGGTGAGCCTCCCTCATAGCCGACTCCAATTCCCAAGTCGCGCTTTCTACATCCTGATCCCTCCAAAAAACTTTAACCATACGAATAGTCTTCTTCCGCAACACATGAACCTGAGAATCCAAAATGCGGACAGGCACATCCACATAAGAAAGATTCGGCTCCAACTTAGGCACAGAATCCAAAACATGCCTGCCATTCAGGACACATTTCTGCAGCTGACTGACGTGGAAGACATCATGCACGCCTGGGAAATTTGCGGGCAAAGCCAGCCTATAAGCTGAAAACCCAATCCGCTCAACAATCAGAAACGGCCCCACGTACCTCGGGTCCAACTTCCTGTTCTTGCCAAACCGCTTGACTCCAATCAACGGGGAGACCTTTAAGAACACTGAGTCCACCACCACAAATTCCTACGCCGGTTGGCGTTCTTCTCATATCTCTCCTGGGCTAATGGAAGATTTTCCCGAATAAGCTTCACAGCAGTTTCCATCTCCTCGAGTGCTTCTGGACCCAACAAAGGTCTCTCGCCAACCTCAGCCCAAAACTAGGGAGTCCTGCAGCGCCTCCCATACAAAGCTTCAAAAGGAGCCATTTGCAAGCTTTCTTGATAACTGTTGTTATTCGCAAATTCCAAAAGCTGCAAGCGCTCATCCCACGCTCCTCCGTGGTCTAGAGTATAGCAGCGGATCATATCTTCTACAATCTGATTTACTCGCTTCGTCTGACCATTGGTCTGCGGATGATAAGTCGTGGAATACCTCAAATCTGTACCCAACCCCTCCTGAAGGCTCTTCCAAAAATGAGACGTGAACCTGGAGTCTCGATCCGATATGATACTCACGGGTACACCATGCAATCTAATAATCTCATCCAAATACAGCTCGGCTATCTTTCTTATCGGATAATCGATCTTAAATGGTACGAAGTGAGCATACTTTGTCAATCTATCTACGATCACCCAAACTGAATCATGTCCCTTAGGAGATCTCGGTATGCCTATAATGAAATCCATCGAGATACTCTCCCACTTCCACGTCAGAATCTCCAAGGGAGTCAGCTTGCCACCAGACCTCCCATGGTCGGCTTTCACATGCCTCTAAGTGTAACACTCAGAAACAAATCTGGCTATGTCCCTCTTCATCCCATACCACCAGGCAACCTGCTTTAAATCATGATACATCTTTGTAAACCCTGGATGGTAGGCAACACTAGATCCGTGGTCTTCTTTGCACACCATATCCAGGATATCTCCAACTGCGGGGATGCAAAACCTGCCACGATACTTCAAGGTACCCGCATCATCTATAGAGAAATCTGGTAATTCACCTTTTTCAGCTCGAAGATACAAATGTAGAAGATCGGGATCATCCTCCTGATGCAGTCTCGTAAGCGCAATCCACGAATATTCTGCCACTGCCAAGCTACTCTGTGAATCACAGCTTCCCACAGAAATGTCCATCAAAATTAACTCTTCCACTAGACGCTCGGCGGAGAGATTGAAAATCTTCCCTGATTTCCGACTCAGGGCATCGGCCACCACATTCGCTTTGCCCGGATGGCACTGGATTTGAACATCATAGTCGGCCACGTACTCCAACCATCGCCGCTGGCGCAGATTCAATTCTTTCTTGGTGAAGAAATACTTTAAACTCTTATGATCCATGAAAATCTTGCACTGCGCGCCATACAGCAAATGCCTCCACAATTTCAGCGCATAGATCACAGCTGCAAACTCCAGATCATGCGTAGGGTAATTCCTCTCGTGAGTCTTTAGCCGCCTCGACTCGTACGCAATCAACTTCCCGCCGTGCATCAATACGCAGCCCAGTCTGACATGAGACGCATCCACATATATATCATACTCACTACCTTCAGTAGGCAATGACAAAATTGGAGCTGAACATAACCTTCTTTTTAGTTCCTCAAAAGCCTCCTCACACTTGCCATCCCATATGAAGGCTACAATCTTCTGTGTCAACTTGGTCAACGGCGCAGACAAGGTAGAGAATCCCTCTACAAATCTTCTATAATATCCAGCCAAGCCCAAGAAGCTTCTGATCTCTTTGGGAGTAACATGCCTCGCCCAATCCATCACAGCAGCGACCTTTTCTGGGTCCACGGATATTCCCTCCTTATTAACCACATGGCCGAGAAAAGAAACTTGAGGCAACCAAAATTCGCATTTGCTCAGCTTGGCATATAGCTTATGGTCTATCAGAGTCGCCAAGACCAGTCACAAATGTCGATCATGCTCCTCCGCATCTTTAGAGTACACCAAAACATCGTCTATAAAGACAATCACAAACTTATCTAAAAAAATCCTTGAAAACTCTGTTCATCAAATCCATAAAAGCTGAGGGCGCATTAGTCAAATCAAATGACATAACCAAAAGCTCAAAATGCCCATGACGAGAGCGGAACGCCGTCCGCGTAACATCTGACTCCCGAATCCTCAACTGGCGATAGCCCGAACGACGATCAATCTTGGAAAACACGACACTACCACGCAGCTAGTCAAACAAATCGTCAATCCGAGGAAAAGGGTGCCTGTTCTTAATAATAACCTTGTTCTGCTCTCTATAGTCGATGCATAGCCTCATCGACCCATCTTTCTTTTTAACGAACAGCACTGGTGCACCCCAAGGCGAAGAACTCAGCCTTATGAAACCTTTTGCCAACATCTCATCCAGCAGAATTCGCAACTCTTCCAGCTCTCGCGGGGCCATCCGGTACGGCGCCTTTGCAATAGGACGCATGTTGGCTCTAAATCTATAACAAACTCGACATCTCGATTGGGTGGAAGACCGAGAA
This sequence comes from Platanthera guangdongensis, assembly GCA_039583875.1. Classification (NCBI taxonomy): domain Eukaryota; kingdom Viridiplantae; phylum Streptophyta; class Magnoliopsida; order Asparagales; family Orchidaceae; genus Platanthera; species Platanthera guangdongensis. The sequence goes on from CM077150.1 coordinate 110,144,370, forward strand.
GATCATCAGGAAACACATCAGACAAGTCACACACCACAGGAATCTCTTCCAAACATGGCACACTAACAACTGTCCCTACCAGAGAGACCACACAGGCAAAACAGCCAGAATCAAGCAACTTCCGAGCACACACCGCATAAATGACTGGAGACTCCTGGAGAGAATACCCATAAACGCTCCCTGGCTGACCATTATCTTTGACGAAGTCCAAGCGCTTACCCTTGCACTGGATAACTGCATCATACCTTGACAACCAGTCCATGGCCAAAATAACATCGAAGTCCTCCAGGTCAATCACCTTCAGATCTTCCTTGGCTAGAAAATCCCCCAACAAAATCGGACAATCAAGGACACCCAGGTCTGTAACCAAAGAGTCACCAGAGGGGAACTTAACGTAGAAGGCACCACCAACACGATCTAGGCCCAAACTGAGCCGCTCCACGTAGGCTCTAGCCACAAACAAGTGGGTAGCGCCTGAATCGAAGAGAACGCGCGCCCAGCGGTTCTTTACCTTAAATCGTCCTACAAATAGTGCACGCATCTAAGGCAACAAACGCTCAAATTAAAACTACAACAAAAAAGGGAACATAACAAAATGACTAGGGAGGAGTCGAACCTGAGATAACCTAGGTCAAAGTCTGCACTTCGTCTGCCGAAAGCACATTCAGCTTCCCCTTTCCTTTATCCATTTGCTGAGGCGGTGACAAAGCCTAGAGGGGAACTGGCTGCAGAACAGGCTAGAACTGTGGGCACTTTGTCTTGAGATGACCCTTCTGCCCACACTGAAAACAAACTTTATCTTTTAGCCAGCAACGGGCAACATCATGCCCCTTCCTTCCACACAAGGCACATACCAAGTCTCCTCTGGGAGCACCCTGAATCGCGTGCACCTGTTCCTTTTTCTGCGCTCCCAACCTTTTGAAACACTTCTCAAAGGGGTGGCCTGACCGGCCACAAAAACTACAAACCTCTTTGTTCTTCTTTCTCGAGACAACATCAGGTTCCTGAGGGCTCTTCCCTCCACCGGACTTCCGCTTATCCTTCCTCAACTGCTGGCCTCTATTCTTGGCATTCTCAATGGCCTCAACTCTCAAGGCAGCTTCAACCATGCTGGCATAACTGACTGCTCCGTAGGCATTTGCTAACTGCTGAATGTCGCTTCTTAGTCCACCCAAAAATCGCTTAACTCGGTCTGCTTCAACACTGACCAGACCAGGAGCAAACCGAATCAACTTACTAAACTCAATCTCATACTCACTAACCGTGAGTTTCCTCTGCTTCAAATGGAGAAAGTTATTCAACAGCCGGTCCCTCTCGACTGAAGGCAGAAACTTACTCAACAACATCACCTTAAATGACTCCCAAGTGCGTCCTGCCACCAAGCTCTCTTTCTCCCTCAACCAACAATTCTTTGCTAAGCCCTTGAGTTGGTAGGCAGCGAGCATTACTCTCTGATCGTCCGTAATCCCCGTGTAAGAGAACAACTCCTCAATGGTAATCAGCCAGTCATCCAAAATCATGAAATCTGCTTGCCCATCATAAGTGGGGGCCTAAGCCGCTGAAACTGGGATATGAACGCCATCTCCGGGGGCACCACAACCAAAGGCACGGGAGGAGCAGGAGGGGCAGGAACAGCTACCCCCTCAGCGGGTTCCTGAGCTCTCGGAGTCTGTCCCGCCACCACTGCTACAAGGAACTGAATCTGAGCTTGCATCGCCACAACCTGTCTCGATAACGCCTCATTACTCTGTCGCAGGCTTTCTACCAACGCCTCGCTCTGCGCTCCTGACGTCTCACACTCGGATTGGGGGGTCGATCTCATCGCAGGACGTCTCGCCATCCTATAATCGCACAAGATTTAGACAAAACCTAGCCCAACAGCTAGAACAAAACTACCCGGTACAGACAAACACACTTAAATATGATCTTCAACTGCAAAACTTGCTCTGGGAGTTGTTTTTACCATGATGATGTTATGCTTAACCTAAGATGGTTCACCACCATCAAACTAACTCATATGCCTAAACCATGAATGCATGTATTTGTATTCTTTTTGACTCAAAACCATGTGTGTACATATGTCATCATGCAAATCTTTAGCTTGGCACGTTGTGCTTATGAAATGTTATGCTATGCATTCTAAAAAGGCCTTAATGCATGCTATGGGCGGCGTACACATGAAAATGTTATGCATCCCATACTACATAACATTCCAATGCAACGAAAAAGAAAAACGTGCTAGCCGCATTCATGTGGTGAGGTTATGCATCCCATACTACATAACCCTCACAGGTTGCCTCCTATGGTGGATCCATATACAAACACATATTATGCATCTCATACTACAGAATATGCCCCGTATACTTCTTTATGCTCATGAGTGTAGTGTTCGTGCTTTAGCCAAGATGTGCTAATGACATATCGGTGTGTGTATAGTATGACGCTAACCACTAATGCAAACAAGGGAAAGGTTGCCCGACCATTTGTCAAGCAACCTCCCTCTGATACCAACTGTCACAACCCGCATTTTCTCAATGATAAAATCGTATCAGAGCAAGAGAAAACACGTGCCGTGATGCCATGTCGTGCAGGGGATAACTGCACACGTTCAGGCAAAACCCCAGACCTTAGATTTTTAAGGAAAACCATAGATTAAAATGAAAGAAAACCAGTTATATTTAATGGTCGTATCCGTCGGCACGGTGGATCAGCTACTCCATAATTAAAAGTATATTTATACGCAGCAGAAAATACTTTGGTTCAATTAAGTTGACACCCCTAAATGAGCATAAGTGTCCCCGAGGGACGACTCATGGTATGCACGACTCTAAAGTGAATATAGTATATATGAAAGATAGTCTTTTATGCTAAGGAAAAATAGTGTCTTGGTTTTTATAAATATGTTATGCATGAGATACATATAGTAATGCTTTTAGGGTTTAAAATATCTAACATACAACCTAGCATAAATCCTTCCCAGAAGTAAGTAAACAACCACAAATAGGCAAAAAATAGGAGTTTAAGTTCATACCCAGCATCGCAAGAAGCCACCAGTGGGCGTCAACAACCTGACACGAACCCACTGGTGAGTATGTATGTCTATACAGAAAGGTAAAGAACAACCTCACAAAATCGGGAATCAGCTATCTCAGCTACCCAAGGGGCCACCAACAAGCCCCTCCAAAAGAACTAGCCGCTGAACTGGCTACAACCTAGACCTGAGGCATTCAAGAAAAGAACACCTCAGCAAGAAAATAATCAAAAAGGTAAATAGAACATTAGATTTATGAGCAAATAAAAAGGGTCTACTAACCCGTCATCAAACTGCTATAAGCAATAGAAAGGGCATGACAGTAAGAAAAGAGCACTATCTAAAGCACAGCAAAGCACACCCAGTGTGAGCAATAAAAGCAATATGCCCTACAAGAGAGTCTGCAAAAGCAACAAGACATATACATATATGCCAAAAAAAAAGAAAACATAAACAGGAAAGGGACTAACAGTCCTAACACGTTGGTAAATGGCAGTGGTCAAAACGTGGATATGAATACATAACCAAAGCCAGATCCAAAAATGGGCTAAGCGGTCAAACAGTGGCAGCACTAGGGTCCCACACACGCCAACGCAAACCGGGGCAAAAGGCGATGACCACAGCTCTCCACAAAAAACCACCCCTCTAGAGGCCACCAAAACTCCACCACCTGCCACAACCAAAGAGTCGGCATGCAAGAATTAGCCGAACACCCAATACCCCCCCCCCCCCCCAAGGGAAAAGGAAAAAGTCACACTAACAATCCTAAGGAAACACACGAACCCAAGACAGAAACATCGAGCCCACTCGACGTGGCGTTGAGTAAGCTCCACTCACTTGACGCCAGAAATACTTAGCTGCAAATCCTACGCTAGATGACGGCGTTGGGTGAACTCGGCTCACTCGACGCTGTCAGCGCTTTCCACTTAGGGTAAACGTAAGGTTTTAGTTAAAACCGCAGCCTAAACTCTCTCAACGCGCGAAAACAGAGAGTTGGGAATTTAATTCCAACCCTCTCTTCCATCCTATATACTCGGGGCTACCGCAACTAAACCTAAACTACAACTAACCGCAGCCTCACCCTAACTCTAGCTACCCACTGTACACCAAAATGAGACAAGAAGAGAGAAAGATTGATTTAAATGTAGAAAGTAATGAAGCAGCCCATGGATGGAATGAAGGAAAAAGGCATCCTATTACTCTATTTTCTATGGAGGAAAATAAAGAAAACAGAAGTATTGCACAGGAACTGAAAACCTTGTAAGGGTTAGAAATAATTTGGCAAGGGCAAGGGAGCCACTTGCCTCTACCTCCAGGAAAAACAACAGCTATCACCACAGCTTGGCACCGGCGGCAAGATCGGCCACCTAGAAGACCAAAACTGAAGCTTTGAGGAAAAAGAAAAGAAATCAAAAATTCTCAACTCGTAGAATCAACCCTAAATCAAGAAAAACTTACATGGAAGGGAAGATCTAGACGAGAGCAAGCCAAATCCGCTATCGCACGAGAAAAACGAGCTTCCTCCCGCAAACACCGGCCAAAAAACCACCGCCTCCTCTCAAAACCCTTCCGCTGGAAGCTCTCCAGGCTCGGGAACGACGAAATGAGAAGGAAAAATGGTTCACGGCAACAAATGATGCTCTCAGGAGAAAAAGTACGGAACACGCCCCAGACACGCCCGTGACACGGCCCGACACGCCCGTGTCACAGGGCGTGTACTCACACATCTACCCACCTACCCACTCGACGAACGTCGATCTCCGCTCGACGAAACACGGGACACGCCCTGTGACACGCTTGTGTCATAGGCCGTGTACCAACTCAGACACCGCTCGACGATCGTGGAGCGCCGATCGTCGTACAGAGAGACACGCCCCGTGTCACGCCCGTGTCTGATACGATGCGCCCGTGACACAGCCGTGTTCTCACTAAAAACCGCCTGACGACCATCGAGCGCCGCTCGATGAACCGTAGGGGGACACGGCCTGTGACACGCCCGTATCACAGGCCGTGTTCCTACAAAAAAACCCGTCGACCAAAATTCGTCGACCACACAAAGGAGAGCTCTTCCCGAGCACAACACTCCCTAGGTCACGCCCGTAACCTAGGCCGTGACACCCATTCGTACACAAAAACAGCTAACTCCTTAGGTAAAAAAAAGAAGAGCAGGCACCAGCCTAACAAGCCCGGCCACACAAGGCCGTGCACAACACAACAACATTACAGCTAACATAACAAACGTCAAAACGACGCGAAAGCAAACGATCTCGGACTTCGACCAAAACTCGCACAGTAGCAAAACACCCAAGCTACGAAAACAACGGTGAGGTCGAAAACAACATCCGACAATCGCACACTCGGGCTAACACCTCCCGAAGCCAAAACAAAAGCATTTCCATATGAGGCCCACCGAGTCACCAAAACAGACTCCGACTAGCTAGGGAAAACTTGCCAACAGGCTACAACCAGGCTACACAAGGAACCTAAAGAGCTAAGACCACGCTCTACAACGGCGAAAGGCCGGAAATGCGTCATCGTAACGCCAATCAAAGATCAAACAAAACACAAAAAAACCGGGGGTGTTACAAACCACACATGAAAAAAATAAAATTCTTCTCTTCTCCTTCAATGGCCGGCATAACATCAAGTGCTGCAACCCACTATTTTCCACTCGGCTTTCCAGTACCTGCACAGGAACAATCTACCACAAGGATAACAAACAAGGCAATGGTCAGCTTTAGCTGACTTATTTATAACGGCCCTACCCCATACCCGGGGCAGCGGTATATCTTCTTTGCATGCATAACAACCATATATAGATATATCACATGTAGGCACAACTCAAGCACCATTCAATACATCACAAACATATGCATCAGCTGCCAAACTTTCCATGCACTCAGGGCACATTTTCGGTGTAGTGGAAAAACCAATCCTACCACCGTCCAAACGTCCGAGATTGACGGTAAACTATGAGCATTAATGTATGGCATACAACTAAGACTCTCCACCCTACTGACAACATTAATTACAACATACCTTAGGTCTATTTACCTGACAAAGGGCAAGTACATATAAGTTTTTTCTCGTTCTACAGATCGCCATGCCACAGCCGAAAGTCGAGATTCCATGGATAAATGGAAAGATGCGGGTCACATCACCTTTCCCGAAGAGTTTAACATAAACACGTTACATTTAATAGATGACTCTCACAGCCATCAGGGTTGAGCACCCAAGCTCGCAGCTCACACACTAGCCTTAGGGTCTCAGAGAGACAGGCTGTAACGTCCCATTTTGTGCCAGACCCCTCGCGCGTGCCTTGAGTCAAGAATATTGACTCAAGTTCGGAGAGCATCAAGTGAGTCGACCGGACTCAACAACTAGATCAGGAATTAACTTGGAAAATTCTGGCAGGTTAGGCGTTGAGTGGAATCAACACACTCAACACCAATTAACTTAGAGAAATTTTGGCAGGATAGGCGTCGAGAGAGTTGAGTGGACTCAACACACTCGATGCCATTTGACTTTGAAATCCTGGCGGGTTAGGCATCGAGTGCATTGAGTGGACTCAACGCACTGGACGCCATTTAACTTAGTTTATTTTCGCGGGTTAAGGCGTTGAGAGCATTGAGTGGACTAAATGCTTTAGACGCCATATAACTTGGAGTTTCTGGCGGTTAAGGCATTGAGAGCGTTGAGTGCGTTGAGTCCACTCAACGCTCTCGATGCCATTTAACTTAGAATGTTTCCGGCCATAGCTGAGGTAATTGCGTCAAGTATGGTTTATGAAGTTGAGACCAATACTGTTCGTCGAAAATCGGACGAATTCCTCGAGTATATGGTCTTACAAATTATTCTGGAAAGTTGGCGTTGAGTGGACTCAACGCCACTCGATGAATTAGGACTTAGAAGTTATTCTGGAGAGTTGGAGTTGAGTGTACTCAACGCCACTCATCGAGGCATTGAGTGCATTGAGTGCACTCAACTCCATTAAACTGAAAGGCATCGAGTGCGTCGTGTGCACTTGACGCCACTCAACGCTTTTAAATTTAAGTTGTTCTGCCGTCTTTAGGCGTTGAGTGCACTCGACGCGAAGTTTAGTGCACTCGACGCGGTATTGAGTGCACTCAACACACTTAACGCTTTTGCACTTAGAATTTTCTGGCTGTTGTAGGCGTTAAGATCGTTGACTGAACTCAACGTTTTTTGCCTTGTGCAAATTTTCGGCCCTGTTTGCTGCTTCATCAATAAGCTGAACCGGTTTTTTGGGAATTGCGCCAAACCAACTTAAATGGGCCGCGTCCCTTCAAAATGATATATTCGAGCAATATAAGAGGTCCAATAATAGGACGACACGTGTTGGACGGTTTCAACTCTAATTCTTATTATTAAAGAGGAGTAAATCGAAAACCCTTGCCGTCTCTGTACCAATTTTTTCGAGCAGTTGTCTTTGCCAAAACCACCGGAGGAGAAAGAGCTGTCGGGTCGGATTTGCTGGAAGAACACCGCCAACAAAGGAGAAGAAGATGTCGCCAAGAAGGGTGACAAGATCCATGGCTGAAAACGGTGGAAACGCCGGAAACGAGGTGAGCTTGCTACCCTCTCCCTTGGTGCTAGATCTCTAGTTATTTTTAGGAGAGATATTGACTCAAAAGAGTCTTGATTTGAGAGAATAAGGTTTCTAGGAAGAGGCCATGCTAGTAGTTGTGACCTAGGAATTAGAGTCTTCAACCTTTCCTCACTTCAAATGAAGTTTGTGGACTGGTTTCGTGAAGAGAAGTGGACATAGGAGGGTGAATAAGGGAGGAGAAATTCTGAATGTTATTTGGAAAGTTTGGTTGGAGGAAGAAGACGAACCGATGTCGTTTGATCTGCTTTAAGATGAGCTTAGAAATCTGTTTTCGGCGCACAACAACTTTCGAGGTCGTTTTCAGACATGATGCGACCAAATCTGGGCTTTTGACTAAACACGAAAGTCGTATCCTTTGGAAATACCTTTCAAACAAGGGGTTATACGCATTCACCAGATTCATGTAGCCTCAGGAATCCCCGATCAAAGTTGCTGTACAGTAAACATTCCTGCATATATTGTTCTCATGTTTGTTTTGTATCGGCTTTGGGCTTGGTAGAGAGATTGTAGTACATTAATGTTAATGTTTATTTGATTTAGTCTATAAGTAATTGTGATAAAATATGTTAATGACATTTGTTGGATAGATCCCTAATGAACAAATGGTGTTGCAAAGTGTACTTGATCGAGGTGATTTGGTGGAGGTTAGTGAACGAATGGATTGACGGGTTGGGATGGTAGGAATGATTTAAATACGTGAATCGATAGGGATGTACTTGATAATGATAAAACAATGAATAATGATGCGTTTGACTTGAAGTTTGCTGTATATAACTAGTAGTAATTGCGATGAACAAATGGTTGATGGCTTTTAGTTGGTAGATCCATATGTACACAAATAGTTCGAACATGGTAAAAGAATTTTAACCAATGATGTTAAAGTCATGTGCTCATAGTATACATGTACTTATGATAACCAAATGGTTGGAGAATATGTGTGGACTACCATTATATTGATGGTGAACCCTTGGTGTGCTTGGATGCATGAAAATGTGGAATGGTTGAAACTGTGTGTGTGTTGTCGTAGTGGAATTATGTTTTGGTAAGAGACTCGGTGTGGAGCTATTGCGTTCTGTGGAGCATGAAATTTGAATAATGAAAAGGGGGCTCAATGTGGAGCCCCGTATGTGAAATGCATGTGGTGTGAGTCGACACGCAGTGTCGTAATCCCGGGTTAAGGATAGTGTGGCAGGACTACAAGCTCACCAGTCGTCACACCAACGGGAGTTGATAGCTAGACTTTCACGGTTGGGCCTTGGTCCTCGATGCTCACTTCCCGAGGCACCCTCCGTGCTAGTGGATTGTTGGCCTTGTTCCTTTAGTGATTTGTTCACAGAGGCACATTCTGTGCCACGAATATAGGCCAGTTGGGTTGTGCTCTTGGTGCACATCTACCCGAGACCCCTTCTGAGCCATAGTATGCATGTGAGCTCCGCTGTTATGTTCTTAGCTTTGACGCGTACGGAGGCCTAGGCTTGGTAGTATTGATGCCGACCTAGTAGTGGAGAAACTCGCTCTACTGTCACTGCCTGGCCATGACGGTTGACGCCTGAGAGGTTATCTACCTGCTCGAAAAGTGGGGACTACAAGTCTGTGTCGACATAGCAGTTGCATGTGCGTGATCATGGGTGAGTCATTGCATTGCATTCAAGGCATTACATTACATTGCATATATAATATCCTCATTGTATAAGTTTGTATGGGCGCTCTTATACGATGAGTTACTTTATTGCTGAGCCGATCCTCAACTTATATATCTGTGTGGGCATTCATATAAGTTGAGTTACTTCTGTTGTAACTTTACATTTTCCATATACTGTTGTAGATAATAGAATGGCTAGAGTAGATTGTTTACTCATTTATTATACTGTTGATATACTTGATATTGCTCACTCTATACCACCTGTTGGTACTACTATTTTATTTATATATACTGTACCCTTGTTCTTTTCTCCGCCCGGTGCCGAGGAGTCGCCGGGGGACCGGATGTGATAGCCACTTAGTCTTATGACTAATGGTTGCTACATCTTCCTTTTTAGGAGGAAACCCAGCAGACAGAACAGCAGGAGGTTATGCACTAGGACGACAGGGCATGAAGGGACGGTGCTTTCGCTACCATTAGTGGTTGATGTCGGTTTTGAGAGACTCATGATATTGCCCCATTGGGTAAGTTTTACTCGTACTCTGATATTATAGAAGCTTGTTGTAGCTTCTTTTTCTTGTTGAACTTTTGGACTATTTTACTTATGTGTGGATTGACTTCTGTTTTATATTCTTTGTTGGGTTGACACTGGTTGATATTGGTTATAGCCGACAGGATAGGCGTCTTGTGGTACAGGTTAGCCCGTGTGCTAACGCTATCGCAAGGCGGCTGTTCTGGGCATAAGACTCCCCTCGTGCCGTGTTTTGTGTTCCAGGAGGCGGGGGGTCTTACAAATGGTATCAGCTTGCTGCAATCCTGAACTAAATAAGTCATTCAACAATGGTGCCACCCCCGTTCGATTAGTTAGTTTGGGGACAAGCTGACTTAGTGAATGCAGTGGTGTGTCCATATGTAATTCACAATAAGTATGTCCAATTTTGACCCTCGATTAGCCAACATGACCTTAGGTTCGTACCTTTAAATGTCGACCTCCTAAAGTTTGGATGATCCCAGGTAGGTAAAACTATTGTATAAAGTCTTGCGAGACCCCCTAGGGCAAGCACTTTTGTTTATAACAGATTTTGAATCTAGAGGATATATTAGACTTAGCAGATTCCCTAGGACAACAACTTTTGTTTATAGCAGACTCGAGCTTGGCTGAGATAATAGATATCGTAAAGTGGTTGGACGCAGATCTTTTGGATGTTCAGACAAGCATTAAGAGACCCGCTGAAGGAGTAATGGAAGCAGGACCTAACTTCAGGATGAGGACTATGAGGAAGAAGTTCACACGTTATAAGCATTCGTCCTCAGTCTGCCAAAGTTTGTTCTAGGAATCTATCCTGAGCCTTTATAATTTTGATACTTGGGCATAATGGTTAGTGATAATTCGTCCTATACTCTATTCGATACTGGTGCCACATGATCGTCGATGCCGGCAGACTTTGTTAAAGACCTAGAAGGAGTGCAGTACTTCACTGGAATTACTCGGAGAGTACGCCTCCCAGATGGCTCTGAGATGACCGCAACCGCTAAGTGTGAATTGGAGATACTCCTTGGGGGAATGAGCTTTAATACCCCTGCCACAGTTTTGAGGATGCCAAAATTCGATCTCATTCTGGGCATGACACGATTGGATTGGCATTACACAAGAATTGACTGCGCGGAGAAGCGGATTTACTTGAGACATGGAGACACTGAGGTCATTTTTCAAGGTATAAGATTCGCTCAATGCTTGTTACTATCTTCAATTCAGGCCTTGAGTGCCCACATGAGAGGGGATGAAGTTTACATGATATGTTTCGAATTGAAAGAGAAGACAAAAGATATGAAGGATGTGTGAGTGGTGCGGGATTTTCCTGAGGTATTTCCTGAGAAATTGCCAGGACTACCCCCACATAGAGAGGCTGAAAGTTATTTAACTTTAGGTTAGCTAATCACCTAGGGGGAGGGGGTGAATATGTAACACCCCCATCCGTCGTATGGCATATAGTTGAAGGTCCAGCTGGAACCCGACACCATATACGACGGACAGTCGGAAGGGTTACGTATGAATAACCAAACTATCCAATTAAGACTACTCGTCCTAACACAGAGCATTCTAGCGGAAGCTTTTAAACAGTTGAAAGAATCCATAATTGTATCTAATAATCATAAATGTCTAACACCACTACAACTGGAATGAAAACAAATACACAGAAAGGTACATGGCCTTATGGCCTTACAGAGGTTCACTTAATTAAATAATGTTTTCCATACATCGGCTCGCAGGACGACCACACATGACATAAAAAAAGTACAACTATTCGCTTTGGCCTTCTAGGGCCAGCACAGCAACATGGGCTCCAGCCCGCTATTTGGTACTCGGCTCCGCAGCACCTGCAAGCAACATTCCACCGCACGGTGACAAACAAAGCAACGGTCAGCCAAAAGTTGACCAAATTATAACGACTCTGCCCCTAACTCGTGATGGCGGTGCTCCTTCCCTGCAATTCATTAGCCCAGCTAAAATAATATAGTACAAACATGCTAGCCACAGGTGTAGGCTCGCACGGCCAAACACCCCGTGCACTCAGGGCACATTATCGATGAATCCTGACACTACAGTGTCTTCACCACCACCCCAGGATGGCAAAAATGTGAGCATTTTAGCCTTTCTAACCACTGTCTAAGGCTCCCGACTATGCCAACGGCCAGTCCCCTTTTCGGGTCTCTCACACCGAACCACATAGCCCAGGTCCGATTCCACTTGCTCATTGATCACAACGCGTAGTACACCTTAAGATATACGTACGAGTCAAGCTTCTCTCGAATCCTGACATTTCCAAACAATCACATAACCCAGTTATGTTTAAGGCCGGTTCCCAAACTGCCATGTTAGCAGAACAACGATTCTGCTCAGTTTTCCGGGTGCGCCTTGGAGTTAATCCCCAAGGATCCCTGCTGCAATCTAACGCGTAGAAACCCGAAAACCCAAAGCACAGAGTCTTCTCCAGCAAATCATAACAAATGCAACATCACCGATCTAGACCAACATGTCCGAGTAGGCTTCACATACAATGCCTATGTCCGTAGTTCGATTCCGAACTCTATATGCAACACAAGGGGGACTATTTCTGTCAACCCCAAGGAACACCGCACACTCGCCGGACACTCGTGGGAGCGGGTTTCCCTATGCAAAAAGGAAGAGAGCTTCACATGCTCAAGAAGAGAATCATTACCCTTGTAGTACGCTTTTGCGCCATGGAAAATTACACGGATAGAAGTCTTCGCAGCGGGATTTCCTCCACGGATCTGCTCTCGGTTCTCTAAACGGTGCTCCGATGCTCCGCCGGGGGCCGGAATCCTCCTCCTTCCTCCTTGCTCTAACTCCTTGGAATGAGAAAGCTTAAAGGAGAAATGAGGAGTTAAACCACCATTCCCGGCCTTAACAGAGTAGGAACACGGCTGGGCTGTTAGATCTTAATTAAAGAAAACGAATGGCTCAGATCTGTACAGAAATCCTCAAACCTGGGCCGAACACGGCTTTGTATATGGCCGTGTCCTAGGCCGTGTGCCTCGATCCTGGCACGATCGTCGAACGCAGAAAAACAACACGGGCAAGACACAGCCGTGTCTCAACCTGACACGCCCGTGTCGGGTCCCGGAGACGCCCGTGACCAGAGGCTTGTCATGAATAAACATCACGCCAGCCGTCACGACTCTAGGGAACACGGGTACTGACACAGGTAGGAACACGACCGTGTCCAATGACACGCCCAAGTCATTCAGCTGTGTTTCTTACCGTGTCCTTCTCGGGATAAAATCGGCTAAAACACCATTCCAGACACGGCCTTGGACACGCCCGTGTCCTAGGCCATGTACCCATATACAGGAACCAAAATTACTTTTGGACATGACCAGCTCGATAATGCTTTTCGGGGCGTTACAAATCTCCCCCCCCCTTAAGGAATTTCTTCCCGAAATTAAGAAAAGGTATAAAAAATTTAAATGTTACCTGAGTGGAATAACTCCGGGTATTCCTCCAACATAGTTTGCTCTCGCTCCCATGAAAGCTCCTCACGTCCGCAGTTATCCCAACGAACCTTAACCATTCGGATTTCCTTGTTGCAGAGTCGTTTGACCTCAACGTCTTCTATACATATAGGCTTGACCTTTGTCGTCAACTCGAAATCCACTAGCACCTGATCAACCGCAACTATCTGCGAAGGCTCTTGCACCGCCTTCCGCAACACCGATACGTGGAACACATCGTGTAGCCCACTCAGCACCACCGACAGCTTCAATTTATATGCTGCCTCGCCAACACGCTCCAGGATTTCAAATGGTCCAAGGTATCTCGGACTCAGCTTCTTCAAGAGTCGAACCCGCGAAACACCCTTGAACGGCTTGATTTTTACATACACCCAGTCGCCAACACCGAACTCCACGTTCCTATGCTTGGCGTTATAGTACTTTGCTTGCCTGTCCTGAGCGATATTCAACCTTTCCTGAATTATACGTACCATTGAAGTGGCATCTTCCACCTCTTGACTTTTATACAACTTTGACTCGCCTGTCTCCAACCAAGACAACGACGTACGACACTTCCTCCCATTCAAGGCCTCGAAAGGTGCCATTCCAATACTCACTTGAAAGCTGTTGTTATACGCAACCTCCACCATGTACATGTGATCTTCCCAATGCTTTCCGAAATCTAGGACGTACATGCGAAGCATGTCCTCCATCGTCCTGTTGACCATCTCGGTCTGACCATCCATCTTTGGGTGGAAAGCTGTGCTGAAACTCAGCTTAGTTCCCAACAAATTATGCACCAGCCTCCAGTCCTTCGACGTGAAGCGTCCATCTCGGTCACTAACAATACTGCGCGGCAGACCATTTAACCGTACGATATTATCCACATAAAGTTTGGCTAACTTTTCCACTGGATCTTCCTTCCTATTCGGGATAAAATGCGACACTTTCGTCAACCTATCTACGACCACCCAGATGGCGTCGTTTCCCCTCTACGACTTTGGCAAACCATGCACAAAATCCATAGAAATGTCGTCGAATTTCCATTCCGGGATAGGCAAGGACTTTAGGGAGCCTCCGGGCTTCTGGCACTCCGCTTTCACCAAGGCACAAGTTTGGTACTTGGCCACATAAAGTGTTACATCCTTCTTTAATCCTGGCCACCAGAATAACTTCTTCATGTCTCTATACATCTTCGTGCTACCAGGGTGGATTGAGTACTTGGTATAATGAGCCTCGTACATCAACTCCTCCCGAAGATTATCCGCACTAGGGACACATAGATGATCGTACTTCCTTAGTAGTCCATCCTCGACCGCAAACTGGGAATTTGACCCATCCAAAGATTCATCCAAGATTTGCTTCATGCTGCTATCCTGAATCAAAGCCCGTCAGACTCTATCAGCCAGGTCATACTGCACCTCTGTCCAACACAATATCGCCCCGGCAATAGACTACTTATCGACGCAGGAAATCTGTAATGCCTCCAAATCACGGACCAATCCCTCATCATGTACCGATAACCAACTGGCCTGCGCAAGAGCCCTGCGGCTCAACGCATCCGCCACATCATTTCCTTTCCCAGGTACATAATGTATCTTGAAGGTATAGTACCCCAAGAACTCCATCCACCTCCGCTGTCTCATGTTCAGATCCTTCTGATCTAGCAGGTACTTCAGCCTCTTATGGTCGGTGTATATATCGACCTTTACCCCATACAGATAGTGGCTCCACAGCTTTAGAGCAAATTTCACGACCACTAACTCTAAGTCATGTATCGGATAATTCCTCTCGTGAACCTTCAACTGTCGTGAACCATAGGCTATCAAGATCCCATGCTGTAGTAAAACGCAGCCCAAACCACTGCCCAAAGCATCACTATAAATCTCAAACCCTTCGGTTCCACTCAGCGAACGCAAAATAGGTGTCGTGGTCAACCGCATCTTCAATTCTTCAAAATCCTGCTCACACTCCAGCGACCACACGAACTTTTGGTCTTTCTTTGTCAATGTCGTGAGTGGTAATGCTATTCGCGAGAAGTTCTCTACGAAGCGCTTGTAGTAGCCGACAAGCCCCAGAAAGCTCTGAACTTCCGCCACTGAAGACAATAGAGGCCACTCCCGTATCGCTGCTATCTTTGCCGGATCCACCGCTATCCCATCTCCACTAACAACATGACCAAGGAATGCTACTGAGGATAACCAGAACTCACACTTGGATAACTTTGCATACAACTGATTCTTCCTCAAGGTCTCCAACACCATGTGTAGATGCTTGTAATGGTCCTCCTCACACTGCGACTATAACAAGATATCATCGATAAATACGATCACGAAATGATTCAGGTATTCTCTGAACGTCCTGTTCATCAAATCCATAAACACGGATGACGCATTGGTCAACCCAAAAGGCATGACCGTGAACTCATAATGCCCAAACCACGTGTTGAACGATGTCTTAGGGATGTCGCTTTCCCTTATCCTCAATTGGTAGTAACCGGACTTCAGATCTAACTTTGAATATACTGTTGACCCAACCGATTGATCAAATAGATCGTCAATCCTGTGGATCAGATATTTGTTCTTCTCCGTAAGCTTGTTCAACTCCCGATAGTCAATACAGAGTCGCAAGCTCCCATACTTCTTCTTAACGAAAAGAACTGGTGCACTCCAAGGCGACGAACTTGGATGCACATACCCTTGCTCCAACAACTCCTGCAATTGCACCTTCAACTCCGCCATCTCTCATGGCGCTATCCGATAAGGAGAGCGTGACACCGGTTTGGCACCCGGTATCAGCTCAATGACAAAATCAATCTCCCGCTGAGGAGGGGCTCCTGGGAGATCATCTGGGAACACATCAGGATACTCGGACACAACTGGGATACTGTCCAGACTTGGCCTAGGCGTTGAAGCTTGCACTAAGGTGACAAACAGCTCTGCACCAGACCGAACCTCCTTAATCACTTGAAGGGCTGACATCAAAACTTTACCCGACCCCTTCATGCCCGCAAACATAGCCTCCAATTCAGTATGCAATCCTAACTTAACCTCCTTTCGATTGTAATCGATGTAAGCTTGCTGCTCTGAGAGCCAGTCCATACCAAAGATTATGTCGAACTCCACTAACGGTAGAACTAACACTCGCAAATCAAACTCATGGTCCCCAATCCGAATCTTTACCACACAAAACTTATCCGCTCGCATTGAGCAACCATTAGGCAACAACACATCCAACCTGTCTTTTGCCATCGAGGAAGGGGCCCAGACGTGCGATATGAACCTTTCAGACAAGAAGGAATGCGATGCTCCCGTATCAAACAGGGCTCTTGCCGGATGATCGAAAATCAACACGAAGCCTAGCACCAACAAACATAAGCTAACGTATAAAAAGGTAACAACTACATAAAGTTAAACTGCTATAATTTTACTCATACCTGTCACCACGTCAGCTTGTTTCATGGCCTCTTGTAGACCAAGATTATAAACTCTAGGCTTGGCTGGAGCATGATGGGACGCGGTTGATTCCACCGCCTTCCCTTTCTCTTTATAGGTCGCTCCAGGCTTCCTCTCGGACTTTGCACATCCACTCCAACATTTACGAGCAAAGTGCCCCGTCTTCCCACAGTTGTAGCAAGCTCCTGGAACTCGACTTGTGGTTTCCCCCGACGCACTAGACGAAGGGGCTGAGTTCGAAGTCTTCTGCTTCTTGCTCCATCTGCGGAATCCTGACTTTGCATTTGGCACTTTGAACTCTGCCTTCTTTTCCCCTAGGTCCTTCTTCGCTTAGACTTTCTTCACAACATTTTCCAATGACCGGGCTGAATTGACCAAGGCTAGGAAGCCCTGTGCCTTAGGCCCAGCAAGGAGTAACTGTAGGTCACCGCGTAGACCCTCATAAAATCAGTTGGTCTTCCTCTCTTCTTCTGTAAACATAGCACCAGCATACCGACCCAACTGTGTAAACTCGTGGAGATACTCGTCCACGCTTCTGGCTCCCGGAGTCAACCCAAGACACTGATTTTCCATCTCAAGCTTTTGAGAAGAGGGTATATATATGGCCAAAAACAATCTTGAGAATTCCTCCAAAGGCACATCAGCAAGCTGCCTTCCCACTAAGAGATGAAACTACAACTCATCCCACCACAGCCTCGCCTCACCATCCAAAAGGAAGGTCGCTATGGTGGTCTTCTGCCACTCATCCATTAACGTGGCCGTCAAGACCCTCTTTATCGTAGAGAGCCAATCCTCAGATTGAGCTGGCGGTCCAACCCCATCGAACCACGTAGGATTAAAGCCCATTACATGCTTGAGCTATCTCTCCATAGCCCTCCTCAGCTCTACCTGATCCACCACCAAACGTTCCACCACTCTCGGCTCTGCCACCCTAACCGGTTCTTGCTCATTCACAGGAGGTGCGTGATGCATTTTCCCTGCAGGTTGGGCATTTATCATGTCAAAAACTACTTCAGCTACCAACCTGATAGTTTCCGCTGAAGGAGGTGTTGTAGGCACATCCCTCGGTGCACTTCTTTACGCTGATTGAGGACGCTCCGATTTACCAGCACCGCTCCTAGCTGCCTATAATAGTAAAGAACCTAGATTAGATGACACCCAAATTGCTAAAAGCAATCATTAGAACACTCAGGTTCCATAAAACAAGTGTATTTTTCATTCCTAAGTGGACATTCATGTGTTCTTTTTGATGTTATAATGATGACACACACATGTGCTCACCACCCCTTAAAGAAATTCACCCACGAATTCATTTAAGCCAGACCGTAACCAGAAGTATGTTACCAAATTGTAACACCTGCATCCGTCGTATGACATATAGTAGAAGGTCGAGCTGGAACCCGACACCATATACCACGGATAGTCAGAAGGGTTACGTATGAATAACCAAACTATCCAATTAAGACTACTCGTCCTAACACAGAGCATTCTAGCGGAAGCTTTTAAACAGTTGAAAGAACCCAAAATTATATCCAATAATCATGAATGTCCAACACCACTACAATTGGAATGAAAACAAATACACAGAAAGGTACACGACCTTATGGCCTTACATAGGTTCACTTAATTAAATAATGTTTTCCATACATCGGCTCGCAGGCCAGCCACACATGACATAAAAAAAGTACAACTATTTGCTTTGTCCTTCTAGGGCCAGCACAGCAACATGGGCTCCAGCCCGCTATTTGGTACTCGGCTCCGCAGCACCTGCAAGCAACATTCCACCGCACGGTGGCAAACAAAGCAACGGTGGGCCAAAAGCTGACCAAATTATAATGACCCCGCCCCTAACTCGGGACGGCAGTGCTCCTTCCCTGCAACTCATTAGCCCAACTAAAATAATATAGTACAGACATGCTAGCCACAGGTGTAGGCTCGCACGGCCAAACACCTCGTGCACTCAGGGCACATTATCGGTGAATCCTGATACTACAGCGTCTTCACCACCACCCCCGAGATGGCAACAATGTGAGCATTTTAGCCTTTCTGACCACTTTCTAAGGCTCCCAACTATGCCAACAGCCAGTCTCCTTTTCGGGTCTCTCGCACCGAACCACATAGCCCAGGTCCGATTCCACTTGCCAATTGCTCACAACGCGTAGTATACCTTAAGACGTATGCATGAGCCAAGCTTCTCTCGGATCCTGCCATTTCCAAACAATCAAATAACCCAGTTATGTTCAAGGCCGGTTCCCAGACCGCCAAGTTAGCAGAACAACGATTCCTCTCAGGTTTCCGAGTGAGCCTTGGAGTTAATCCCCAAGGATCCATGCTGCAATCTACCGCATAGAAACCCGAAAACCCAAAGCACGGAGTCTTCTCCGACAAATCATAACAAATTCAACATCACCGATCCAGACCAACATGTCCGGGTAGGCTTTACACACAATGCCTATGCCCGTACTTCGATTCCGGACTCTATATGCAACACAAGGTGGACTATTCCCGTCAACCCCAAGGAACACTGCACACTCACCGCACACTCGTGGGAGCAGGTTTCCCCATGCAAAAAGGAAGAGAGCTTCACATGCTCAAGAAGAGAATCGTTACCCTTGTAGTACGCTTTTGCGCCATGGAAAATTACGCAGATAGAAGTCTTCGCAACGGGATTTCCTCCACGGATCCGCTCTCGGTTCTCTAAACGGTGCTCTGATGCTCCGCCGGTGGCCGGAATCCTCCTCCTTCTTCCTCCTTGCTCTAACTCCTTGGAAAGAGAAAGATTAAGGGAGAAATGAGGAGTTAAACCACCATTCCCGGCCTTAACAGAGCAGGAACATGCATGGGCCATTAGATCTTAATTAAAGAAAGTGAACGGGTCAGATCTGTACAGAAATCCTCAAACCTGGGCCGAACACGGCCTCGCACACGGTCGTGTCCCAGGCCGTGTGCCTCGATCCTGGCACAATCGTCGAACGCAGAAAAACCACACATGCAAGACACGCCCGTGTCTCAACATGACACGCCCATGTCGGGTCCCGGACACGCCTGTGACCGAAGGCATGTCACGAATAACCGTCACGCCAACCGTCACGACTTTATGGAACACGAGTACTGACACGGGTAGGCACACACCCGTGTCCAATGACACGCCCGTGTCATTCAGCCGTGTTTCTTGCCGTGTCCTTCTCGTGATAAAATCGGCCAAAACATCATGCCAGACAAGGCCTTGGACACACCCGTGTCCTAGGCCGTGTACCCCTATACAGGAACCAAAATTACTTTTGGACGCGACCAGCTCGATAATGCTTTTCGGGGCATTACAGAATATGTCTTTGAGCTTTTAAGATATCTTTTGATGTTTTTAATTTATGCTAACTAGAGCTTTTCCTTAAGTCCTACAATCAATGAGAAAACAAGCAAACACAACAAATAACAAATCTTATAGCGGTTCCCCAATTGGGTAGGTCCACTTTCCCTCTCCACCTATCCAAGCTTATTTGTTGGACTCGACACAACTTCTCCAAACTGCTCCTAAGATCTTACACCTCAGATCCCGTAGGATCTTCAAGTCTCCTCCAAGACTCAGTACTCAGCCACAAGGGCCTACATTCACTGGTCAGCAGACCACCTACCTCAGGCTGTTAAGCCTTACACTTAGGATGGAAGGACAACTCTACCTCAGTTCCCATAGGATCATACCTTAGAGCTATGCAATGCTCCTACACTTAGTGACCCTCAAGCTACATACCTCAGCCTTATCTCTAAGGCCTACTGCTCAGGCTTTTCGGCCATACAACTTCAGGAACAATGCCCTACTCTCAGAGTGCTGCAACACTCATACAGCTCAGTACCCCTCCAGGTACCTACCTTAGTGCCCCTCCAGACACCTACAGCTCAGTGACAAGCTTGTCACCTACCTCAGGAACAAAGGCCCTACACTCATAGAGCAGCTCTCTCCTACCTCAGGCACTTAAGCCCGATAGCTCAAATACTCACTTGGATCCTACTTCAGTGCCCATCCAGGCACCTACCTTATTGACAAATTTGTCACTTACAGCTCAGGAACAAAGTGCCCTACACTCAGATTCAGGAAACTTGAATCCTACAGAAAATGAATAAAGAGTTGAAGAAAATAAAATTGCTAACTCAGAGTAATTACTTTGAGTCAACTTTGCTGGACTGAGCAGATTTCAGTCCAGCATAACTGCTGTAGAAGGAATCTGCCTTTTTATACAGCTATCACTTGCTACTACTGCACTGATGAGCAGGTTCCCCCTTGCTAAGAGATGAATCAGCTAACTGTTCTGTAGAGAACCCTTGCTGAGCCTGAAGAGCTTCAGCTATCCTTTCTTGCATTCATGCTAGCTTGGCTGGACTTCAGCTATCAAGCTT
Source organism: Platanthera guangdongensis (assembly GCA_039583875.1). Lineage (NCBI taxonomy): Eukaryota > Viridiplantae > Streptophyta > Magnoliopsida > Asparagales > Orchidaceae > Platanthera > Platanthera guangdongensis. Next base: position 110,165,534 of record CM077150.1, read on the forward strand.
GATCGAAAAATAAATGTCCAGCCACCTCTTTCAGTTTCTCTTTTCCTTTCTTGGATTCGTAAACCCTAGCCCTTAACTATTTCCCCTTTTATACGGGTTGATTTGAATCAACGATAACATAGTATGTGGGCCCAACAAGGATTAGTGAGTGCCAACTACATCATAATGGGACAAAACATCTTTCAGTGCTGTAGCAGCTTTACCGCAACAGCTTTCTGTAGATTTGACTTTGATGATGTCAGCAGTACTCATCAACATCTGGACTTAGAAAATTTCCAGAATCCCATTAAGCGTTGAGTGATGTTGAGACACTCAACACCATCAGCCTTGGATCTCAACGCTTATGGACTTAAAAAAATTTCCTAGCTTTATCTCAGCGGTTTTGTCTCAGCGATTTTCCATTTTTAGCTAAGACAAGCCTTTGTCTCAGCGCTTTCCTCTTATCTGCTGGCTCAGCGGTTTCTGTACTTTAATTATCTCAGCGGATTTGTCTCAGCGGTTTTAGCGGTTTTTCATTTATCAGCTGAGACAGTTCTTTGTTTCAGCGCTTTCCTCTTTATTGGAAGCATTGAGTCAACCTGCTTCACTTAATGCTTCTAGACTTAGAAAAATTCCATCTAATTTTGCTCTCAGCTATTTACCTCTTGACTGTCTCAACGCTTCCTGATTTATTTAGAAGCATTTAGTGAACTTGCTTCACTCAACGCTTCTGGACTTAGAAAGTTTCCAGCTCACTTTATCTCTATTATCTCAGCTATCTCAACGCCATCTTCTCAGCTGTCTCAATGCCATCTTCTCAGCTATCTCAGCTGTCTCCACGCCATCTTCCCAGTTGTTTTCAGCTGTCTTAGCAGTGTCAACGTCTTCTTCTCAGCGGACTCAGCTCTTATGCCTTAGACAGATTTTTTGGCTTTAACTTGACAAGCTTTGAGCTCAACTCGATGAACCTCAACCTGAGCTCGATGAACTTTGATCTTCTCAGCGCTCTCAGTGCCTTTTTTGCCTTAGTCACTTTTTCTCTTGCTTCAGCTTAACAAGCGTTTGGATGAGCTCGACAAACTGTAACCTGAGCTCGACAAACTTCGAGCTAAGTTCGACGAATTTGTAACCTAATTTCTTTACTTGTCCAATCATGGACAATTTGCATGCATAAACTAAAGCGCACATCAAATACATTATGTGTGTATGTCATTGACCATTTTGACTTCTTATAAATCTGGGATATTGGGATCAATAGACCTAACAATCTCCCCCTATTTGAAGAGGTCAAAACAACACAGGTAATTGGCAACACAACATTTCATCATAACAAAATTTTAACGGTATAAGTAGAAGTGTTACCATTTCTCCAGCATGTGGAGAATTACTTACTCCCCCTGGCATGTTGCAATCCTTACAGTTCCACATGGTTGTGCTTCTCAACCCTTGACTTCTTTCCTCCCCCTTTTTGACTTCTACAAATGGGAACATACAGATACGTTGTTCTTCCCCTATCTATCTCAGCTGCTGGGCTAGCTCCCCCTCAACATTTGCATACCATCTTTAGTATCTAGAGGAAGAGCTTGTTCTACCTGCAAAATAAGCAATGCAACATATGGTAGAAGAGAGAATTGAAGCTACACAAGATTCAACATGCTCAATTCAAATTTGAAGGTGTTGAACTTAGATTCATCTAGTGGCTTAGTGAAGATATCAGCCACTTGCTTATCTGTGGAGAGAAACTTAAGGGATATGTCTTCCTTTCCACATGTTCTCTAATGAAATGATACCTAATTTTTATATGCTTAGTCCTACTATAAAAGATAGGATTCCTAGCTATAGAAATTACATTAGTAGAATCATAAAAGACCGAAGTTCTACTTATCTGAACATTGTAGTCCTAAAGTTAATGTTGAGTCCACATCAACTTAGCACAGCAGCTTCTAGCTAAAATATACACTGACTCTGCTATTAAGATTGCTACACTTGTCTGTTTCTTGCTGCTCCAAGAGACAAGCCTCCACCTTGAAATTGACAGGAGCCTGAAGTGCTCATCCTATCCTCATTACAGCCTGCAAAATCTGCATCTGAATAGACAGTTAGTTCAAATTCCCCATTCCTGGGGTACTATAGGCCAAGATCTGGGGTGCCCTTAAGATATCTCAAGATTCTTTTCACAGCAGTATAGTGAGACTCTTTAGGGCAGGCCTGATACCTAGTACAGACACATGTTGCATATATAATGTCTGGCCTACTTATTGTGAGGTAGAGAAAGGAGCCAACTATATCTCTATATAGAGTTTGATCAACAGACTTCCCTGGATCATCTTTGCCTATAGGCATACTTGAGCTCATGGGAGTTCTTATGGTGGAAGAATTCTCCATGCCATATTTCTTGATTATCTCCCTGGTGAATTTTGAATGAGATATGGATAGTTCATCATCAGTCTGTTTTACTTGGATTCCCAAGACAAACTTCAATTCATCCATACTACTCATCTCAAACTTCCCCTGCATAAGTTTTGCAAACTTTCTACAGAGGTTGTCATCAGTAGAGCCAAATATTATGTCATCAACATAATCTAGACTAGGATGATTGATAACTCTAATTTTGTCCATGTTTTTATATTATTTTTATTTAATAATTAATTAGTTTATAAGTATATTTTATAATTTTATTATTTAATTTTTCTAATTTCTTATTTCAGGGCAATCTGGGCTGCAAATCTCAATTTGAAGTGTATACGGTTGATCAGGAGACAAAACTGGACAAAAGCAAGAAAATTTCAAAAGCACACGACAAAGTCACGGGCGTGACCGCCAAGGTCACGGGAGTGACATCCTGGGGTGAACCCGGCGTGTGGAAAGAGCTATCTGCCACGTCAATTAAAAGTACACGCCCTACAGTCACGGGCGTGACAATGATCACACGGGCGTGTCCGCCAGGCGTGACATCCAGTGCTTGGTCCAGTCTTCCAGTGAACGACAGTTTAAATTTGCACAACAAGTCACGGGCGTGACACAGTTGTCACGGGCGTGACTAACCCCGTGACAACCCGGCGTGCTGACTTAATGCTGCAGTTTCAAGTGCTGGGAGTTTCGCAAGACACGCCCAAGGTCACGGGCGTGACAATGGGCATGACCCTTCCAACAACGGCCGGAGTTATTCCCGTCGTTTCTGCTTCCCGCCATTTTTCTACATCCGTCAAGACACGCCCTAGGTCACGGGCGTGACCTAGGGGCGCGACCCGCCAATAAACGACTTTTGGCGGTTTCGCGGCAACGTTCAGAAGACATGAAGATGATGGTTCCGAGATCGACACGCCCTAGGTCACGGGCGTGACCTAGGGGCGTGACCACCCAGCAACTTCTTCTATAAATTCCAGACACCTTCAGATGCTCTGGAGGAGATTTTTGGGAGCTTAGTTCTGTTTTATTTACTGTTTTTCTTGCATTCTAATTTCATATTGTACCTTTACTTTCAAGTCTTTCTTTAATCATGTCTTTCTTTATGCTTTCATGTAATTCTCCCATCATGATGAGCAGCTAATTTCATAATTAGCACTTGATCATGATGAACTTTGGAATGGAAATAAATTTCTTACTGTGTCTCAAATTAGCAAGCATTCTATTTTATATACTTTGATTTATCTTTGATTTAAATTTTTTTCGAATTCATAAGTTGCAAATTATATTTATTCGAGCTTAGATTCGTATCCTAGATTTACCGAGAGGTTGTGGATACGAGTAGATCACTCAAGGATAAAGAGATTTTCTTGTATCCCTCGAGAGAGGAACGCAAAATTCTTCTGCCTTGGAGTCAACTCCATTAGTGAGGTTCAACGCCTAAAGCAAGCTTAGGTCTTTCGACTAGCCGAGAGGTCTTAATCGATCTACCTAAGGTTAGTCGAGTGCGTATACTCGAGAGAGGCGCTTCGTAGCTTTGGAACCTCCGTGGTCGAAGTTAATAATTTAGATGCTTGTGCTCTTTAATTTTGCGGATTTTATTCTAGCCCAAAGGGATTCCAGATCAAGTGCTAGCCTTTTATTCATCGAATTTCTCCTCTTAGTTTAAGGTTTGTTTTCGTTTTCGCAAAACCAATTTTCCGATCGATAAAATAATAGCTCTTCCTTGTGAGTACAAATACTCAACGGTCCCCTAGTTTAAATACGATATTTCCTATACTAACTTTCGATAGGTGCACTTGCCTAGTTGAGAGTTTAGTTTGGACTTTTTTCAAAGCTTTATAAAATCTCCATCAAGTTTTTGGCGCCGTTGCCGGGGAACTTTTTCTGCGTTGATATTTTGAAAGCAAGGATCTATTAGTTTTATCATTTTCTTTTGTTTTGTTTTAAAAAAATCAAAATAAAAAAAAATTTATTTTGTCTTCTTATAGTGTATGACCCGAGGGAATCCGTCACCTCTTTTTGATTTGGATCCGGAAATCGAGTGAACCCTTCGGCACCGCTTACGATTTCGAGTTCCGAATTTTCAAGATACGGAATCCTTAGGAGACACTCCTAATCCTTCATTAATCCTCTCTCCGTCACCGCCTTCTTCTTCTCCTTCTTCATTTAGTTCTTCTTCCCATTCTCTTAGATCTCCTTCTTCTTCTTCTTCTTCCAATATGGGTGAGCCAAATGCGGTCGAACAAAGGACTATGTCCTATTATGCCCGTCCAAACTTGGACGAGGCTCAATCTAGTATTGTTCGCCCCGCTATTGCCCCCAATAATTTTGAGTTGAAGTCAAGCATCATCCAAATGGTACAATAATATGTACAGTTTGATGGGCTTCAAGATGAAGATCCAAACGCGCATATTTTAAATTTCTTAGAAATATGCGATACTCTTAAAATTAATGATGTATCCGATGATGCCACCCAGCTAAGGTTATTTCCATTTACATTGTGCACTAAAGCCAAGCAGTGGTTGGGTTCTCTACCAAGAGGATCCATCACAACATGGGCTCAAATGACGGAAAGATTTCTTACGAAATACTTTCCGCCGGCTAAAACGGCCAAATTGCGCAATGATATTACTTATTTCTCTCAACTTGATTCGGAAACGTTATATGATACTTGGGAGCGTTTCAAGGAATTGCTTCGTCGATGTCCTCATCATGCAATTCCGGATTGGTTACAAATCCAAACCTTCTATAACGGCCTAAATTCTCAAACTAGGCAACATATCGATGCCGCCGACGGTGGAACGCTTAATAACAAAACACCGGCGGCCGCCCAAGAGCTTATAGAAGGTATGGCTTTGAATACCTATCAATGGAGTACACCTCGGTCTAAACCACCTAAACCGGCCGGGATGTATGAAATCGATACGGTTTCAAGTTTGTCTCTCCAGGTTGAGCAACTGCAAAAACAGATGAACGAGATGTCTGCTTCCTCGTCCAAATCTACATGTGAGCCCCAATATTGGGAGCCTTCTACTATTGCCGAGCATGTGGATTACATGGGTAATCCGAATCGGCCACCTTATAATCCGGGTAATAATTTTGGCAATACCTATCGCCCGGGCATAAGGAATCACCCCAACTTCTCTTGGAGTAATCCGGGGAACGCGGTTCGCCCACCAAACACAATCCCACCTAGTTATTTTCCGCCACAAGCTCCCAAAGCTCTCAATCTCGAGGAGGTGTTCACTAAATATACGACTACAAATGATGCCAACATCCGGAATCTCACCGGATCTCTTCGAAGTTTGGAGACACAAATTGGGAAAATCGCTAAAATGCTCTCCGATCGTCAACAAGGAGCGCTACCGGGCAATACAGAGCCCAACCCAAAGGAGCATGCCAAAGCCATCACCCTACGGAGCGGGAAGGAGGTAACCACTTCTCCAAATTCGGTTGATACTTCCCCAATTCTGGTTGATACGGAGGTAATAATTTCTTCATCTTCTCCTCCGCCTAAGCCTTCTACTTTTAATAAACCAAAAGCTTATCAACTACCTCTTCCCTATCCATCTAGAATGCAAAAAGACCGGGTGGATGAACATCACGGTAAATTTTTGGACATGTTTAAACAAATCCAAATAAATCTACCGTTTTGTGAAATAATAGCACAAATGCCGAAATACGCCAAGTACCTCAAGGATCTTTTATCCAATAAAAAGAAACTTGAGGATATCTCCACGGTTCAATTGAACGCGGAGTGTTCGGCATATTTACTTAATAAACTACCTAAGAAATTACCCGATCCAGGTAGTTTCTCTATTCCCTGTTTGTTTGGTGATTTATTAGTAAAACGTGCGTTAGCCGATCTAGGCGCCTCAATCAATTTAATGCCTTATTCTTTAGTTAAGAAGTTGGGATTAGGAGAACCTAAACCCACAAGAATGTGCATTCAATTGGCGGATCGGTCTGTCAAGCTCCCTATGGGGATCATAGAGGATGTGCTTGTCAAAGTTGACAAATTTATCTTTCCGGTAGATTTCGTCATCTTTGACATCGAAGAGGACACCGAGGTCCCACTCATTCTCGGTCGCCCTTTTCTTGCCACCTCGCGCGCAGTTATAGACGTTACTAATGGGAAAAAACTCCTTAGAGTCGGAGATGAAGAAGTTACCTTTACTATTGACACGTCTATGAAATACTCGCTCTCAAATGACGACTCATGTTATTATTTGGAGGCTTCTCCTGAAGAAGACTCTTTTCTTTTTTCTGAAAAATCTTTATCTTCTATTGATCATGATTCCGATTTTGAAAATTTAGATTTAATTGCTCATGAAAATAGTGATAATCTCTCGATCACTCGCGCACCTATTTTTGAACTTTTAGAAATTGGTAGTGATCGTTTGAAAACTTCTTATGATGAACCTCCCACGCTAGAACTAAAACAATTGCATGATCATTTAGAGTATTTATTTTTAGCGGAGGATTCAAAACTTCCGGTTATTGTGTCGGCCTACTTGACCGATGAAGAAAAAATTAAATTATCTCATACTTTAAAACTTCATCGCCGCGCAATTGCTTTAAGATCACGGATTTTAGAGGGATTAATCCCTCCTTTTGCACCCATAAAATTTTTTTAGAAGAACACTCACAAAACCATTCAACCTCAACGCCATCTAAATCCTAACATGAAGGAGGTAGTCAAGGCCGATGTAATAAAATTATTAGATGCGGGTATCATCTATCCAATTTCGGATAGCTCTTGGGTGAGCCCGGTAGAAGTGGTGCCCAAGAAAGGAGGATTAACAGTAGTGCCTAATGATAAAAACGAGTTAGTTCCTACTCGAACTGTTACCAGATGGCGGGTGTGCATCGATTACCGTAAATTAAATGATGCAACCCGTAAGGATCATTTTCCTTTGCCGTTTATTGACCAAATACTTGAACGGCTATCCGGGCACTCATTTTATTGTTTTCTTGATGGTCTCTCGGGATATTTTCAAATCCCAATCACGCCCAAGGACCAAGAGAAAACAACCTTCACTTGTCCGTTTGGCACCTTAGCTTATCGAAGTATGCCTTTTGGTTTGTGCAACGCGCCGACAACCTTCCAAAGGTGTATGTTAGCGATCTTTGACAAATTAGTGGAGGATATCATGGAGGTTTTCATGGACGATTTCTCCGTTTTTGGAGATTCGTTTGATTTATGTTTGACAAACCTTTCCCGTGTACTCCAAAGATGTGAGGACACGAACCTAGTTTTAAACTTGAAGAAGTGCAATTTTATGGTACAGGAGGGTTTTGTCTTAGGCCATAAAATTTCTAGTAAGGGCATAGAGTTAGATAAAGCAAAAATTGAAACTATGGAAAAGCTACCTCCCCCTTCAAATGTTAAGGCCGTTCGTAGTTTTTTGGGGCATGTCGGTTTCTATCGCCAGTTTATTAAAGATTTTTCTAAAATAACTAAGCCCCTTACCCACTTGTTAGAAAAAGACGCGCCGTTCATTTTTGACGAAAATTGTTTGCGTGCTTTTTCTCTTATTAAAGAAAAATTGATTAACGCTTCTATCATGATCGCTCCCAATTGGGAGCTTCCATTTGAGATAATGTGCGACGCTAGTAGTTTTGCCGTCAGTGCGGTGTTTGGACAACACATAAATAAAAACTTTCATCCTATCTATTATGCAAGCAAAACATTAACCGCCGCACAGGAAAATTACACGACCACCGAAAAAGAATTATTAGCCGTAATTTTCGCATTTGATAAATTCCGCTCATATCTCACCTTGTACAAAATTATCGTTTTTACTGATCACTCGGCTTTGAGATATTTACTAGCAAAAATAGATGCAAAGCCGCGATTGATTAGGTGGATCTTACTACTCCAAGAATTTGATTTGGAGATTCGCGACAAGAGAGGAGCGGAGAACTTGGCGGCTGATCATCTTTAGCGGTTGGAGAACCCCAATTCGGGGGAGCTCATGGAGGAGGACATTGACGACACTTTCCCCGAGGAGCGCCTTCTCGCCATTCATAAGGTAATTACTCTCCCCACTCCTTGGTTCGCCGATTTCGCAAATTATCTTGTTGCGAGATTCCCCCTGAATGGTTTTTCTTATCAAGAAAAGAAGAAATTCTTTTCTGATTTGAAAAATTATTTTTGGGAGGATCCCTTCCTTTTTCGTGTTTGCGCGGACCAAGTAGTGCGCAGGTGTGTTTCTCATGAGGAAGGCGCACAAATTCTAAAGCATTGTCATGAGGGACCCGCCAGCGGGCACTATAAAGCAAATCAGACGGCCTGGAAAGTACTTGAGGCGCGCTTCTATTGGCCGAGCATCTTCAAAGACGCTCACGCACATGTAAGTCATTGTGAACAATGCCAACGCTCAGGTAATATTTCTCGTCGTGATGAAGTGTCCTTAAATTCATTTTTAGAAATAGAAATTTTTGATTTATGGGGAATCGACTTTGTCGGCCGGCTACCAACTTCCTTTGGAAATCGTTATATTTTGGTAGCAGTTGACTACCTATCACGGTGGGCGGAAGCACAAGCCCTTCCCACCAATGATGCCCGCGTCGTGACCCAATTTCTCAAAAAACTCTTTTCACGATTTGGAGCCCCGCGGGCAATCGTGAGTGATAGGGGAACTCACTTTTGTAATGCTCAATTTGCAAAAGTTTTATCTAAATATGACGTTACACATAGGTTGGCCACCCCCTATCACCCTCAAACTAGTGGCCAAGTAGAAGTAGTAAACCGTGAACTTAAACGCATTTTAGAAAAAACGGTTTCTACAAATAAAAAGGATTGGTCGGCTAAGCTTGACGATGCACTTTGGGCTTATCGGACCGCGTACAAGACCGCTATCGGTTGTACGCCGTACCGATTGATCTATGGGAAAGCATGTCACTTACCGGTTGAGCTTGAGCACCGCGCCTTTTGGGCGCTTAAATTTTTAAATCTAGATGAAAATTTGTCCTCCGAGCTTTGGAAATTCCAAATTAACGAGCTCGATGAGTGGCGCTCCTTCGCCTATGAAAGTAATAAACTTTATAAGGAGCGCACAAAATTTTATCATGATAAAAAAATTAAGCAACCTAAAGATTTTAAACCGGGAGACCAAGTTCTCCTTTATAATTCGCGCCTCCGACTCTTTCCGGGCAAACTCAAGTCCCGATGGTTCGGCCCTTTTATTGTAAAAGAGGTGTGACCCTATGGGACAGTGCTTATCTTGCACCCGAAAAAAGGCGAATTTAAAGTGAAGGGGCACCGGCTGAAGATATTCCTCGCCGGCGATACTACTAATGAGTACCGGGAGGAAATTAACCTCCCGAACCCATAAATGAGTGCCCCGCTTTGGTCGAGCTCAACGACAATAAACAAAGCGCTTGTGGGAGGCACCCCATGCTTATCTTTTCTTTTTATTTTTAATTTTATTTAAATTTTTGCAGGTTTGAAGGACATCTTTTCCGGCGTGACGATCGATGGAGTTGAGCGTCAAGTCTACGTGTTTCTTCAAGTCGGTAACTTTTGTTTTATTATCGTTTATTTGAATCTTAAAAAATAAAAAAATAATAAAAAAAACAAAAAAAATAAAAATAAAACAATAAATTTTTGTTTTCTGTTCGTACACGCCCCTGTCACGGGCGTGACCTATGGGTCACGGGCGTGACAGAGACGTGTTTAGTTCGTCGAGCGAAACCCTAGTGTGGTTTCGTCGAGCGCAGTGTTTCGTTCGTCTTTCGGTACTGTCCCGGGCGTGACCATCAGTGGTCACGGGCGTGGCTAGCGCGGAACTTCGTTCGACGAAGTGAAGCTGGGAAAACTTCTATTCTTGCCCAGTCATGGCCGTGACAATTAGTGTCACGCCCGTGACGCTGGCAAGTCACGGTCGTGACTCGCCCGAAAAAAAAATTTACTTTTAAAAAAAAACATTTTTTTATTATTCTCGTTTTCAGATACACGCCCCAGGGTCACGGGCGTGACCCTGGGCCGTATTATCAAATCCGAGGCGTGACCCCGGGTCAACGCCTCGGATTCCTTTCCTGTTAATTTTTTTTTGAGACACGCCCCAGGCCACGGGCGTGACCTGGGGCGTGGCTTTGGAATCCAATGCCAGCGCATTGGATTCCTGCATCTGATACCCCTTACACGCCCAGAGTCACGGGCGTGACTCTGGGGCGTGACCAGCGAATCCGAGGCTGGCAGCCTCGGATTCCTCTTTTTTTGTCCCATCCCTGTCACGCCCCATGTCATGGGCGTGACATGGGGCGTCACCAGCCCGAAAAATCCAATAAATATGATCTCTTGCCTTCTTTTTTCCCCACACCATCCAACCCTTCTCTTCTCCCTTTGCTAAACCGAATCCCTCTCTTTTTCTTCAACAATGCCTCGCCACCACCCTCGCTCCACCGCTTCCTCCTCTGAGCACGTTGCGGATCCCGCCGCAGCGGAAGCCATGCTCCTATTTCAAAACCAAACCCAGCAGGAGCGTAGCGAGCGCCTACGCGCCAAACCCCTTGGCGTGTTCCGTATTTTAGATTGGGCGATCCTCGCCACATTTGGAGCGGTAGATTTGGTTAGGGAATTTGTATCCACCCCTGGATGGAGTTCCCTATTTTTCATCTCGGAGCATGCCTTCCTCGAGCTCACCGTCGAGTTCTTGGCCTCTTTTGAGTTTCGCTGGGCGGCGAATGACGACTTCATCGTTTTTCGCATAGGATGGGTGATGCAACTGCTCACCATCCGCCAGCTCAATGTCGTCATGGGCTTCTGCTTGGAGGCTTTTTCCCAATCTCCCACCTATCTAGGTTTAATTACTGATTTCCCTTCCGATGTCAACCTTCTCGCCTTTTGGGCGGAAATCAGTAATGACGCCGCTCCCTACGCCCCAAATAAATCCAAAGGCAGTCAACTCATTTCTCCCGCCTTACGTATTCTCCACAACCTCCTTACCTTCACTATTTCTGGTCCCGGAGATAGCCATTGGGTGGTGACTCGGGCAGACTTACTATATTTATATAGTATGTTTTACCGGGTCCCCCTCAACCTTGGTTATCTCCTCGCAATTTTCTTTCGGCACCAGACCGAAAATGCGAGATTGGGAGCGGTGCACGGCGGGAACTTCATCACTTTCCTCGCCAAGCAGCTCGGCCTTTGGGATACTCTTCCGCGACTGAGCCGCGTCCAGACGCCGCAGGTCATCCAGTTCCAGACCCTTCAGGCCCTCGGCCTAGCGCGATGACGTGATGGATAGTTTGAGGCTATTCCCCCCGCAGTTGGTGGTGGAGATCTTGACCTTGATTACGGTGCCGGTCCCAGTGGCACTATTCACTCTCCCCACATTCCTCCACCACCGCAGGACCCTTCTTCAGAGCCCGGCCCTCAAAGCTATTGGGATCGTCAGTTTGCGTCTCTTCACACACGCTTAGATACGATGCAGAACGATTTTGACGCTCGTTTTGTGAGTTTTCACAGTCGATTTACCACGCTAGCGGCAAATTAAGCCTCCTCCATGGCACGTATTGAGCGTGAGTTTTCAGACCTCCGGACGCACTATCAGGAGCCGAGGCAGCATAGCGATGAGGATTAGCCTGTTTTTTTTTCTTTGGGATTGTAGTCCGCCACCTTGTATCTTTTCTTTTTATCCTTTTATTTTCCCTTGTCATGTATCTTTTCTTTTTCTTAAAATAAAAAATATGTTTTGCTTCAGCTTTGTCTTCCAGGTACATTTTGGCCCTGCATGACCCGCTTCAGGGAAGTCTCCTATCTTTTATCTTTATTTATTTATTTTTCCTTGGGGACAATGTCTTGTTTAAGTATGTGGGGATATTTCTCAAGCAAAACATACTAAAAAAAGATTTTAGTTCTTTTGTGCAATTTTGTTTTTACTTACTTTACAAAAATACAAAAAAAATTTAAAAAAAGATGCAATTTTCAAAAATCAAATTCACAAAAATAATAGGATTACTTTTAAAATTAGGGAGATCTTTATTTCTCTATTTACTCACATGCGAAATTCTAGGTATTCAACTTTTACATAAGTTTAGAAATTTTTTGATGCTTTAATTGAATTTTGAATTTTGTAGTAGAACTGTTGGCCATGCTGTGTTTCTAGTTAAGTGCACATGTTAGTAGAATTTAAGTAGAATTAAATATTCAGCATACAATTTGATTTTTCTTTTTCTGAATGTGTAGAAATAGTTTATTTTACTTCTACTTGGAAACCGGTAAAATCTAAAAATATTTTAGGAGAGTGTGTAGAAGTTTACTAGAGAGATATTTCGCGGATCAAGAAAGAGGTATTCTTCCTCGATGTCTAGAACTTGCCCTCTAGCTATTCTCAAGACTTTGCATAGGTTAAACTCATTAGCATGAAAAGGATTTAGGCATTTCTTTTGGCTAGTTTGAGCCTTTGCATCCTTACCTAACGTTTTACCCTTGCTAAGCCAATTTGAGCCTATACCCTTCCTTTTGTTGTAGCTCCACCAACACTTTACCAAAGCCTAAATGCATCCTAATTACACACCTAAAACCGATCTTGAAATTATAGATAAAACCAGTTTATGTGTGATTAGGAGCCATTTTATTTTGGTGGCTTTTTTTAAAAAAAATATACAAGAGTTGTTCTATTTTTCATTGCTCCTCTAAAAAAAAGGAAAAAAAGAAAAAAAAAACAAATAAAAATAAAAAGAGGAAGTTGAAAAAAATGTTCAACATATTGAAAAAAAATAAAGGAATTGGCGAAGTTTTTCAATTTATTTCTTTTGTACAAGCTCTCATTAGGTTTTGGTGTGGCTACCCAGCGCTTTTATCTTTGTTTTTCCAAACCAAAAACCTAAGCCTACATTCCAACCTACTTAAGTCCTACTGATTTGTGCTTATAAGTTAATCTAGTGCCGTGACGAGAGTGTGAAAGGGCAAGCCTATGGCCATCGACATTGATGGATTTCTTTGGAGGGTATCCCGATCTTCGATTTGTGCAATGTTATCTTTGCAAACACGCTACTTTCTCTCTAAACGTGATTCGGAGATTTATCGTGTTTCCATCGTTGAAGTAAAAATAATAAGTGAAAACACATTTTAGAAAATTAAAAACTAATTTGTATGCTGTGTAGGTTTTTCTAAAATAATAACTACAAGCATAGACATAAGACTTCGCATTCTACTTTTTATGTTCAATTTTTGTTTTTAGCGTTAAGATTTTTCTACTCTCCATGAAAAGTTGTTTGCTCGGGACGAGCAAACGAGTAAGTATGAGGGTATTTGATAACTCTAATTTTGTCCATGTTTTTATATTATGTTTATTTAATAATTAATTAGTTTATAAGTATATTTTATAATTTTATAATTAAATTTTTCTAATTTCTTATTTTAGGGCAATCTGGGCTGCAAATCTCAATTTGGAGTATATAGGGTTGATCAGGAGACAAAACTGGACAAAAGCAAGAAAATTTCAAAAGCACACGACAAAGTCACGGGCGTGACCGCCAAGGTCACGGGCGTGACATCCTGGCGTGAACCTGGCGCATAGAAAGAGCTATCTACCACATCAATTAAAAGTACACGCCCTACAGTCACGGGCGTAAAAATGATCACACGGGCGTGTCCGCCAGGCGTGACATCCAGTGCATGGTCCAGTCTTCCAGTCAACGACAGTTTATATTTGCACAACAAGTCACGGGCGTGACACAGTTGTCACGGGCGTGACTAACCCCGTGACATCCCGGCGTGCCGACTTAATGCTGCAGTTTCAAGCGCTAGGAGTTTCGCAAGACACGCCCAAGGTCACGGGCGTGACAATGGGCGTGACCCTTCCAACAACGGCCGGAGTTATTCTCCGCCGTTTCTGCTTCCCGCCATTTTTCTGCAACCGTCAAGACATGCCCTAGGTCACGGGCGTGACCTAGGGGCATGACCCGCCAATTAACGACTTTTGGCGGTTTCGCGCCAACGTTCAGAAGACATGAAGACAATGGTTCCGAGACCGACATGCCCTAGGTCACGGGCGTGACCTAGGGGTGTGACCACCCAACAACTTCTTTTATAAATTTCAGACAGCTTCAGATGCTTAGGAGGAGATTTTTGGGAGCTTAGTTCTATTTTATTTACTGTTTTTCTTGCATTCTAATTTCATATTGTACCTTTACTTTCAAGTCTTTCTTTAATCATGTCTTTCTTTATGCTTTCATGTAATTCTCTCATCATGATGAGCAGCTAATTTCCTAATTAGCACTTGATCATGATGAACTTTGGAATGGAATAAATTTCTTATTTTGTCTCAAATTAGCAAGCATTCTATTTTATATACTTTGATTTATCTTTGATTTAAATTTTCTTCGAATTCATAAGTTGCAAATTATGTTTATTCGAGCTTAGATTCGTATCCTAGATTTACCGAGAGGTTGTGGATATGAGTTGATCACTCAAGGATAAAGAGAGTTTCTTGCACCCCTCGAGAGAGGAACGCAAAATTCTTCTGCCTTGGAGTCAACTCCATTAGTGAGGTTCAACGCCTAAAGCAAGCTTAGGTCTTTCGACTGGCCGAGAGGTCTTAATCGATCTACCTAAGGTTATTCGAGTGCGTATTCTCGAGAGAGGCGCTTCGTAGCTTTGGAACCTCCACGGTCGAAGTTAATAATTTAGATGCTTGTGCTCTTTAATTTCGCGGATTTTATTCTAGCCCAAAGGGATTCCAGATCAAGTGCTAGCCTTTTATTCATCGAATTTCACCTCTTATTTTAACGTTTGTTTTCGTTTTCGCAAAACCAATTTTCTGATCGATAAAATAATAGCTCTTCCTTGTGAGTATAAATACTCAACGGTCCCCGAGTTTAAATACGATATTTCCTATACTAAATTTCGATAGGTGCACTTGCCTAGTTGAGAGTTTAGTTTGGATTTTTTTCAAAACTTTATAAAATCTCCATCAATGATCTTGCCCTTAGATTCCCTTAGGAATAGGTTCTTGTCTATCTTCCCCCTTGAGAATTTGTTCTTAATGAGGAAGGTAGACAATGTCTCATACCATGCTCTTAGGGCTTGCTTATGCTCATAAAGAGCTTTCCAAAGTCTATATACAACAGTAGGAGAGTTAGAGTCAATAAAACCTGGAGGCTGCTCTACATAAACTTCTTCCTTCAAGTCTCCATTCAGGAATGCTGACTTGAGATCCATCTAGAATACCTTGAATCCCTAGAAGGCTGCAAATGCAAGGAACAGTTTGATTGCTTCCAACCTTGCCACTGGGGCAAAGGTTTGATCATAATCAATCCCTTCTTCCTGTCTATACCCTTTAGCCACCAATCTGGCTTTATTCTTGATTACAATGTCATTTTCATCAAGTTTATTCCTGAAAATCCACTTGACTCCAATGACATTGAGTCCATTTGATCTGGGAACTAGCTTCCAAACCTTGCACCTTTTGAACTGGTTCAGTTCTTCCTACATTGCATCAATCCAAAATGGATATTGATTTTCATCTTCAAATTTCTTGGGCTTTTCTTATGACAGGAAGCTGGAATAGAGTGCTGTGTTGAGACTCCTGCTTCTAGTCTGTACACCTTGGATAGCCTCACCTATTATCTGCTCTAGAGGATGATGTCTAAGATATATGACTGTTGGGGGCAGTATGACTGCTGCATGCTGATTATAATTTTCTACAGCAGTTTGGTTTTCATTTCCAGCTTAACTGCCATGTGCTTCCTCTGGACAACATCCCTCACCACAATCGTCTTGCAAAGCTATGTCTTTATCTTTGATGGAGAGATTTTCCATCATGACTTCTGTTCCTGTAGAGCTAGGCAAAGAGCTTAACAACTCACTATCAATCATGCATGACTCATCAAACACTACATGGACAGACTCTTCTACAACTTGATTTGTCAAGTTATAAACTCTATATGCCCTACTATTATTGATGTACCCAATAAATATCCCCTCATAGGATTTGACAGCAAACTTAGTCATCTTTAACTTACCATTGTCCAGGATGAAACACTTGCAACCAAAGATCCTAAAGTAGGAAATATTTGGTTTTTTGCCCTTTAAGATCTCATAGGGAGTCTTCTTGTGGCCTTTGGTGATAGAAGCCCTATTAAGCACATGACATGTAGTGTTAACTGCCTCAGCCCGGAAATATTCAGGGAGAGAAGTGTCACTCAATAGTGTTCTCTCAGCTTCTATGAGAGTCCTGTTTTTCCTCTCAGCTAACTGATGAGTACAATTATGATAGGCTTTTTACTATCATAATTGTAATCATGTCCACTATTTTCTACCTCCTTATGTAGTAATTTCTCGAGAATAGTTAAGAATTTTTTTTATCATGAGTAGTAGAGCACAGTTAGGTGTTTCTGTTATTCATGTATTAAGCTATCTATTTTTTCCTTCATTTTTCTAATGTAGGTATTGCTAACCAGTGGAACTAAAAGTATTGGAGCAAACAGATAAGTTCACGGATTCAACATGGCTACTGACCGGACAAGAGTTCGGCGCACACGAGTAGGCACACGCCCGTGTCCTTACCTGTATCCTATCCGGGATGGAACAGAAGAACTGAAGGAAAAAGATAGAGCACCATACGGGTTGGAACACACCCGTGTTCCAACCCATGTATTTTTTGGGATACATTCAACTTCAGCTGCCAACCAACCAGTGTGCGAAGAACATGATAAAAAACACGGCCGTGTCCGTATCCGTGTCATCTGATACGGCCTATGACCAGACACGCCTATTCGTATGGAACCGCCCTGGAACCGCCAACACGGCCTGTGACACAGCCATGTTTGGAAGCTGTGTTCGACCCTGTTTGCAAGAGGACTATAAAATACATGTAGAAAAATTAGAAGAGAACTTTTGGATTATTTTCATTTGGGGGAGAACTTCTGGAGCACGAAAGTGGAGCACCCAAGAGAAGGAATTGAAGGGGATTTTTGTATGTTTTTAATATTTCATGTATCTCTTTTAATCTCTCCTTTCTCTTGGTGATCTAACTTTATTTATCTTTTATTTCACATGAAACTTTAATTTGAACAATTTGGTAATCATGTATCTTATTATTTTCATCAAATTTGTGGTATTTTATTGGTATGTAGGCTTACAAACAAAGAGATTTATCCTAGTTATGAATTTATTATTTGCTTTACATGAATTCCAACTTTTTAGATTCAGAAATTGGAAAGTTGTGAAGATATTTATATGTTCATATTTAGGTGTTATTTCTCTTTGCATTTCAATTTGCATGATCGAGAGATATGTCGATTGGATAATTATAATACCGATAAATGGATTCATGATATTTTAGAGATAGGATTTCATGAATTTTTGTATTAGATCGGGTACTTTAATTTAATGCAAATTTGAGTGTTGTAAATTGTTCGAGAGAAAATTTACTAACTTAGGTTTAGATTTTGAATTGCTCGAGAAAACATTTGATAAATGTTTAACCCTTACAATACAACGAATTTGATAATCTTATTATTTCCTGATTACATAGAATTAGATTAATGAGCGGTTATATTCACGTGAATGCTCTTAGGCTTTTGGTTTTTTATCATCTTTAATCCTCCAATGTTTATTTATCCAAGTAGTCATAGTTAGGTTAATCTTGGTTAGAAATCAATTTTAATTATAGGTATGATAATAGAGTGAGGGTGAGTACGAGTATTTGAAAAAGACCTGTAGAATACTACACGAGATGTGGATTTCTCCTATACTATGATTGATAGGTGCACTTGCCTAAAAGTTAAATCAATCAAGCTTATGCCCATCTACGTAGTTTATATTAAAGTGTAGAATGAATCCACATCAAGTTATTACTTGTTTACAAAAAATAATCACCAAATTTTTGGCGTCGTTGTCTAGGATCGTTTTCAATATTTTGAAAGCCTAAACTTTATTAATCTACCAATTTTTGTTTATTAACATATAACTATAAATTAGTTTATGGAATAATTGTATCGCTTAATCTCTGTTTTGTAGTCTATTAGTCTATGTCCAGGGGCAGAAATTCTATGCTAGCACCATTTCACCCTAACCCAGAGCGAATTATTCATAACACTAACCAAAGAGACGTGGGAACTAATACCACAGATATTTCAAACAGACTTTCAGAAGAGGATACAGTGAACCAAGGAGAGCATCATCCAGAAAATTTGGATATCATGCAAACCAGAACGAGCAAACCATGTCTGACTTTGCTAGACCTAATCTCCAAGGAACTGGGTCAAACATCGTTAGACTACCGATAGTCACCAATAATTTCAAATTGTAGCCTAGTGTTACACAGATGGTTCAACAGTATGTCTAATATGATGGCCTGCAAGATGAAGATCCTAACACACACTTAGCCGGGTTCTTGGATATATGTGACACATTCAAGATCAATGACGTTTCCAATGATGCCATTTGATTGAGATTGTTCCCATTTTCACTAAGGCATAAGGCGAAGCAGTGACTCAACTCATTACGTAGAGGGTCGATTACTACTTGGGATATGATGGTTGAGACGTTTTTAATGAAGTATTTTCCACCGGCGAAGACTGCAAAGCTAAGGAATGACATCTCTATATATGTTCAATTGGAGTCTGAATCGTTGTACGACACATGGGAATGATTCAAGGATCTTTTAAGGAGATGTCCCCATCACGCATTACCTTCATGGCTTCAGATTCAGACGTTTTATAATGGTCTCAATCCAGCCACTAAACAGATGATTGATGCGGCTAGTGGAGGCACCTTGAACAATAAGACACCTAAGGCGGCTCAACAGTTGATATAAGACATGGCTATGAATAACTATCAATGGACTACAGTGAGACAGAAGCCTAGTAAGCCTGCATCAATGTATGAAGTAGATGATGTGACTGCCTTAGCCATTCAAGTGGAAAAGCTTCACCAAAATATGGATAACATTTCCTTAGCATCACTCTCCATGGCACCTCAACAATGGGACCCTTCATTTAGTCGAATGTTGGGTGGTGAATTTCAAGTGTAGGAACATGTTGACTATATGGGTAACAACATCAGACCTCCTTTCAACCAAGCAAACCACCTGTATAGTTCTACATACAATCCTGGATGGAGGAACCACCATAATTTCTCTTGGGGAGGACAAGGAAATTAAGGCAAACAACCTGTGTTAGGACAACCACAACAACCGGAGCCAAGGAAGATAACATTGGAAGATGTACTTACCAAGTTCATGCAAACTACCGATGTAGCTTTCCGGAATCAAGAAGGTTTAATTCATAATTTGGAGAACCAAATTGGACAGCTTGCAAGGATGGTTTCTGAAAGGCAATAAGGAACACTTCTGGGTAATACTGAAATGAACCCGAGGGAGCATGCAAAAGCCATCCAATTGAGGAGCGGAAAGGAGTTACAAGACCAAAGGCCTACGAAGGAAGAACCCCAAGAGGAGACTAGCGGCGAAGGATCGAGCGAGATGAACGTGCAACCAATGGAGTATCAACCAGCAATACCATATCCAGCAAAGCTTAATAAGGAGCGCATGGATGCGCAGTATGGTAAATTTTTATCTATGTTTAAACAATTACATGTCAATTTACCTTTTGCTGAAATCATTCAAATGCCTAAGTATGCTAAATTTCTTAAAGACTTAATCTCAAATAAAAGGAAAATATAAGAATTATCTTTAGTAACACTTAGTGAAGAATATTCCGCTATTTTGCAAAACAAATTACCACAAAAACTTAAGGATCCCAGTTCATTTTCAATTCCATGTTTCATCGGTGATTTACAAGTAAATAAAGCTTTAGTGGACTTAGGAGCTAGTATAAACTTAATGCCTTATAAACTATATTTGAAACTAGGTCTAGGAGAACTTAGCCAAAATAGAATGAGTATTCAACTAGCAGATCGATCGGCTAAGTACCCTAGAGGCATAGTAGATGATGTATTGTTTAAGGTAGATAAGTTTATATTTCCTGCTGATTTTGTTATTCTAGATATGGATGAAAATATCGAAGTGCCACGCATACTAGGTCGTCCATTCTTAGCTACATCTAGGGCTCTTATTGATGTTTTTGATGGTAAGTTAGTTTTGCGAGTAGGGGAAGATGAAATCACTTTTCAAATAGGCAATACAATGACACAATCCTTAGATAATGATGATTACTGCTATTTTTCTCATGGTGTTGATAATTTTATGACTTATATGAATTCTAATTTATATTATAGAGATTCTTTAGAAATTTGCATCGCTAACTATTATCTAGAAGATGAAAAAATGAAGACATTATTGAACATTTATTTTTTCTAGATAATTGTGTTTCGATGAATAGAACGACTGAGTATAGTTTGATTACACAAGGAGATTGTGAATGTCTTAAGAATAATACTACGGATCCACCGATAGTAAAACTAAAAAAAATTACCGGATCATCTTGAGTATGCTTTCTTAGGAACTAATTCTTCTTACCCAGTTATTATCTCCTCTAATCTTTCTAATACTGAAAAAGCTAACTTAATAACTGTACTAAAGAAATGTAAAGGTGCAATAGCATGGCAAATATCTGATATAAAAAGGTATTAATCCTAGTTTTTGCACTCACAAGATCCTTTTGGAAGAAAACTATAAACCTTCTATTCAACCGCAACATAGGCTAAACACGAATATGAAAGAGGTAGTTAAGGCTGAGAATGCTAAGTTGTTAGATGCTGGTATGATATACCCTTTTTCAGATAGTTCATGGATTAGTCCTGTACAAGTCTTTCCTAAGAAGGGTGGTCTAACAGTGGTAGCAAATGATAAGAATGAATTAATTTCAACGCAAACGGTAACAAGTTGGCGTGTCTGTATTGATTATAGGAAGTTAAATGATGCCACTAGGAAAGACCATTTCCCTCTTCCTTTCATTTATCAAATATTAGAACGGCTATCAGGACATTCTTATTATTGTTTTCTAGATGGACTTTCTGGATATTTCCAAATTCCTATAGCACCAGAAGACCAGGAGAAAACAACATTCACTAGCCCATTTGGTTCCTTTTCGTATAGACGTATGACATTCTATTTATGTAACGCACCCGCCACCTTCCAAAGGTGTATGTTAGCCATCTTCAATGAATATGTTGAAGATATCATGAAAGTGTTTATGGATGATTTCTCTGTTTTTGTTGACTCGTTTGATTTGTGTTTGAATAATTTAGAAAACGTTCTTAGGAGGTGTGAGGAAACAAACCTAGTGCTTAGTTGGCAGAAGTGTCATTTCATGGTACAAGAAGGGTTAGTACTTGGCCATAAAATCTCAAGCCAAGGAATTCAACTAGATATGGCGAAAATTGAAACCATAGAAAAGTTACCACCACCAACCTCCGTTAAGGCAGTGAGAAGTTTCTTAGGACATGCTAGATTTTACCGCCGGTTTGTTAAGGACTTCTATAAAATCGCTAAACCACTTACTAGGCTTTTAGAAAAAGACACACCTTTTATTTTTGAAGAAGAGTGTCTACATGCCTTTGAGTTCTTAAAAGAAAGATTAATTAATTCTCCGATTATGATCGCACCTGATTTTAGTCAGTCATTCGAGATCATGTGTGACACTAGCAGTTTTGCAGTCTGAGCTGTTTTAGTACAACAACGAAACAAACACTTTCACCCTATATATTATGCTAGCAAAACACTTAATAATGCGCAGGAGACTTATACACCTACAAAAAAGATCTTCTAGCAGCGGTATTTGCCTTTGATAAATTTAGATCCCATTTAACATTGTCTAAGGTGATAGTATACACAAATCACTCTGCCCTTAGATATTTGCTAGCCAAAGCGGAAGCAAAGCCTCGTTTAATCTGTTGGGTTCTTTTATTACAAGAATTTGATTTGGAAATTAGGGATAAACGAGCAGTGGAAAAGTTAGCGGCAGACCATCTCTCACGTTTGGAAAATCCACTACGAGCATTGTTAGATGAATCTGAAATTTCTGATACATTCCCCGCGGAATCGTTATTTGCCTTATCTATGAATATACATCCTGATTATCCATGGTTTGCTGATTATGCAAACTATTTTGTGCCTAAGGTCCTTCCAAAAGAATTTTCATATCTGCAGAAAAAGAAATTTTTCTCTGACTTGAAATATTACTTCTTGGAGGACCCCTTTCGTTTTCGGATATGTGCAGATTCCGTTATACGAATGTGTGTATCAGCGGAGGAGGGTTGGAAAATTCTAGTGCAGTGTCATTCAGGTCCTGCTGGTGGTCACTATGGAGCAAATCGCTCAGAGAAAAAGGTTCTTGATTGTGGTTTTTATTGGCCCCTTCTATTTAGGGATGCCCAAAGGTATGTGCTTTCATGTGATTCTTGTCAGAAATCAGGTAATATTTTTAAATTACATGAAATGCCATAAAAATTTATTCTTGAATGTGAAGTATTCAATGTGTGGGGGATTGACTTTATGGGACAATTTCTAATTTCTTACGGGAATAAATATATTTTGGTAGGTATAGATTATGTATCAAAGTGGGTTGAACCACAAGATTTGCCTACTAATGTTAGTAGATTAGTAATCCAATTTTTGAAAACCTTATTTGCACGATTTGGCACACCACATGCATTTATTAACGATAGGGGTTCATATTTTTGTAATCTACAGCTAGATAAAGTATTACAAAAATATGGAGTTACACATGTGATAGCCACTACTTATCATCCGCAAACTAGTGGTCAAGTTGAAGTTTCAAATAGAGAACTTAAGAGGATCATAGAAAAGTCTATAGAAGGGAATAGGAAGCAATGGTCTATGAAACTAAACTATTGTGTGTGGGCATATAGGAGCGCCTTCAAAACACCTATAGGGACCACCCCCTTTAGATTAGTCTATGGTAAATCTTGTCACCTGCCTATAAAATTAGAACACAAGTCGTAATTGGCAATACTCTCTTTGAATTTTGACACTAATTTTATAGGGGAGAAATGAAAACTTCAACTTAACGAATTAGATGAGTGGAGAACCATGGCTTACGAGAACTCCCGGATTTTTAAGGAGAAGACCAAACTATTCCATGACCTTCAACTTCGCAAACCCAAGACATTCCAAAATGGTGACCAAGTCCTTTTTAATTCTAGACTGCGTTTACTCCCAGGGAAGTTAAGGTATAAGTGGTTCGGACCCTTCCAAGTTAAAGAAGTCTTTTCCTACGGCACCGTCGAACTAACCCACCCTGAGAAGGGAGATTTTAAAGTCAATGTGCACCGATTAAAACCTTACTACAGTGCGCATCCTAAAGACTTCGCTCGTCAAGAAACCGGCCTCCGTCTAGACTAGGATTGCGAATAATGTAGTAAATTTTATTTTAAGTTTATAAAATTTTTAGTAAAATTTTAGTTAATGTTAATCCAAAAATTATTTATTAAAATTCACGTAGGAGGAATTTTTAAATTAGGGAAGCACATTGGTAACCACACGCCCGTGTGTGTTTCCGTGTCCACAACACAAACTTGGACCCAGCCATGTCCAATATAAAATCAGGAGTAGGCAGCGTCCATCCCGAGCACTACACGGTACACACACGCCCGTGTGTGTGGCCGTGTCGTTGTCTAGCATTTTTGACCATAAGCGCCAGAGCAGGACACGGGTGAACACACACCCGTGTATCTCTACACGGGTCATCACCTGGCCATGTTGGAACCTGTGTCTCTGTTCGACGATGTTTATCCTGAGAAGAACATGGGTTGTCACCCGGCCGTGTGCATCATCGTGTCGCTGTTCGATGATGTTCATCCCGAGAAGGACATGGCTTAAAACCTGGCCGTGTCCCAACCCGTGTTTTTGTTCGACGAAATGTTGCCCGAGAAGGACACGGGTATCCACCGAGCCGTGTTATTAACCGTGTGAATTTTAATGCACTGTGCCTGAGCAGGACACAAGTTAATACACGACCGTGTTGTTGACCGTATTTGCCTGACACGCTGCCTTCCCGTGAAGTTTGACCACACATCCCGACGAAACCCGTGTTCCACGCGGTTAAGATTCCCTAACACGGGTACTCACACGACCATGTATGCACCCGTGTTCTCATTATTTAAATATGGTCGTGTGCTGGTCATCTTCATCTTCCTCCCCTGATATCCAGCTTCACTTCCTACATAGATCCTTGTCTCCAGGGCCGGTTGAGGTTTAGCCTTCAACGTGCGTCGATTCGCTTCCTCTCGTATCCATCTATCCTCCTAGGTAACATTTTATGTTCCTGTTTTTATTCAACTTCTTCTTTCTCTCCACTCTCTTCTCCAAATTCTTGTTCTCCTCCTTTCATTTTCCTCTCCTTTTTCTTCTTCATCATTTTTCTAAACAAAAAAATCCTGGTATTTGTCCACAGATCATGTCTTCAGGACGAGCCCAAGGCGGTCGCCGTCATCACCCGGAACTCCAGGCATTGTCTACGAAATGGCGCGACGCCACTGCGCCGCTGGAGTTCACAGATCCTGCGCACCTCAACCGCTATAACCGCCTCCAGTCAAAAAAATATCAAGACATTCGATCAATCGACTGGGGCGTATTATAGGAGATAAATTTAGCGGGAGATGTCAGAGAGTTGATATCTATAGTGGGCTGGGTGCAATTTTTTGCTATTGAGGATTTAGGTTTTAAGGAACTCACCTTAGAGTTCATGTTGTCTTTTTACTTAAATCTTAAAGCTAATCTCACTAAGCACGCACACGCGCACGAGGGGGTCATCTCTTTTCGAGTAGGGGGCACTTTTTATACACTCACCCTTCTCCAATTCACCCAATACTTAGGGGGTGTATGAGGTCTCGTTCCTCTTTAGTGCCGCCTACCCCGAGCTTCAGTTCGACCTCCCCACTCATGACCATGCCAGCAACATCTGGTCCCGACTTTCTTTTGACTATAGTCCATATGAGGCTAAGAGGTCTAAGGCCTCCAAGTTGCATTCTCCCGCCCTCCACTACATTCACCACCTCCTTAGCCATACCTTGAGCGGCCGGGGCGAAAGCTTTGGCGTTGTTATTAGGCAGGACGTGCTATACCTTTATAGCATGTCGTCTCGTTATCCCCTCCACCTGGGTTTCATGCTCGCACAGTTCATTCTTCACCAGGCTGACAACTTCCGTATAGGGTCTATCTGTGGAGCACCCTACATTACCCGCCCGCTGAAGAACATGAACATTTTCTCATCCCTTCCCTCGATGACAGTGGTCGCGAAGACCGTGCCCATAACTATGGCCAGTCTTCGATCCCTTTGCCTCGTCACCGCTCGTCAGGGCCGGGGAGGCATTATATATTCTCTTGCGAGGCGTGGACCACACGCGAATGACGATGATGATGACAAGGTGGATCCTGACCTCGATGAGCCTCTGGTGCCTCCGCACCGCTCTACATACTCTCAGGGTGAGTCTTCTGCTGCACCTCCTCGAGTGCGTTCTCAGTACTCGCAGGAGTTCCAACACTTCTTCGAGACCGAGCTCTCGCTACGATTACAATGTATAGAGGCGTCGTAGAAGCGGACAGAGGACGCCATTATTCAGATCAGGGACCACTTGGGGATCACTCCAAGACAGCCGATAGCTCCTGACCCGCCTCACTTCCCCGACGATCAGACCGACCATCCATCCTACTTTTGACATGTATCAATGTATTTTAGCAACATGAATTTGTATCAGTGTATTATCAGACATTATATATGATATCATATTTTTGCTCCTTTTTCATTTGTGTGCTCTTTTATCTTCATGATAGCCAGTTCTTTATTTATTGGTGAAATTACTCAAGGTTGTTATACCCCCCAATTTTTTTACTCCTTTTAGCTCTCATCAATTCACTCATTTGGAATTATAACTATGTAATTTAACTTCGCACGCTGATTAAAATGAATTAATGTAGACTCCTTGAGTGCTCAACTTTGTTGATTTGTAATTATGTATAGAAATTCATTAGCCTAAATTTCTTTATATAATTTATTTTTAAGATTAATCCTTTATATTATTAACTATCAATCCATCTATTTTAGAAAATATAATTATCTATAATAAAGCGAGTCGATGAGTGTAACATTTTGATAATTTTGTATTAGGGAATCAAAATAAAGAATACTCTCTATTGATGTCTAGAACTTACCTTCTAGCGATCCTCAAAACTTTTGCATAGGTTAATTAGTGAGGGCAGAAATGACTTAGGCCTCCTTTTGGATAGCTTGAGCCTTGCAAACCCAAAACCTTAAACATTATACCCTTGCACACCCACTTTGGACCTAATCCCTATGCCTTTTGATACTCTACCACTAAAATTCACCAAGGCCAAATCCTTACCTATTTGCACACTTATCATTGAGATCTTCTTGGAATGAATTTGTTCATAGTGATACGTGGCCTGAGTGCGTGTATATTTTCACCAACTTGGAATGATCCCTACTAGGCACCCTTGAAAGGAAAAGACATAGTGATTTGTGGCCTGAGTGCGTGTATACTTGCACCCACTCGGAATGATCCATACTATGGACCCTTGGTTAAGAAAAAATAAAAATATAGAGTATCCTTCGAAAATGTGGGAGTATAATTGCAAATCTCGGGGTGATTTTATAACATTGATGTATGTTAAGGTATTTACGGAACAAAAGGCTCAATCGAGATTTAAGTGTATTTAAAAAAAACTATCGAATTTATCTTTAATTACCCCACCTATAATCTCCTATCCTAAGCCAAAAAGGTTACATCATAATACAAGTCCTAAGGATCCGACCTTACTAATTCTAACTAGTGTCGTGGAGAGGATGTGAAAAGGTAAGCTCATGACTATCAATATCAGTATTTATAAGTTTTGAAATACTAATACATATCTTATTGAGATTTTTATTTTCTCCTCACAATTGTTATGGATGGCTATACTTCTATTTCTGAGAAAGAGTGAAAGATAGTTAAAAGATATATTGGAGGAATTTTAAGATGAATTTATATTTAGAAAAGTCTGCTACACTATTTCCTATACGATTACGTCATCAAAGTTCTCTTTAAATTCATAGCAACCAGTGTGCGGAAGCAAAATTATTTATTGGTAACCCAAATGTTTGAATTAGTTTGCTTAGGGACAAGCAAATTCTAAGTCTGGAGGTATTTGATGAGTACAATTATGATAGGCTTTTTACTATCATAATTGTAATCATGTCCACTATTTTCTACCTCCTTATGTAGTGATTTCGCGAGAATAGTTAAGAATTTATTTTATCATGAATAGAAGAGCACAGTTAGGAGTTTCTATTATTCATGTATTAAGTTATCTATTTATTCCTTCATTTTTCTAATGCAGGTATTGTTAACCAGTGGAACTAGAAGTCTTGGAGCAAACAGAGGAGTTCACGGATTCAACATGGCTACTGAGAGGACAAGAGTTATGCGCACACGAGTAGGCACAAGCCAGTGCCCCTACCCGTGTCCTATCCGGAATGGAACAGAAGAATTGAAGGAAAAAGAAAGAGCACCACACGGATTGTAACACGCCCGTGTTCCTACCCGTGTCCTTTTCGGGATACATTCAACTTCGGCTACCAACCAACCCGTGTGCCAAGAACACGATGAACAACATGGCCAGGTCCGTACCCGTGTCATCTGACACGGCCCATGACCAGACACGTCTATTCGTGTGGAACCGCCCTGGAACCGTTTGTAAGACAAACCCCCTCCCGGATCCCAAAACACGGCACGAAGGGGGGTGGGGTCTTATGCCCAGAATAGCTGCCTCACAGTAGCATTAGCACACGGGCTAACTTGTACCACAAGACCCCTATTTCGCCGGCTACAATCAATATCAATATGAACATGCCAACCCAACCATATTATAAAAGAGAAGAAGTCAAATCCACACTAAGCAATAATGTTCAAATAGTACAACAAATGGAGAGAAGCTAAAACATGCTTCTACAAATATCTGAGTACAGCTAGTAATTGCCCAAACAAGCTACATCAGAATCGCTTAACACTCACATCCGTCACCGACGGTGGCGACGACACCATCACACCAAGCCCCGTTGTCCTGGACTGGCTGTCCTGCTGCAAAGTCTGCGGCTGCTCTACCTGTGGGGTGACCTCCAAAAAAGGAAGACATAGCAAACGTTAGTCGAAAAGACAAAGTGGCTTCACATCCGCTCCCCCGGCAACTCCTCGGCACCGGGCGGAGAAAGGAACAAGGGTACAAGTATAATAAGTAGTAAAACATGTACAAACAGGTGGTAATTGTACAATAAGATTAATAGCATTATAATCTAGCAGCTCTATATAACAATAACAAACTATCAAGTACACGTATCTACAGCAAGAAAGTAACTTAACTAATAAGGATGCCCATACAAGCTTATAAGTTAAGGATCGGGTTACATAAAAGTAACTTATCGCATAAGAGTGCCCATTCAAACATATACGATGAGGATCTTATTGTGCAATGTTATGAAATGATATGTATGCTATGCAATGACTCACCCATGATCTCACAGATGCAATTGTTATGCCGACATAGACTAAAGTTCCCACTATTCGAGCAGGTAGATAACCTCTTAGGCGTCAGCCGCCGTGGCCAGGCGGTGATAGTAGAGTGGGCATCTCTACTACTAGGCGGGTATCCACACTACTTCACCTAGGCCTCCGTACGCCTCAACGCTAATAACACAACAACGGAGCCCATGCGTACTATGGCCCAGCGGGAGCCTCAGGTAGATGTGCACCGAGGACCAAGCCCTGAGCTGGCCTTGTGTGACCCGGAAGGAGTCTCGGAAGTAAGCACGAGGACCAAGACCAACCGTTCACCTGTCACGGAAGGAGACCCGGGATGTAGACACCGAGGATCAAGCTCAACCGCCCAAAGTCTATCTGTCAACTCCCGTCGGTATGACTATCGACGAGCCCGTAGACCTGCCACACTATCCTTAACCCAGGATTACGACACCGCGTGTCGACTCACACCACATGCAAATTCCACAACACCGTGGTATGGAAGGGGCCTCGGAAGTAAGCAGGATGACACAGCCCAACCATCCACTCAGCACGGAAGGAGCCCCGGGACGTAGACACCGAGGACCAAGCCCAACCGTCCATCTATACCTCATTTCAACATTAACTCAACTAGTGACGGCCAACGCCGCACATACATCCCTCCACAATACTACCGTATGATAAGCCCGGAATCCGCGACCTGCCCGCGCAGCTTTCCAAACCGGGCGGCCTGCCTACTCAAGCCGCCAAGCCTCCCAAGCCGGGCGGTCTCCGTGTCTGGTCGCTGCCAACGCCGACCCTGCTCAGCGATAAGGCCCAAGGACCCAGCCGTCAACTCGCCAGGAGGAATCCGCCAGGCCACGCGGCTTCCCTCCTTTCTTTTTTCTTTCTCTTTTGCTTCCCCTCACCTCTGCCCGGTTCTCCTGTACCCCGGGCAGCCGGTAACTTTAGCCCTGCCCGTTTGGGCAGGCCCCCGAGCCTATAAATAGGGGGAGGGTGCACTCCCCAAGACACGCTGACTGGGATCCAGGAGCTCGCCTGTTAAGAGCTGCGGTCTCAAGTCTAGTGTTTTGCGGCTTGTAGTCTGGCCGGCTTCCTCTTTTCCCTTTCGTGTAACTGTTTCTTATTTTAAGTAAAGGAAAGCCCGCCGCAAGAGTGGCATTTAAGCCGCGGCGGGCGAACTCTGCTGTTGTCGCTGCCAGCGGCCCCCTTTTCCGGTCCTTTAGCCGCGACCGCTAGTAACCGATTGGTCGACAGTCTCCTCCTTTCCTCCCCTATTCCCCGGTGTTCGAACCGTTAGCTGGTGGTGCCCGACTCCCTGTCCGTTTTCGTGCATCAACAGTTAACACGCGACCTTCAGATCTCGACTAATCGATGAAATCAGCGGTCTAGCTAATTAGACCGCTCTATCCTCTAGAGTTCGGCAGCCTGTCGAGCAAGCCGCGACTTCGCCGGCTAAGGTTTTCAGCCCGCCTCCAGCGCTGTAGAACCTGGCGTTCTACCCGCTCGGTTTTCTTCTCGGTCTTCTTGTCAGCTTGTTGCACCGTTTAGCCGCCCGTCAAGCCGCCGCTATTCTGCGGTCTCTTGATAAAGTTCGGATATTTCCCTCTGTTCAAGATGAATCCTGCTAAGGGTCAGAATAAATCCAGCAACATCTCGGTTACTACAGATCTCTCAGAAGTGCAGGATTGCTCGTATTTTAATAGTGAGGTTGTTGACCCTCATAGAGAAATTTTTGCAAACAGTGTTGAGCGTGGACTAGAATCTGTTGCAAATGAACTTCTTTGTAAGGAAGAAGAAGAGGCCCCTTCTCCGTTCATTAATCGAATTCAGTGGGATACCGTCTCCGATAACTTCAGAGTACCGCGTCTCCCGGAGTATTCTGGCTGTGATGATCCGTTTTCTCATTTGCAAGCTTTTGAATCAGTTGTTTCACTGAGAAACGTGTCAAATGGAGTAAAATGCAAACTCTTTGTTATGTCTTTTGGCAATGTTGCAAGAGAATGGTTTTATAGCCTCCCACCTCGATCAGTAACCAGCTTTAAGGATCTTCAAAGCCAATTTATTTCTAGATTCATTATTTACAGGAAGCGGAAAAGAGACGTTGGAGCTCTCTTCCGAATCAAGCAAGGAATCGACGAGTCTAATCCAGATTTTGTTGATCGGTTTCAAAAGGAGGTTCTGGATGTTTGTAGCGTCCATCAAGACTATTACTTGCATTCTTTCATAAATGCACTTCAAGAAGGCCCATTGAAATTCAAGCTCACCACAAAGTATCCCAAAAGCTACGGAGATCTTATTGATATAGTTAATACATTCATAATAGGCGAAGAGACAAATAAAGGTTATGTTTCGTTTCTGAATCAAATGGCTAAACAATCTCAAGGGACTTCTGGTCAACAGCAATCTATTTCCTCCCAAGATGTTTCGCAAGTTGAATACTGCAAGTCTCCTCCTCTTCTCCAGGGTAAAACTCCAAAGTGTGAAAAAGGTTCAGGTAAGTATGTTAAGTTCAAAATTTCTATGGAAGATCTTTTGATAATCATTCAAGGAATGCCTGAGTTCAAGAAGCCTCGGCGTATGAAATCTAAAATCAAGTATCGACACGAGGAGCTTTTTTGCAAGTATCATAAAGATATTGGTCATCTAGCAGAAGATTGCATAGCTCTCAGGGAATTGGCTAATCAACTTGCAAGAGCTGGAAAGTTGCAAGAATATGTCATTCAGTAATTCTCTAAGGCAATCTTACATTTCTTACTCAATGGTTCAAGCAGAGATTTCTCTTTCTTTATATGATGAGAAATGCTTATGTTCAGAATAGTATATAACGTCCCCTTCACAATCGGTATTAATGAGGCGTGCTAAAACTACAGACATATATCCTTTGCCACTTCCTTAACATCATGCAAATGTTATTTTTTCATTTGAAGCTTATTTTTAGCTTTGCTTTTTATGCCAATATGCATGCATGTAGGGGCAAGGGCCCCCTTTTGAATTCTTAAGCCCTCCACATCCCGCTTGACTTCAGTCGCAGATGTGTAGTGGAAATTCCGCTTGGCCTTCAGTCGCAGACATTGCGTACCCGTCACGCATGACTTCAGTCAGATACGGACATTACGTACTTGTCCCGCTTGACCTTCGTCGCAGACATTGCGTACTTGTTCCGCTTGACTTCAGTCGCAGACGTTGCGTACTTGTCCCGCTTGACATCGGTCGTGGACATTAAGAATTTCAATCCCGCTTATGTGTTCTTTGTGTGGAAAGCACTGCCGCACGCACCTGCCCACATTGACACATAAGTGCATGTCTTCACCTATTTTTGCAGGACAACACGAGCTTATCCGCTACCTCGCGGTTTTATTAAGCGGCCTGCACAGGTTGTATTACACAGGCCGCCCGGTTACATATTCCGGCTTAAGTTAATTGCCTACCCGCCGGATTATTATTTATATATTTGGGAACTCGGCCGACTTACGTCCGCCTATCCGCTATTCAGTATCTTATTTGGCTATCATATATCAATTGCCGGTTTGTTATTCATATGGAAAGGAAGTCGGCCGACCTGCTTCTGGCACTTAATTCCTGGCTTTTCTGCCGACTTATGGTATTAATTATATTAGCTAATCAGCGAACTGTCGTCACAAAAATTCTCGGCTTCCATATGCCTATATCGGAAGCCGAAGCTTGTTTCTCTATTCCTGTTCCTTTAATCAAATGGGCAATTCGTTTCAGAGTACGCCCTAGCCGCAATCTAATACTTCAATGTTATGGATGTTTGCCGACTGCGACAGGTGGTCGCGCGGCTTAGCAGTCACGGTTTATGTATGAGCAAGCCGCGGCAATTCAGCTCTTCCAGCAGATAACATTGAGTAATTCATTAAGGCAAATTGCGGTTTAATTTGTTAGCCGCTCGGCTTATTGTCGGCGTGCATTCCGGTATAAACCGCGGGGAAATATATCTCTCTTGCGGATAACTTTGTTGAGGTCGCAGCGCAAACTCAGCCGGCTTACATACTTATATTTTAAAACGGAAGCTATACTGAGACCGCGCAGACTTAATCAAGTAAGAAAAGTGAAATATAGTAAAGAGAAAGGTAAAATTGCCTTCATTTCTATTTCATTAAGTACTACAAAGTATTAATCGCGCGGTTACAAAAACAATACCGCCGATTTCCAAAAAGTTCAAAATACAACAAATAAGTTACAGATTTTCTAATCGCCCGGTTTAAGTTTCTTTATCGCAGGAGAATCCAAATCACCGCTATCGCCGATATCGACGGACGATAAGGAGTACCCGCTGCTGGTTGCCGAGCTCTCTGAACCGCCAGAAGTTGTCGAGTCTGGCCGCGCGGTCTCAGATTCTTGACCGCCGGACTCAGACGATGTGCGTGCACTTGGGCTTCCCTGGCCGCCCTCTACCTCGACGTCTTCCTCCACCTCGCCGACTTCTTCCCCGACCTTGCTCTTGCCCTTGATCGACCTGTAGACGTCGGCCACCTGCTCTTTCAGGGTGGGGTAGATGTCGGCGCAAGTAAAATCGGTGAAGCCGGTCGCGAAGCCGCCAAGGTCCCGGAGGCGGTTAAGCGCTCCATCGATTCCCTGGACGAGTTGCGGGAAGACTTGGTCTTCGAAGATGGGGTTGGCCGGGTTGTACATTTCCTGCAAACAAAAGATAAAGGTAAGGTCGCGTGGTTACATAAAGCTAACCGCACGAGTAACGGTAACGGCTTACCGCCTCCTTTTCCTTTAGCCGTTTGTTTTCTTCCTGTTATTCCACTAACTGCCTCTTCAGGCCGCTGTTCTCCTTCATCAGTTGCTTGTAGGCAAGGTCCATGAAGTGACTTGCCACGAAGCTCCTCGCCCCGACCTGCGCGGCTAGCCGCGGCAGGTCGTCTGGTGGAACGCGCCGCCAACCACGCTCGCGTGGCGGCTTACTTCTTCTTCCCCCCAGTAGGGGAGGGCGGTGGAGATCGTCACTGACTTGCCGTCTGGACTCCACTGCAAGGCCGGATCGCCGTGAAGGTCCTTCAGGCTACTTCCAGTTCCTTGCAGCATAAACTCTCCAGAGGAGGCCGACTCCTCCTCCTCCACAACCCGCGCCGGCTTGGCACGCCTCGCCCTCTTCTCTCTTTGAGTGACAGTCAGGCCGCCAGGAGTTTGCGGCTTGTTCAGCGGGACCGCCACAGCAGCTGCAAAGATAAAGGAAAAGTTAGTTTCCAGTCCGTGCGGCTAAGAGTTCAGTTCGGCCGGTTTGGAGCTTACTGTCTTCCGCCTCAATTCCTACTAAAGACGACAACAGCGGGATGTAGTGGTTTACATCAAGCCGCTCGCCTTTGAAGAAGTTGTAGATCTCCTTCTCGACGCCGTCCAAGCCGCTGCTGCCAAAGGCGGCCTCTTCGCGGATCTGGGGGTCGACTGGAAGCAACCCCAGGTTTCCCTCGAATATGAGAAACCGCTCGGACCAGTTCGCGATCTTGTTCGCCAGGTTCACTATCTTCAGCCCTCTGCAGCCGAAGTAGAGGTGCCCCCGGAAGATCTTTGTCCCGGAGTCCGGGATAGACCGCACCAAGAAGCATTCTCGGAAGAGCCTCATAGAGAAGCAGACTCTTTCCGACCTGAGGTAGGAGATGAAGCTGTAAATGGCGGCTATCGAGTTTGGGGGTAGTTGTCCGGGCACAACTCCGTAGTGGTCGAAGACCGCTACGGCCTCCAGCATGACCGGGAAGCTGAAGCCGCAGTCAAAGTGGTCGATCGGGACCGCTATCTGATTTGCATGCGAGGAGTTAATCCGCTCGTCCTGTCGGGGAAGCCGCGTGACCAGCGGACTTCCATGCATGTGCTTCTCAACGTAATCGTCCAGCTCGGCTTTTGTAAGCCGGCATTCTTTGTGATCAGCAGAGTGGAAAGCGGAGGCCGCGTCAGTCCTAACCGCAGTGGCCTTGTCAGACCGCGACGACTTGGACTTAGCCCGCATCCTTTTTGATTTGTGATGAAATCTCCGGGGTCAGCGCTATTTATAGAAAATCTGTGAAGGTACAGTGCCCGACGTCAAATCGCGGCTAGTCGCCACGCCGCGCGGCCTAAGCCCGCTGGAAGTACAGATCAGCTTAATGCCCAAGCCGCAGTTTAGTCCGTCAGTCCGCACGGCTATATACCTGCACTTAGAATAATTCTATGGCGAATCATGTGGGCATCAAATATTCAAACCGGCGCTCTGTTCGCGAGACCGCGCGGCTACTATCCTAAACTTTAAATTTCTCGGAACAAAGCAGCAGACATGTGGATTTTAAATTCAAGCCGCATAAGCCGCATTCAGTTCGCAGCATAATAAAATACAACAGTTTACAGCAATCAAATTGTCCAACATCTAGAGAAAAAATATATATTACAACATAATATTCAAATGTCCGCGCGGCTTGGTTCACTCAAGTCGCTCAGGATCGCTTGTCGTCTTCCGGCCTGTCTCGCCCTATGTGAGCGACCTGTTCGCCGGTCTGAACAATCGCAACGTACACCTGGCTAACCAGATTGTGAAGCGCGTGCAGAGACCGATGAACTCGCGCAGTGTCGCGCTCTACTCTCGCAAATGGGATCATTGGGATCCCCTGACCCCCGAGCCCGCTTGGAATTGCGACCTGTCTAGGCGCCGCGGCCTACGGCGGGTTTGAAGTCTCGCCAGAGGCCGGGCGGCCAGTACCCGGCAACTCTTCAGAAGTTGGTAGAGCAGGCCGCTGTTCTCCGCCGGTCTCTGCCGGCAGGTCTTGGTTCTCGCCGCCTTCAGCATGAGGGATCTCTTCTCTGTCTCCTTCCAGCCGCGCGGCCATCAGCAAATACTTCTCCGTCCTTTCCTGCTCCAAGGCGACCTGCATCTCAGCAATCTTCGCCTCAGCGGCTTCCATCGCGATCTGCAGCCTGGCGGTCTCTTCCTTCATCGCGGTCTGCAGCCTGGCCGTTTCTTCTTCCATCGCGGTCTGGAG
Source organism: Platanthera guangdongensis (assembly GCA_039583875.1). NCBI lineage: Eukaryota > Viridiplantae > Streptophyta > Magnoliopsida > Asparagales > Orchidaceae > Platanthera > Platanthera guangdongensis. Next base: position 110,201,351 of record CM077150.1, read on the forward strand.
CCTAGCAGTCTCTTGTTCCATCGCGGTCTTCGACCTCGCGGTCTCCAGCTCAAGCGCAGTTTGCAACCTTGTGGTCTCTCGCTCCAGGGTGGTTTGCAGCTCTTGGATCCTTTTTTCCGCGGCCACCTGGGCAACCCGCTTCTCTTTATCCTTAATCCGCAGGGTTTCGGTGGCCGCATTCAAAGCCGCCTGCAGCGTGCCGACCTCCTTCTGGAAGTCGGCCATCTCCTTCTGGCGAACACTTGGCGGAGGCAGCATAGATATAAATGTGGTCATGTCGCCCGGTTTCATCGCGGTCTCCGGTACACCTGCAGAAGAAAGACCGCAGTCAGGTTCAGTCGGATTGTTGCGACATTCTAGCAAGAAAATCGGTAGGATAAGACCGCCGGTTTGATGTTTATCTCCTCCAGAGGCCGCGGTATGGATTTTAATCACTGGCCGCCTGAGCCGCTCAGGATCTATCCTCTTCAGCTTTTCTTTCCATAGCCGCTCGGTTTCCTTAGCTCGGCTTTTCAGTTGAGCCGTGGTCAGGAAAAAGCTGGCCGGCGGATTTAATATAATATTCGCCCCCTTCTTCCTTGACCGCGACTTGTAGAATTTAATAATTCGCCTAACATCCTGGTGTTTACCTTGCAGCAATGGAAGTGCGGTCACCACCGGCTTATCGGCGATCAGCTTCTTCATCTCCTCCATCTTCTCGCGAAGCTTCAGTTTCTCGGCTCCTTCAGAAGCCGCGGAAGCCGGTTCGCCAGGCTTCTCCCCAATAACCTGGATGTCGGGGCGGTCAACCTCCTCAGAGGCCGCTGGTGTCGACAATAGCGCGTCTTGCTGCTGGAGAGTCTCCATGCCCTTCAGGATCTCGCTCAGCGAATCGCTAACCGCAGGTGTACCCTCCAGTTCGCTCGGCTTGTAATCCGGTGTGGGCGTGTTCTCGGGTACCTCCTTCTCGTGCGGCCTGTGTTGCAGACTGTCCGCGCCGGTCTTTTCGGAAATATTCCGGTTTCTGGCGTGCAACTTCCTCATCTTCCTCTTCATCCTTTCTTCAAGGGTTTCGCTCCTTTCTTTCCGCCGTTTCAGGGAGCCGAACACCTTTTCAGTCCGCTTGCGCTGTTCAACCAAAGTCCGCTCGGGTTCCCACGCCTTCTCCGGCTCGTTGTCATCCACAACGATTACGTCGACCTTGTCCTGCAATTCGGACGGTTTCCCAGATTCAACACTCTTCTCCTCCGTCCCACCGATTTTTAGGAGTGGTTCTCCTGATGGAGAGAAAGTCAGGTCGAAGGATTTGGCAATTCCGGTTTGTGGTGGAGCAGCCTTCGAAACCGCTATGGGATCTACTGCGTCCTGCGATGGTCCGCCGACGATCTCTGTCGGCCTCTTTTCAGGTCCAGAAGCCGCTGATGTCTCCGGCTTCCCAATCTTCTTGGCAGTCTGACGGGCAGAATCATCCGAGTTCTGGCTCCGGCTCTGCTTCGTTTCTGGCGGTTTCTTGTTGCGGGCTAACATTGATGACATTACATCCATCTTCAGAGAAATCGTGCCGACTTGCAAAATTCTGACCGCAAGTGGCGAGTAACGACCCGTGGCTTGGCAGGAATCCTGAGGAATGTCAAGGGTCAGGGGATTTTATAGACGACGATGAAGCAGTCGCGGTCTCCGGCTTAGTTATACATTTTCGAAGTTTTTTGGAAACTTAAAAATGTGCGTGGATTATGATAAGCCCGGAATCCGTGACCTGCCCGCGCAGCTTTCCAGACCGGGCGGCCTGCCTACTCAAGCCGCCAAGCCTCCCAAGCCGGGCGGTCTCCGTGTCAGGTCGCTGCCAACGCCGACCCTGCTCAGCAACAAGGCCCAAGGACCCAGCCGTCAACTCTCCAGGAGGAATCCGCCAGGCCGCGCGGCTTCCCTCCTTTCTTTTTTCTTTCTCTTTTGCTTCCCCTCACCTCTGCCCGGTTCTCCTGTACCCCGGGCAGCCGGTAACTTTAGCCCTGCCCGTTTGGGCAGGCCCCCGAGCCTATAAATAGGGGGAGGGTGCACTCCCCAAGACACGCTGACTGGGATCCAGGAGCTCGCCTGTTAAGAGCTACGGTCTCAAGTCTAGTGTTTTGCGGCTTGTAGTCCGGTCGGCTTCCTCTTTTCCCTTTCGTGTAACTGTTTCTTATTTTAAGTAAAGGAAAGGCCGCCGCAAGAGTGGCATTTAAGCCGCGGCGGGCGAACTCTGCTGTTGCCGCTGCCAGCGGCCCCCTTTTCCGGTCCTTTAGCCGCAACCGTTAGTAACCGATTGGTCGACAGTCTCCTCCTTTCCTCCCCTATTCCCCGGTGTTCGAACCGTTAGCTGGTGGTGCCCGACTCCCTGTCCGTTTTCGTGCATCAACACCGTAGGGAGACTATGCTCTAAGTATTGGACTATTACATTTCATTCTAACCATCATACATACTCATGACCATGGTTCATCCTTCTATTTGTCATACCAAATGATTTCAACATTTTACAAGCATGATGCGCATAAATAATAATCTACCAATTTGTATCTAGTCATTTCATTTAAGTAAGCTTGCTTCACAATTCAGTTATATGAAATCCAATAAATAAGATTTATCATTCATAGCACTACGGTGGTCAGCATAAATAGTTCATCAAAATTTAGAGTTAATTAGCAACATCGATTCCACCGAATCCAAATTCATATTATATAAACCACAGAATTTAAGTGTAGAATAAATCTGGACAGCAAATTCGACCGGAGATTCCCGAAGCTACAGGAATCTGGTGAAGACGTGTAACCCCTCGATGGAAAGGCCTTTCAATGGGTTACAACTTTCATACTCAGCCCACAACCCAGATTTCAATGTATCCTATTTGAAATCGGCCTCAAAATCCGCTGCGCATATAACAACATTTCTGCATGCAGGATTTATCGGACGTCATTTTCGTTCAGACTTTCCTGTGGCTACACACTTCGCATGAAGACGTGCAACAACTCGTTGGAAAGGAATTTTCAAGGGCTTCATCTTTTGTGTTTAGTCGAAAGCCCAGATCTGGACATATCATATCAGAAAATGTCCAAGAAGATTGTTGCGCGCAGAACACAGATTCTGTACGCATCTTAAAGAGGAATGAATGACATCAGTTCATCTTCCTCCACAAGTCGGTCTTCCAAAATCACACAAGGAATTACTCCTCCCTTATTCACCCTCATGAGGCCTTTACACTTCACGAAACCTTCCCCCATCTTTACATAGAAGGTTGGAGAGGTTGATGACACAACTAGCCTTAGAGCACAAGCCCTAGGATGACCTCTTCCTAGAGAAATCACCATCTCGCAAGTGTAGACTCTTTTGAGTCGACATCTTGCCTAGATAACTATAGATCTAGAACCAAGGGAGAGGGGAGGGAGCTCACCTCATTTCCGGCATTTCCACTATTTCCGGCCATAGATCGTGTAACTCTTCTGGGCGGCATCTTCTCCTTCACGGCAGCAGCGGTTCTCCTCCTCTTGGACTTGCTCCAGCAGTTTTCCCTCTCTACAAAAATTTCTCTCAGGAAAATTGGCTGGTATGAGGAGTGAAAATGTCTAGGGTTTTCTCTTCCCCTTATATATGAAAAGTGATACGGGAGGGACACGCCCGTGTCCCTGCCTGTGTCCTGCTTGCTCGAAGCATTACAGTGGTTTTCAGTGTTGGTTCATTATTCGACACGGGTAGGGACACACCCGTGTCCCAATCTGTGTCCACATGACATGGTCGTGTTCCCCGGCCGTGTCCTCCTCTGGATACTCCTCGACTTAACTCGACACAACGACACACGGGTAGGGACACGCCCGTATCTCTACCCGTGTCATACTTATCTCACACACACACGGGTAGGCCTGCGCCTTGCATCATGGTGTCGACAACAGAGTCTTGACACCTCAACATCTGGGTGTCGACACACAGTGTCGACAACTGGTTCCAGTGTGTCGACACAGTATGTGTCGACACATGGTGTCGACACCGGTGTGTCGACACCTCGACCCCAGGGTGTCGATACACTATTTCGACACCTTGTTCCAATGTGTCGACACAGCGAGTGTCGACACCAGTGTGTCGACACCTCAACCCCAGGGTGTCGACACACTGTGTCGACACCTGGTTCCAGTGTGTCGATACTGGTAGTGTCGACACACGGTGTCGACACCTCAACCCGGGTGTCAACACACTGAGTCGACATCTGGACCCAGTGCGTCAACACCTCGACACCAAAGTGTTTACCAATGACTCGGGTGATACAAATCCTATTCACATGTGCTGCCCAGTTATCAGCACTCCCCCGAACCCAAGTCAGCCCTCCTGACTCAAAAAAACGTACGAGGGGCCTAGTGCAATTCGGGACGTTACAAATCCTATAAACAAAATAAAAGATTTTGTCCCCGAAATCAGGCTTAAGCTATGGGGAGAAAAGAATAACAGGAAATACAATATGCTTTTAAATAAAAATACCTTGAGCAAACAACTCTGGATAACATTTTTGCATCAAATCCATTGGCTCCCATGTGTATTCCTCCTTCCCATTATTAGACCATAGTACCTTCACCAAGGGAACACTTTTGCGACTTAACTTTTTTGTCTCGCTATCCACGATCCGCACCGGCTCTAGTCGCACAGACTTATCAGACGACACAGCACCATCGATTGTGGGGATTTATTGATCGGGCTGCAACAACACCTTCCAAAGCGACGACACATGGAACACGTCGTGAAGGTTCTCTAGCTCGAACGGTAACTCCAACTGATACGCCAACGAGCCCATCCTTTCCAATATAGTATAAGGCCCAACATACCTTGGGCTGAGCTTTTTCACACCACGCACACGTGGCACTCCATACATTGGTCGGATTTTCTAGAACACCTTATCACCCACTTGAAATTCCACCATCCGGTGCCTTGCATTATAATACTTCGCCTGCCGACTTTGAGCTTCCAACATGCGATCCCGAATCAATCTAACCGCCGCATCGGTGTCCTCAATATATTCAACACCCAAAGCATTCGGGTCTTCATCGTGCACCCAAGATAAGTGGGTTATACACCTCCTTCCATAAAGAGCTTCATGAGGAGCCATGCCGATACTAGCCTGGTGGCTGTTGTTGTAGGAGAATTCAACCAATGGTAATAGCCTTTCCCACGGCTCTCCTCTATCCAACACACATAATCTCAACAAATCTTCCAATGTCCGGATGGTCCTTTCAGATTGCCCGTCCGTCTGCAGATGAAATGCGGTGCTGAAGGTAAGGCGCGAGCCCAAATACGCCTGTACCGCCTTCCACTCCCTTGAGGTGAAACGACAATCCCGGTCCGAAACGATTGTCTTAGGCACGCCATGATAGCGTACGAATTGCTCCACAAAGAGGCATACTAAGACATCCACATGAGCTTCTTTCTTCATTGGGATAAACCGGGCTACTTTCGTCAGGCGTTCAACTATCACCCACACCGAATAATTTCCTGAGCGTGAGGGAGGTAATCCATGGACAAAGTCCATGGAGATATCCTCAAACTTCCACTCGGGGATGGACAATGATTGTAGCAAACCACCAAGACTCTTGCATTCCGCCTTCACCCTATGACAAGCTTCACAATGTGTAATGAAATATCGGACATCCTTTTTCATTCCCGGCCAACACATGGTCTTTCGTAAGCCGGCGTACATCTTAGCAATGCCCGGGTGCACTGAATAATGAGAGAAATGATCCTCTCTCAAAATATCCTCCCGGATTTTACCGCCCTTGGGAATTTAGAGCCGGCCACGAAAATAAACGAGGCCGTCTTATAGCGTATACTCATCCGTAGTCCCATCTTCGATTGACTTGATTGCCGGGGCCGGAGCGGCATCCATTCCTTGCTCCACTCTGATTCGGTCTCGGATATCACAAACTATGCTCATGCTTGCCAAGTACTTCGTATACTCTGCCGAAGGAGCCTTAAATATCAATGTAATATCTGTAACATCCCTCAAACAACTAGACCCCTAGTAATGATTTTGTCATGACCAGGTCATGACAAAACCCAAGGAATCCCAAAGAGACAAAGGTCAACCCAACCATATTTCTGGTCAACCTAGCCCAAATAGGCTAACCCAAGCTCAAGCCTCCTCATGTGGCTTCTTTAGGGAATAATGTGCGTGGAAGGGCTGCAAATAGTCCTTCAGATTGACCAAGTCAACTTGGTGACTAGGAGAGAGGGTGAGTGTAACATCCCAAATTCTAGGAGTAGCAAAAATTGGGTTACACGGCCTGGGACACGGGCGTGTCCCAGGGCGTGTCCCGCTCGGGTTGAAGAGTTGGGCACTCGGTCGACGAATTTTGGTCGACGAAGTTTTTGAGTTGTCACGCCCTATAATACGGGCGTGGCAGGGGGCGTGTCCCCTCGGTTCGACGAACTATCGAGCGTCGATCGTCGAGTGCCGATTGTCGATCATCAAGTGTCGATCATCGAGCATGGGTACACGGCCTATGACACGGGCGTGTCACAGGGCGTGTCCTACTGTGTCAAAAGGTTAAGTGTCGATCGTCGATCGTCGAGTGTCGATCGTCGAGCATGGGTACACGGCCTGTGACACGGGCGTGTCACAGGGCATGTCCCGCTATGTCGAAAGGTCGAGTGTCGATCGTCGAGTGCCGATCGTCGATCGTCGAGTGCCGATCGTCGATCGTCGAGTGTCGATCGTCAAGCATGGGGTACACGGCCTGTGACACAGTCGTGTCACAGGGGGTGTCCCGCTGTGTCGAGAGGTCGATGATTTTCTCTCGACTGGGTGTCGAGTAGGTTACACGCCCTGCATCACGGGCGTGTCTTGGCCGACACGGGCGTGTACCGCGTGTCACAGTAACATCCATTTCCACGATAATGGAGGAGAGAGAAATGATGAAGGAGAGGGAAGGAAACGGTTTGCCAAAAGCCACATTTAATGGCTGAGTTCAATTTCCCAGGGAAGGGGAGAAGTCTCCAGCCATTTCCCATGGCCGTCAGACTTAGTTCAGCCCCTCCCCTCCTCCATGGCCGAGCCTAGCCATTAATGGCTTTGAAGGACATTAATGATCCAGCCCCTCCTCTCCCCATCTGAAGCTTTAAACACCACCAGTGAGTTGAGAGGAGGCTTTCCCAATCCATACCCGAAGAAACCGAGCCTCCCCACCTTGCAGTTGCAGAAGCCGAGCGACGCAACTTTTAGAAATTGCTTCCCGGTGATCTTCCCTACTTTAGGCCGCCGGCAAGGTCCAATCCTTATCCTCTCTATGCGTGCTAGATCTAGTCTGGTTTATGTTGAGAAGTCGGGCTCAAACGAGCCGGATGAGAGATAAAATTTCCTTGAAAATTCATGAAAAATGGTGGTGAGAGTTCGCCAGAAACCGCCGCCTCCGGCGGCATGGTCGCCGCCAAACGCTAGCCACCACCTCAACGGAAGTGGTGGTGGTGGTGGCCGGATAGGGAGGTGGTCGTGGTGGCCAGAAATTCGGCTGGAAGAGGCTCCAGGTTGGGCCAATCTTGGCCCTTGGCTGGAGGTTGAGGATGAACGGATGCCATCCGTTTTGATCAAGGCGATTCAAATGATATTAATGTTATTGATTTTTTTGGAGATTATTAGCAGTAGATATTTTAAATTATTAAAAATACTTAGATGCCTCTACTGTAAAAGTGGTCAATATAGAAAATGTAGCCCTTGATGTCTAGTGTAATGTAAAATTGATTTCACTCAGTTTGGAATCCTGGTGTGACCACAACACTCGTTTTGGTGCAACCTATACATAGGCATGACAAGACACCTCAAAATCCCCCCAAATTTGGGTGGGTGGTCTTAGAGGGCATGTTAGGGCTCTGGTAAAATTTTCATCTCATTTGGAGATGTTTTGGTTAGGTATTGATCCAACCTTAGGTTGGCCCCTTTTAGGGTTAAATAGGTCAAGCATCCCCTTTGGGTTTTGAGTGGTCAAATCACCACAACAGAGGTTGATATTTTGGCCACTGACTTTTTATAGTATGACTCACCCTCCAATGGAATTTGGGGTGGATAAGTTTAGGGTAGCCCTAGAACCCTATGGTAGATTCCTTAATGGGGATTTTTAGGGTTTGAAGGTCATTGGGCCAAATGACCTTGGAATGACTTTAAAATTGGTGGAGAGGACCATAGGGTTGGTATAGTCCTCTGGTTAAAACTTTAGGGAATTTGGAAGCCTCAAACCCCCTAAAAACCATAACCCTAGTTTAGGGCACCAAACTTAATTTGGAGTATTAGGCTATCAAATCACTTTAAAATCACTTGAAATTAGGGTAGAGTAGTGTTTATAGTTAGTACAAGCTCTGGAGATTTTGTTATGAATTTAGGATTATTATTTTTGATACTTCATTAACAATTTAGCAATTTGTATTATTTACTTAGAAATTTATTATGTAGGAACTACTTGCTGAAAATTGATGAACTTTAGCCAGGGGACTTCTTATTATGTGTTAAAGCTCTGTGAATATTTATGGGATTTTTGGAAGACTATTTCTAAGGATTGCTTCATTAAGTGTTGTTTCCCATGAAAATTTAATTTAATTTATTTTGGAGTCAAGCCAGCCTCTAAAATTATGATTTTTGTACAATACTCTTTTTTGAACCATATTAAGATTCTGTAATTTTTACATAATTTTCTGATGAGTAATTTTGGTACTTCCTTCTTTACATATGATTAAGGGAATTATATTGGATAAATTAATTAGAAGTCACATATTTTCTGAAAAATTATGGAAATTAATATCTAGTCATATATCTCTGTTATTTAGTGTTCAAAATTTTTGGGTGGCCATTACTTGAGTAGATCATATAGTTCATGTTCAAAATTGCCCATGGCCAAACATTTCAGAAAATTCAATAAATATCAAATTAATTAGAAAAATTATGATTTTCTGATTTTAGACTAAACTTGTTATGATATACCTTTGGTAAATTTTATAAGAGATTTGGAAAACAATCCGGAGTACATCCTTTATACATCTCATATAGTATATGGTGGTCTGCATATAGTAACTGCGGAAACTGAACTAGAGTGGGTAATGAATTTGAAGAGTTGAATCCTTAGTAGGTTGCTGGTTTGGGTAAATAAATGAGAGATCTGATCAAGCGTAGAAATCAATAATATTAAGTGCCTTGAGAAAGGGAGCTTTGGGCGTAATCCCATCATAGTTCCTAGTGCCTTCGAGAGCCCTTCACGGGGAATACCTTGGGCAGTCCTGGGCTAACGTAAACCTTAGGAATAATTTGGGCAAGAGCAACCCTAATAATATTTTCACCTTACACTCACACCTGTACATGTATGGAGATGAATTGGTAGAGAAAGGATAGCGTAGACCCGTGGCCTAAGGGCTTACTGGTAGAGTTAAATGGACTCGGTATTGATTTGGAAGTTCGGGGAGCTGGATGCTCGTGGACTTGGAAAAAAGGAGACTTGATTAGTCCAGGGAGCTGTGGGCTCGGGAACATGGTGAACTAGTAGGCTCGGTAGTCTAAAGAGCTGGAGGCTCGGTACTATAATTAGATACAAACTATCATGGTTGCATGTGAATAACAGTGGTGGGTCCTCGGTATTGGACGATCGATCACACCGTCGTCGGTACGTTGACTCGAGGAGACTAGCTGGTTTGCTAGGAATAGTACGGAAACGTACGCGAGGGGCTAGACGGGGTAGTGTAATTACCAATCTAGGAGTGAAGAGGCCCAACCCACTGTCTCTGTTGGCCACGACAAGAGGCTCCTGAGAGTTTAGCTAACTCCAAAAAGGGGAACTAAAGGTCTGTGCGCATAGAGTCATGTGTGTGAGTTGCACTTGCATGTGCATACCATAACATACTTGTATGTCATAGCATAATCATTGCATTTAACCCCTGACACCCATTGTATAAAATGGTATGGGACATTTTTTACGATAGGCCCTGAAAACGACCCCTTGGTCTATAGGGGTAATCCCTATAAATCAACGGTTATATTTCTCGTTGCTCTTACTTACTCTTCTTACTGCTTTTACTTACTTGCTACTACTTACTGTTTACTTTTGTTACATACTTGTTTACTCATGTTTAATAATTGTGATACCCCTGCCATACCTTAATATTTTATTCCTTATGGTAGATGTCACATGATTGATTACGCCCTGCTTTTGGTCCTCCTTTTCACTCCTTTCCGCTCGGTGCCTAGGAGTCACGGGTAGAGGGGTGGGGGATTGTTGACTGAGTCTAGTTTGACTGACGGTCGTTTGACCACCATATTTTAGGTGCTCCGGATGGGAGACATGGAACAGCCGCAGGAGACGCAACACCAGCAGGGTACAGTGCAGATGGAGATGGGCTAGTGTAGCTCGGGTGGACAGGCATCCGGATCCATGAGTGGAGTCGAGTATTAGTAGTTTTACTTTTATGAGTGAAATGTAGTGAGGTTATCATGTATCGGGCTTAAGCCCGTATTCACTTTCTCGCATTGGTACTTAGACTTTCTTCTGGTGTTGACTTGTTTTATCGCATGATTTCCTCCTCCATACTATTCTGGACTTGGATGATTACACTTTCATTCATTATACATTCTGTCGATGGTGCTCGATTTGGCCGGCAGGATCGGCGTTTTGTAGTGATGACCTTCCCGGGTGCGAAGGTGTCACCGCAAAGCGGCGGTTCTGGGCCTAAGACCCCGGTGGTTGTTGCAAAAAAATGGGGTCTTACATGTGGTATCAGAGGCAAAACTTCGATCCGACATAATATAGTCCAAAAAACATGGGACACCCCGCACGGGCTTAGTTTGAGGACAACTAGTAGCGGAAGCAATGGTGTGCCCATGGGAGGAATCACGTGCATTGCTCACCAGTAACAAAGAGTTTTAGGTCAATTTACTAAACTTAAAACCATCTTTTGTAGGGTGCGGTGAATCCTCCCCTGCCGCAGGGGACACCTCCAGCCCCGAATGTGATCCCACCCACACCGGCTCCGACCCCGTTGCAGCAGACGGAGCTGGGACAAACTTTGATGGCCATCTTGGAGGCCTTTAGGGCACAGCAGGCTCCGGCTCCTCAGCCGAAACCCGGAGCGAACTGGTTGAGTGCATTCCGGGGCCTTGCCCCACCATCCTACTTGGGGACAGAGACGACAGTGCGCACGGAGGAGTGGCTAGACATTATGTACGAGATGTTGGTGGGAATACAATGCCCGGTTGACCTGGAAGTATCATTGTTGGTTTCTTGTTTGGAGTCGCATGGGAAGAGGTGGCGGAAGTCGGTGATGGACACCACTTATGCGGGAGTGGAGATCGTGGACATTACTTGGGAGGAGTTTAGGGCGGCACTACTAGAGCATTTTGTGCCGCAGTTCGCAAGGGATGAATTGGAGGATAGATTCTTGCAGTTGAAGCAAGGGAACAGGACAGTTCTGGAATATCACCGGGAGTTTACTCATTTGGCCCGGATTACGGATTCTTACAAGCTGGATGACGTGGGTTATGCCAAGAGGTTCTACAAGGGCCTCCGTGATGACCTGAGGTAGGCCCTCTTGTTCGTGTCTGTTGGTACCATGGCCAGGATCCTGGAGATGTCAAGAAGCTAGAGGCGGACCAGCTTGCAGTCCGGGGCAGGAAGAGACATGGGGATGATGCAGTGCTAGGAGGGAGAAGGGACCCGCAGAGGGGCCGGGTCATGGGAGAGAGAAGGAACAGGGATCAACCCCGCAGGAGGAAGGGAAGGAACCAAGGGAGCAGGCAGTGCTGGCCCCGCAACCTCTACAGATGAGGGAGGTGCCCCGGATATGGCAGGGACCACCCACACCACAGCGGTGCTATCTCTGCCATCAGCCAGGGCACATTCGGATTAATTGCCCGACGAGGAATGCGGCCATGCCTGCTGCACAGGCTGGCCTACCGGCTCACCAGATGGGAGGTCGTGGACGTGGTCGCGGACGCAGATTTCAGGGCGGTGAGCACAGGCAGGATGGGGAGCAGGTATACGCTCTAGACTTAGCGCAGCCCAGGAACCCGAACAGGGTTATTGCAGGTATGAGAGTAATTTTTAATATTGATAGAATAATTACACAACCTAGGTTAGAAAACTTTAGACCTAAGCTGTTTTTCCTTTAACTAATTTAGGAATAGTGATGGCGTGCGGCAAACCTGCCCGTACCCTGTTCGACACGGGGGCATCACACAACTTTGTGTCGGAGGATTTCATCAAGAATCTGGGCCAGATTCGATATTATATGGGAGATGCCAGGAGTGTGCGTCTCCCCAATGGGATGGAGATCCAGTCCACAGAGAAGTGCCTCATGACGGTTACTATAGACGGGTTAACAGTCGAGGCGCCGACGACGATCCTGAGAATGCCGGACTTCGACCTTGTCTTGGGCATGACATGGCTTGTCTGGAACCATGCCCAGATTGAATGCACGACGAGGAGGGTCGTGCTGAGACACGATGACACTTATGCGACATTCGAAGGTACTACTCCGGTTTCCCGCCGCCTCCTTTCATCTATTCAGGCTGTCAAGGCCCACCTACAGGGAGATGAGGTATATCAGGTGCTGTTCGAGATGACTGAGGAGAAGGACCTGATTGTTAGCATTTCGGTGGTCTGTGACTACGCCGATGTATTTCCAGAGAAGCTACCAGGACTGCCTCCACAGAGGGAGTAGGACTTTCAGATTCAGTTGGTTCCAGAGGCTAATCTGGTATCCAAGGCCCCTTATCGGATGGCCCCAAGGGAGCTGGCAGAATTTCGGACATAGTTGCAGGAGTTGGTGGAAACAGGATTCGTCAGACCGAGTTCCTCGCCATGGGGAGCACCAGTCCTTTTCGTGAAGAAGAAGTATGGCACCCTTCGCCTGTGCATCGACTATCGAGCACTAAACAGGCTGACCGTCCGAAATACCTATCCGCTCCCAAGGATAGACGAGTTGTTCGATCAGCTGGAGGGAGCCCATTATTTCTCGAAGCTGGACTTGAGGTCAGGCTACTACCAGCTGCGGATCCAGGAAGAGGATATTCCGAAGACGGCCTTCAGTAGCAGATATGGACTGTATGAGTTCATCGTGATGCCCTTCGGGTTCACGAATGCTCCATCAGCATTTATGAGCCTCATGAACCGGGTCTTCGAGAATTATTTGGATGTGTTTGTCATAGTATTCATAGACGACATCCTTATCTACTCTAGGATGCAGGAGGTCCATGCATGGCACTGGCACTGACTTTGGAGAGATTGCGGGAGCATCGCCTCTATGCAAAAGTTCAGCAAGTGTTAGTTCTGGTCGAAGGACGTGGCTTTCCTGGGCCACATTATCAATGGAGCTGGGTTAGCGGGACCCTGCAAAGGTATAGGCAGTCAGGGATTGGCCACCACTGAAGACAGCCACGGACGCGCGAAGTTTCCTATGGCTTTCAGGTTATTACCGGAAATTTGTGGAGGGGTTTTCTCGGATCGCCCTTCCACTCACTTCGTTGATGAAGAAGGACGTGCCCTTTGTATGGACGCCACAGTGTGAAGCAGCCTTCCAGGAGTTGAAGAACCGACTCATCTCAGCCCCTATTCTGGCCCTTCCATCTGGGAAGGAAGGATTCCAGGTGTATACCGATGCATCATATCAGCGAATGGGAGCTGTGCTGATGCAGAACGGACACGTCATTACATATGCCTCCCGCCAGCTGAAGACCCATGAGAAGAACTATCCAGTGCACGACCTGGAGATGGGAGCAGTTGTATTCGCATTGAAGATATGACGACACTACCTCTACGGAGTCCACTGTGATATATACTCAGATCATAAGAACCTTAAGTACATGGACACGCAGAAGTAACTGAACATCAGGCAGAGGCGGTGGGTGGAGTTTCTATCTGACTATCAGTACGAGATGCACTACCATCCAGGGAAGGAGAACGTGGTAGCGGATGCATTGAGTAGGAGGGCCGCCACAGCGGGAGCAGAGCCTCAACTGATGTCTATGGAGCTACTGCAGAGACTACAGGACATGCACATTACTCTGGTGTCGTCTGACGACCCTGAGCTCTATGAGGAGTACTTGGCCGCGATGGGCATCACCGATGACATCAGAGACCGAGTCAGAGAAGGACAGAGGCAAGATGCCAAGTTAGAGCCCATCTTCCAAACCCTGGAGGCAGGCACTACAGTAGATTACACACTGAGGGACGACCTGGTCTGCTTCAGAGGACGGGTGTATATACCGGAGGGAGGAAAGATCCGGGAGGATATTATGACGGAGGCGCACTGCAACCGATACTTTGTGCACCCGGGGATCAAAAAGATGACGGCTGATTTGAAGAAGACTATGTTCTGGCCGGGCATGAAGAAGGATGTCACTTACTTCGTGACCCATTGTGAGACATGTGAACTAGTGAAGGCGGAGTGCAGGAACCCCGCATGATTTTTGCAGCCACTCCCCGTGCTAGAGTGGAAGTTTGATAATGTAGCCATGGACTTCATACATGGGCATCCCCGGTCTCGGACAGGGAACAACTCGATCTGGGTGATCGTTGATCGGTTGACGAAGGTGGCTCGATTTATGCCGATCAGGAAGGACGATTCAGTGGGAGTACTGGTGCGGAAGTTTGTGGAGCTGTTCATTCGCTACCATGGCGTGCCCCGGTCAATAGTGTCAGATCGTGATGGGAGGTTTACATCCAGGGAGTGGCGATCAGTTCAGGCATACTTGGGAACCCGACTGACCTTTAGCACAACCTTCCACCCTCAGACGGACGGGCAGACAGAGCGCACAAATCGAACATTGGAAGACCTGCTACGTCTGTGCATTCTAGACCGAGGAGAGCCATGGGAGAAGATGCTGCCACTAGTGGAGTTCTCATACAACAACAGTCATCAGGCCAGTATAGGTATGGCCCCCTACGAGGCTCTATATGGACGGAGGTGCAGGACTCCCCTGTCATGGATACAGGATGACGACCCAAAGGTCCTGGGCTCGGAATTTGTGGAGGATACCGAGGACTAAGTGAGACTGATACGGGACCGGATGTTGGAGGCGCAGAGCAGACAGGCCAAATATTACGACACACGACATTGACAGGTGGAGTTTTAGGTAGGAGACAGAGTGTTTTTGAAGATACGGCCGATGCACGGAGTCTCTCGAGTTTGTTGGCGGAGGAAGTAGCTCAGCCCGAGATACATGGGGCCCTACATGATCCTGGAGCGGATCGACCCCTTAGCATACATGCTGGAGCTGCCGCCAGAGCTGGAAGGCCTTCATGATATTTTCCATGTCTCCTCCCTCAGGAGGGCCTTATTACGTCCAGAGCAGCAGATAGACACCACGGATGGGCCAGTAGCATCTGACTGGTCTGTGAATATGGAGCCGGTCCGGATTGATGACACGGGTATGCTGGTCTTATGCCGCAAGAAGGTCCCACTGGTCAAGATTCTTTGGAGAAATCACAGCCAGGAGGAGCACACTTGGGAGCCCTAAGACTTGATGCAGCAGCAGTACCCGGAATTCTTAAGTCCGGTATTACTCTAAGCCTTTCGGGATGTTACAATTTTTCTTGCATAGTTGAAACCCCGCAGGCCTAACTAGAATTTCGAGGACGAAAGGTTTTGTTATATATTGGGATTTGTAACATCCCTCAAACAACTAGACCCCTAGGAATGGTTTTGTCATGACCTAGTCATGACAAAACCCAAGGAATCCCAAAGAGACTAAGGTCAACTCAACCCTATTTCTGGTCAATCTAGCTCAAATAAGCTAACCCAAGCTCAAGCCTCCTCATTTGGCTTCTTTAGGGAATAATGTGCGTGGAAGGGCTGCAAATAGTCCTTCAGATTGACCATTTCAACTTGGTGACTAGGAGAGAGGGTGAGTGTAACATCCCAAATTCTAGGACTAGCAAAAATTAGGTGACACGGCCTAGGACACGGGCGTGTCCCACTCGGGTTGAAGAGTTGGGCACTCGGTTGACGAATTTTGGTCGACAAAGTTTTTGAGTGGTCACGCTCTATAACACGGGCGTGGCAGGGGGAGTGTCCCCTCGGTTCGACGAACTATCGAGCGTCGATTGTCGAGTGCCGATTGTCGATCGTCAAGTGTCGATCGTCGAGCATGGTACACGGCCTATGACACGGGCGTGTCACAGGGCGTGTCCTGCTGTGTCGAAAGGTTGAGTGTTGATCGTTGATCGTCGAGTGCCGATCGTCGATCGTCGAGTGCCGATCGTCGAGCATGGGTACATGGCCTGTGACACGGGTGTAACGCCCCGAAAATTGTCTTTGAGTCGGTCGCGAAAAAGGGGATTTTTTGTGCCTGTATATGGGTACACGACCTAGGACACGGGCGTGTCCAAGGCCGTGTCTGGCTGGTGTTTTTGGCCGTTTTCATCCCGAGAAGAACACGGCTAAGTGACACGGGCGTGTCATTTGACACGGGTGTGTGCCTACCCGTGTCCCTACCTGTGTTCTTTTGGGTCGTGTCCATTGCCATGGCGGTTATACGTGACACGCCCCCGAATACGGGCATGTCGGGGAACTCGACACGGGCGTGTCATGTGAGACACAGGCGTGTATTTTCCCGTGTGTCTTTCCTCCATTCGACGATCGTGCCTGGAGCGAGGCACACGGATTGGGACACGGCCGTGTGCCAAGCCGTGTTCGGCACAGGTCTGGATATTTTTGAACGGATATGAGCTGTTCGTTTTCTTTAATTAAGATCCAACGGCCCAGATGGTTAAGGCCGGGAATAGGGGAGTTAATCCTTCATTTCTCTCCAACCATTCTCTCTCTCAAGGAGTTGGAAAGAGGAGGAAGAAGGAAGGGATTCCGGACGCCGGCGGAGCATCGGAGCACCGTTTCGAAATCTGAGAGCGGATATGTGGAGGAAAGTTCGTTGTGAAGATTTCCATCAGTGTAGTTTTCCCATGGCGCCAAAGCGGACTACAAGGGTAACGATTCTCTACTTGAGCATGTGAAGCTCTTCTTTCTGAATAGGGAATCCCTCTCCCACGAGTGTGCGGTGAGTGCCTGGTGTACCTTGGGGTTATGTGAATAGTCCCCCTTGTGTTGCATATAGAGTCCGGAATCATAAGTACGGGCATAGGCATTGTGTGTGAAGCCTACCCGGACGTGTATTGTCTGGATCGGTGATGTTGCATTTGATATGTTTTGCTGCAGAAGACTCCGTGCTTTGGGTTTTTTTCGGGTTTCTACGCGGTAAATTGCAGCAGGGATCCTTGGAGGTTAGCTTCAAGGCGCACCCGGAAAACTGAGCAGAAACGTGTTCTGCTAACTTGGCGGTCTGGGAACCGGCCTTGATCAAAACTCGGTTATGAGATTGTTTGGAAAATTTTGGGATCCGAGAGAAGCTTGGCCCGCGCGTAGGACTTAAATTGTATATGCTGCGTGAGCAACAGGCAAGTGGAATCGGACCTACGCTATGCGGTTCGGTGCGAGAGACCCGAAGACGGGCACTGGCCGTTGGCATAGTCGGGATCCTTAGACGGTGGTCAGAAAGGCTAAATGCTCACATGTTGTTGCCATCTTGGGGATGGTGGTGAAGACGCCGATTGGTCAGGATTAACCGTTAATGTGCCCTGAGTGCACGGGGTGTTTGGCTGTGCGAGCCTACACTTGTGGAGTAGTATAGTTGCGCCTTATTATTTTATTGGGCTAATGATATGCAGGGAAAGAGCACTGCCGTCCCGAGTTAGGTGCGGGGTCGTTATAATTTGGTCGGCTTTTGGCTGACCGTCGCTTTGTTTGCCACCGTGTGGTGGAATGTGCTTGCAGGTGCTGCGGAGCCGAGTACCAAATAGCGGGCTGGAGCCCAAGTTGCTGTGTTGGCCCTAGAAGGCCAAAGCGAATAGTTGTTTTTATTTTTATCATGTGTGGCCAGCCTGCGAGCCGATGTATGTAAGACATATTTTTATTAAGTGAACATTTGTAAGGCCATAAGTCCATATACCCTTTTTAGTGTATTTGAGATTTCATTCCTGTTGTGTGGATGTGGACATTCTTGGATATGTATTTAACATTTGGGTTCTTTCAACTTTAAAAGCTTCCGCTAGAATACTCTGTGTAGGACGTGTAGTCTTAATTGGATAGTTTGAATATTCTTATGTAACCCTTTCGACTGTCTGTGGTATATGGTGTCGGGTTTCAGCTGGACCTTCTATTATATGTCATGCGACGGATGAGGTTGTTACAATTTGGTATCAGAGGGAGGTGGTTAAAGCCGTATTTGCATTGATAAATGCCCAACCTGTAGGGCAAATGCATCGCGCACCTCCTGCAAATGAGCAAGAACCGGTTAGGGCGGCAGAGCCAAGAGTGGTGGAGCGCACGACAGTTGATCTGGTAGAGCCGACGAGAGCTACGGAGAAGCAGCTGAAGCATATAATGGGCTTTAATCCTCCGATGTTCGATGGGGTTGGAACGCCATCTCAAGCTGAGGACTGGCTCTCTTCGATAAAGAGGGTCTTGACAGCCACAATAACTGAGGAGTGGCAGAAGACCACCATAGCGACTTTTCTTTTGGTGGGTGAAGCGAGGTTGTGGTGGGATGAGTTGGAGTTTCATCTCTTAGTGGGTAGGCAACTTGCTTATGTGCCTATGGAGGAATTTTTGAGGTTGTTCCTAGCCAGATTTGTACCCTCTGCTCAGAAGTTGGAGATGGGGAATCAGTATCTTGGGTTGACTCAGGGATCCAGAAGCGTGGACGAGTATCTGCATGAGTTCACACGGTTGGGTCGTTATGCTGGTGCTACGTTTATGGAAGAAGAACGGAAGACCAATCGGTTTTATGAGGGTCTACGCGACGACCTACAGTTACTACTTGCTAGGCATAAGGCGCAAGGCTTCCTAGCCTTGGTTAATTCGGCTCGTTCGTTGGAGAAGGTCGTTAAGAAAGTTCAAGATAAGAAGGACCCAGGAGAAAAGAAGTCCGAGTTCAAGGTGCCAAATGCCAAGTCAAGTTTCTGCAGATAGAACAAGAAGCGGAGGACTTCGAACTCAGCCCCTTCCGCTGATGTATCGGGGGCAACTACAAGTCGAGTCCCCGGGGCTTGCTACAACTGCGGGAAGACAGGGCACTTTGCTCGGGAGTGTTGGATCGGACGTTCAAAGTCCGAGAGGAAGTCTGGAGCGACTTATGAGGAGAAAGGGAAGGCGGTGGAGTCAACCGCGTCCCATCATGCTCCAGCCCATCCTAGAGTCTACAACCTTGGTCTGCAAGAGGTAATAAAGCAGGCGGACGTGGTGACAGGTATGAGTTAAATTGCAGTGGTTTAACTTTTATAGTTGTTACCTTCGTATTTGTTATCTTACTATTGTTGATGCTAGGATTTATGTTGATTTTTGAGTTTCCGGCGAGAGCCCTATTTGATAGGGGAGCATCGCATTCCTTCTTGTCTGAAATATTCATATCGCGCATCGAGGTTCCGTCCTCGATGGCAAAAGACAAGTTGGATGTGTTGTTGCCCAATGGGTGCTCAATGCGTGAGGATAGGGTCTGCATAGTGAAGATTCGGATTGGAGAACAGGAGTTTGATTTGCGAGCGTTGGTTCTACCGTTGGTAGCGTTTGACGTAATATTCGGTATGGATTGGCTCTCGGAGTAGGGTGCATGTTGGAGTTACCATGATGATCTGGAAGTGGTCAAACATGTAATCTCACTGCCAACGCAATATGAGCCTGCAGGGTCGCACATAAGAGATGTGGAGAAGTTGGATGACTGACTGTGTTGGTAAAGGTTACCAATCACCGACCTGAATAGGGTTATGGGCAAAGTGTTGCCTTATAGGATCATCGGGTTGGGCAAATGTTGACTTGGAGGGCTGGTTAGGTTCGTCGTCCAAGGGTCAAAGACATTGGTCGAGAATGGTCTTCTGATTCCCGCCGATCGGCGAGAATCGTCTCCCTGATTCTCGCCGATCGACGAGAATCGTCGAGAATCAATTGTTGATTCTCGACGATCGACTACCTTGACAATTGTCGTCGACCGCGGCTCGACGATCGTCGAGTATCATTATGTGTCGTCGAGCGTAGCTCGACGATCGGCGAGAATCGTCGAGTATTGTACTCTGATTCTCGCCGATCCAATGTGATACTCCCCGAACGATTCTCGCCGAACCTGCTCAGTGATTCTCGCCGATTCTCACCGATTCATACTCGCCGATTCTGAACCCTAATTTCGAGTGGTCTGCGGATAGCGATTTTCCTGAGTTTATTTTATACTTTAAGTATAAATATAACACTTAGGGTTTCGGGAAGATATGCGATCTGTCTCTTCTGTGCGAATCGAACCCGACGGAAGGAGTTCCGCGTTCGCTCCGCCGATCCCGATCCCGCCGCCGGAAGAGTTCCGCCGCCGTGTTTGCTCCGTTGACCACCTTTTCTCCAGCGATCGTCGCTGGCGCTGCATTCCCTGGCGCGGACCTAGCAGTCCGTGGGAAAGCAAAGGTGCGGTCTTCTCCTTCCCGATTTTCCGTGTGACGGAAAGCTCGGCGTTCTCCCGCTCGTGTGGACTTCTGCAGAAACGTGGACACTATTCCACGTAGAACTCGTCGCTAGGAAGAAGATAAAGTTTGGAGCTTCTCCGTTGAGTTGTGACTCAACGCCACCGAGGTAATTTTGCCTAGTTTTGCTAACTTCTTGATTCAACCGTCATGGCTCGATCCGCATTTCTTTGGGTTTTCTTGTTGTTTTTCTTTCCGCTCCGTGCACAAGCGTTGTGCCAACCCTATAGAGAAACCCAACAGTGGTATCAGAGCCAGGTTCGGCCATGACTGTTGTTTTGGAAGTTGTCTTATTCCAATGCGTGTAAACCTAGAGATTTAGAAGTGTTCTAAATGTCTAGATTTAGTCTTGGCACTTCGCCAAGAACGATTGGAATTTCGGTGGAATTTCTAAGTGTTAGAAATTGTTGTCTCCTTAGCAGTAACCATCCCTCGAGTATGTTGTGGATTTTGAATCCAACATAGAGAGATGAGCTTGTCTACTGCTTAAGTTGAGTTGTCTTTGCCTTCTGTCCAATGCATGTAAATCTGAGGATTTGGAAATCTCCGGATGTTCAGATTTAGCCCTTCCTTCTATCAAATTGTTGATGGGGTAAGGATGTGCACATAAGGGATGCATGTGGTTTAGAATTGTTTTTCTTTGGATGTGCACATTGATCAAATGTTGATCATGGTTAATTGTTAACCTAAAATTGAAATCCCTTCTTTTAATATTAAGTGTTCGGATGCCTTCCGATGGATGACACTCTTCCTGCCTCGATCGATGAAATGTGGGCTTGCCAAAGCAAGGTGCATTAATCTATCTTGGTAAGGGTGCGAGCGGATAATTGTGATATCCCACTGTTGACATCGGGTCCAGCTTAACTAGGTGACCTCAAAGGTTGAGTGCCTAGAGGCATAGGGTTGGCATGCACCATGTGATGGATGCGAATAAGGAGTTATTGACCAACCATACAAGAATTGCATGAGGATGCAATTGGCAAGCATTGCCTACCTAAATAACCACATCGTGAGAGGAACGCCAAAGCGGACTCATTGTGTTGGTGAAATACGGGTCTTGTCCACTAAGAGAGTAGCTCGCATGAACTCTCCGAATTGTTAGTGAGGGCTATCATTTCGAATAAAATAGTGGGAGTATTTTAATTGAAGTCCTAATTAGAATAAATTGTAATTGAAATTTAGGTACTGATTTTAATTCTGCATAAATTCTTGTAGAATTCCATGGCAAGCGTTTCACACTCCACGCTGTCTCTGAGAGCCATCCTTGAGAAGGATAAGCTCAGCGGGACAAACTATATGGACTGGTATAGGAACCTGAGAATTGTTCTTAGGCAAGAGCGAAAGCTCTATGTCTTGGAAGAAGAAGCCCCCGAGGTGCCGACCGGGAACTCTTCCCGTGCTGAGAAGGATACTTATAAGAAGTATACTGATGATGCTTTGGATGTCGAGTGCCTTATGCTTGCCACCATGAACTCTGAGCTTCAGAAGCAACATGAGAACATGGGGTGCAAGGAGATTGACGAGCATCTCAAGAAAATGTTTCAGGGGCAGGCTCGTCAAGAGAGGTTCGACATCACGAAAGCGTTATTTCAGTGCAAGATGGGAGTTCGAGACTCAGTAGGGACTCACGTACTCAAAATGATTGGGTATATAGAGAACCTTGAAAGGCTGGGTTTTCCTCTTGGTCAAGAGTTGGCCACGGATCTGATCCTGCAATCGTTGCCGGACAGTTATGAGCAGTTCATCTTGAACTACAACATGAATGAGATAGACAAGACACTGCCCGAACTCCTAGGCATGTTAAGAACTGCCGAGATCAACATGAAGAAGGCCAAGCCTGCCAGCCCCATACTGATGGTGCATAAGGGCAAGGGCAAAGCCAAGGGCTCCAAGAAGACAAAGGTGGGACCTAAGTCATATCTTGAGCCCAAGTCTTCAGCACTGATAAAGAAGAAGAGCACGGTGAAGGAAGGGAAATGCCACCACTGTGGCAAGGCTGGTCATTGGCGGAGGAACTGTCCTTCGTATATTGAGGGTCTGCAGAAATTGAAGGGAGGTATGACTTCCGCTTCTAATGTTTACGTTATAGAGGTAAACCTTTCTGCTCCTTCATCTTGGGTATTGGATACCGGATGTGGTTCTCACATTTGTACAAATGTGCAGGAACTGGGAAGGAGAAGATTGCTGAGTAAAGGGGAGGTGGACCTCCGCGTCGGCAATGGAGCAAGAGTTGCTGCTGTAGCCGTAGGAGTTTACCGTCTTTCTTTGCCCAGTGGGCTTGTAATAGAATTAGATAACTGTTATATTGTTCCGGCGATAACTAGAAACATTATATCTATTTCATGTTTGGACATGATTGGATTTTCTTTTATAATTAAGAACAATTGTTGTTCTATATTTAAGAATGATGTTTGTTATGCTGTAGCCCAATTGTTTAATGGTCTTTACGTTTTGAACTTGGACCATCTGATCTATAATGTAGAAAATAATAAAAGACTAAGAACAAATGATTCGAACCCTACGTTTCTCTGGCATTGTCGTTTGGGCCATATCAACGAGAAGCGCATATCCAAGCTCCATAGAGATGGACTTTTGGACTCATTTGATTATGAATCATTTGAGCGATGCGAATCTTGTTTGTTAGGCAAGATGACTAATGCTCCTATCACTGGTTATACTGAGAGGGCTGAGGATCTCTTGGGTGTTGTACATAGTGATGTATGCGGACCCATGAGTTCCATAGCTAGAGGTGGGTATTTCTACTTTGTTACGTTTACTGATGATTTCAGTAGATACGGATATGTGTATCTTATGAAGTGCAAATCCGAGACCTTTGAAAAGTTCAAAGAGTTCAAGAATGAAGTAGAAAACCAGTTGGGTAAGAGGGTTAAAGCACTCCGATCTGATCGAGGTGGCGAATACCTGAGTCATGAGTTCCGTGATCATCTGAAAGAGTGTGGTATTGTATCACAGCTCACTCCACCTAGAACACCACAACATAATGGTGTGTCTGAGAGGAGAAATCGTACTCTGTTAGACATGGTATGTTCGATGATGAGTCATGCAGACTTGCCTGTTTCCTTTTGGGGTTTTGCTTTAGAGACTGCTGCAATGACATTGAATCGCGCTCCAACTAAAACGGTTCTGAAGACACCATATGAGATATGGACTGGGAAGCGTCCTAGTATGTCGTTCATTAAAATTTGGGGCTGTGAGGCATACGTAAGACGTCAAATGCCTGACAAGCTGGAACCCAAATCGGATAAATGTTATCTGGTGGGATATCCTAAGGAAACGAAAGGGTATTACTTTTACCTACCATCCGAGGGCAAAGTGTTTGTCGCAAGGACTGGTGTCTTCTTGGAGAAAGAGTTCTTATCAAGAAAGACTGAAAAGGTAGAGCTTGAAGAAGTTCAAGAACCACATGTAGTGAATTAATCGGAATTGGATTCTGAGTCAGGACTACAAGATGTTGTAGCTAGAGAACCTGCTCAGGGAACACAAGTCCTACGTAGATCTGGTAGACCGAGGTTTGAGCCTGAGAGATATGGATTTCTCGTGTCTCAAATAGGTAATGTGTTGCTTATGGATCATGATGATGAACCAGCAACCTACCAAGAGGCTGTGAATGGACCGGACTCCGACAAATGGCTTGAGGCTATGAAATCCGAAATGGACTCCATGTATGCAAACCAAGTTTGGAACTTGGTGGAACCACCTGAAGGGGTACGACCCATAGGGTGCAAGTGGGTCTTCAAGAAGAAGACCGACATGGATGGGAATGTACAGACATTCAAAGGGCGACTGGTGGCTAAAGGTTTCAACCAAATTCATGGTATTGACTATGATGAGACCTTTTCCCCTGTTGCCATGGTAAAGTCCATTAGGATATTGCTTGCTATTGCTGCGTATTATGACTACGAGATCTGGCAGATGGATGTCAAAACGGCTTTCCTTAATGGAAACCTCCTTGAGGAAGTGTATATGACACAACCCGAGGGTTTTGTATCCCCAGATGAAGCCACTAAAATATGCAAGCTGAATAAGTCCATTTATGGACTGAAACATGCCTCTCGAAGTTGGAATCTTCGTTTTGATGAGAAAATCAAAGAGTTTGGTTTCATCAAGAATGAAGATGAGCCTTGTGTTTACAAGCGAATCAGTGGGAGCATTGTTGTCTTCCTGATATTGTATGTAGATGACATACTGTTGATTGGGAATGACATTCCTTCCCTGAAAGTTGTTAAGAACAACCTAGGGAACTGCTTTTCAATGAAGGATTTGGGTGAAGCGACTTATATACTCGGTATTAAGATCTATAGAGATAGATCGAAGAAGTTGCTGGGTTTGACCCAGAGTACGTACATTGAAAAGGTGTTGAAGCGGTTCAACATGCTTGAGTCCAAGAAAGGATTTTTGCCCATGTCTCATGGTGTGAATCTCTCTAAGGACCAGTGTCCAAAGTCTTGTGAAGACAAGGACCGCATGAAGTTGATTCCATATGCTTCGGCAATTGGATCAATCATGTACGCGATGTTATGTACTCGACCCGATGTTTCCTTTGCTTTGAGCATGACTAGCAGGTATCAGTCAGTCCCCGGTGAGTGTCACTGGATTGCAGTCAAGAATGTCCTGAAGTACTTGAGAAGGACTAAGGACGTGTTCTTGGTGTATGGTGGAGAGGAAGAGCTCGTTGTAAGCGGTTACACGGATGCTAGCTTCCAAACTGATAGAGACGACTCCAAGTCTCAGTCAGGTTTTGTGTTTTGCCTGAATGGAGGAGCTGTGAGCTGGAAGAGTTCCAAGCAAGAGACAGTTGCTGATTCTACAACAGAGGCCGAGTATATCGCCGCAGCTAATGCGGCGAAGGAGGCTGTATGGATTAGGAAATTCATCGGCGAGCTTGATGTAGTTCCTAGCATTGCTGGTCCCGTAGTTCTCTACTGTGATAACAATGGTGCAATTGCACAATCTAAGGAACCTAGATCTCATCAGCGCTCCAAGCACATACTCCTGCGGTTTCATCTTATTCGTGAGATTGTCGAACGAGGAGATGTAAACATTTGCAGAGTGCCGACTGAGGAAAATATTGCGGATCCACTGACAAAGCCTCTCGCGCAGAGAAAGCATGATGGTCATACTAGATCGATGGGTATGCGATGCCTAAACGATCAACTCTAGCGAGGATCTTGTGGATTGCATGTAAATATGTATTTTGTTGGCTGTTTGTTCATACGGTGAACTGTGTACCTAGTTTTTCTTTTATAATTAATGGCAAATTCTTTTATTGTGAGTTTTTCTATATATGATAGTTAAATGTTAACATAATAGATACCCTTAGAATGTTCGCTTCCATAGGACATCAAGTACGTGACTTGAATGTGAGAGCCTATGATTTTTTTTGAAGCTTCATTCTTAAAGGTCCCTGGTCGAGTATCATCATAGAAGCTAAGGGTGATGATGATACATGAAGGCTAGCACGTATGTTGACTGATGACTGGTTCTCACAGGTCATGATATTGTGATATCAAGTCATCACGTGGGTACTTGTTAGTGAACAAGTTGTACTGGACAGACCCAACCTGAGACTACTCTGTGGATTGTCATCCAATCGTGTCACGAGTAGGTCTCATTTGACAATGGTGTTGTGGTCCTTTGACCTGAAGTCACAGCATTCATCAAGTGAGGAAGAGCGTGCTTTGATGCCATCTAAAGTCTTCCTTGAGAAAGGTTGATGATAAGGGTGGTTGTTGGGCATGTTACGAATCATTTGGGTGTTTGTGTGTGAGCAGATATGGAATTTGTCCTCCTGTATGACAGGAGTTGCATCCATGGGCCCCTTGATGGAACTGGACTGAGAAATGCATGGCCATGCTTGGTTGACTCAATATGTGATATTGGACTCACCATTCTCTGGAAGTCCGTCCTGGATCAAGAAAACTTGGATTGAGCTATTACGAGGGTGACACGGTCCATGCCTCTAGTTCTTTCCGGATGTAAGGGACAAAGGGACAAAGACAACGCTGATACATTGGTCATAAAGGCTTATGAGTTATTAACTCTTATTGCTTGGGGAGCAATGATGCATTGCTAGATGCCGCTCATTGTTTGTGAGGTTTTTGGTTTGATACTTTCGAGATCAAGTGGGAGTCTGTTGGAGTTACCATGATGATCTGGAAGTGGTCAAACATGTAATCTCACTGCCAACGCAATATGAGCCTGCAGGGTCGCACATAAGAGATGTGGAGAAGTTGGATGACTGACTGTGTTGGTAAAGGTTACCAATCACCGACCTGAATAGGGTTATGGGCAAAGTGTTGCCTTATAGGATCATCGGGTTGGGCAAATGTTGACTTGGAGGGCTGGTTAGGTTCGTCGTCCAAGGGTCAAAGACATTGGTCGAGAATGGTCTTCTGATTCCCGCCGATCGGCGAGAATCGTCTCCCTGATTCTCGCCGATCGACGAGAATCGTCGAGAATCAATTGTTGATTCTCGACGATCGACTACCTTGACAATTGTCGTCGACCGCGGCTCGACGATCGTCGAGTATCATTATGTGTCGTCGAGCGTAGCTCGACGATCGGCGAGAATCGTCGAGTATTGTACTCTGATTCTCGCCGATCCAATGTGATACTCGCCGAACGATTCTCGCCGAACCTGCTCAGTGATTCTCGCCGATTCTCACCGATTCATACTCGCCGATTCTGAACCCTAATTTCGAGTGGTCTGCGGATAGCGATTTTCCTGAGTTTATTTTATACTTTAAGTATAAATATAACACTTAGGGTTTCGGGAAGATATGCGATCTGTCTCTTCTGTGCGAATCGAACCCGACAGAAGGAGTTCCGCGTTCGCTCCGCCGATCCCGATCCCGCCGCCGGAAGAGTTCCGCCGCCGTGTTTGCTCCGTTGACCACCTTCTCTCCAGCGATCGTCGCTGGCACTGCATTCCCTGGCGCGGACCTAGCAGTCCGTGGGAAAGCAAAGGTGCGGTCTTCTCCTTCCCGATTTTCCGTGTGACGGAAAGCTCGGCGTTCTCCCGCTCGTGTGGACTTCTGCAGAAACGTGGACACTATTCCACGTAGAACTCGTCGCTAGGAAGAAGATAAAGTTTGGAGCTTCTCCGTTGAGTTGTGACTCAACGCCACCGAGGTAATTTTGCCTAGTTTTGCTAACTTCTTGATTCAACCGTCATGGCTCGATCCGCATTTCTTTGGGTTTTCTTGTTGTTTTTCTTTTCGCTGCGTGCACAAGCGTTGTGCCAACCCTATAGAGAAACCCAACAGTGCATGCATTAATTGCAACCGTAAGGAAATCAAGTTGGGTCTGAACACTGATCGGGAGACTACTTTTGCTGGCATGAAGTGGTCGGGAAAGATTTTGATATCGGCTCTTCAGGTGGTTAAGGTAGTTCGGTCTGGGGCAGAGTTGTTTGTCACTCTAGTGCAGACTTCGAAGCCTAAGCCAAGTCTTGACAGTATTCCAGTTGTGTCCGAATATCCTGATGTGTTCCCAGATGATCTCCCAGAAGCCCTCCTCAGCGGAAGATTGATTTTACCATTGAGCTGGTACCGGGTGCCAAACCGGTGTCATGCTCTCCATATAGGATAACGCCAAGAGAGATGGAAGAGTTGAAGGTGCAACTACAAGAGTTGCAAGAGCAAGGTTATGTGCGTCCAAGTTCGTCGCCTTGGAGCGCACCAGTTCTCTTTGTTAAGAAGAAAGATGGGAGCTTGCGGCTGTGTATCGACTACCGGGAATTGAACAAGCTTACGAAAAATAATAAGTATCCGATTCCCAGGATTGACGATCTATTTGATCAGTTGGTTGGGTCAACGGTGTATTCGAAGTTAAATCTGAAGTCTGGATACTACCAGTTGAGGATAAGGGAGAGAGACATCCCAAAGATAGCATTCAGTACGCGGTTTGGGCATTACGAGTTCACGGTCATGCCGTTTGGTTTGACTAATGCGCCATCCGTGTTTATGGATCTGATGAACAGGACGTTCAGAGAGTACCTGCATCGTTTCGTGATAGTATTTATCGATGATATCCTGGTGTACTCGCAGTGCGAAGAGGATCACTACAATCATCTACACATGCTGTTGGAGATATTGAGGAAGAATCAGTTGTATGCTAAGTTCTCCAAGTGTGAATTCTGGTTATCCTCGATAGCGTTCCTTGGTCATATTGTTAGTGGAGAGGGGATAGCTGTGGATCCGGCGAAGATAGTGGCAATACGGGAGTGGCCTACTTTGACTACGGTGGCAGAAGTCCGGAGCTTTCTGGGCTTGCTGGCTACTATAGGAGCTTCGTAGAGAACTTTTCACGGATAACACTTCCACTCACGATGTTGACAAGGAAGGAACAGAAGTTTGTGTGGTCTCTAGAGTGCGAACAGGCTTTTGAAGAGTTGAAGAGGCGGTTGACCACGACGCCTATTTTATGTTCACTAAGTGGAACCGAAGGGTTCGAGATCTATAGTGATGCTTCGGGTAATGGTTTGGGTTGTGTTCTATTACAGCAAGGGAGAGTGATAGCCTATGGTTCACGACAGTTGAAGGTTCACGAGAGAAATTATCCAGTCCACGACCTATAGTTAGCGGCCGTGATATTTGCTCTAAAGCTTTGGAGGCACTACCAGTATGGTGTGAAGGTCGATATTTACACCGATCATAAGAGCTTGAAGTACCTGTTGGACCAAAACGATCTGAACATGAGGCAGCAGAGGTGGATGGAGTTCTTAGGGGACTATACCTTCAAGATACATTATGTGCCTGGGAAGGGAAATGTAGTGGCGGATGCGTTGAGTCGCAGGACTCCGGCGCAGGCCAACTGGTTATCGGTACATGATGAGAGATTGGTCCATGAGTTGGAGGCTTTGGAGATAGCTTGCGTCGACAAGCAGTCTAGTGCCGAGGCGAAATTGTTTTGGACAGAGGTGCAGTGTGACCTAGCGGATAGAGTTCGGCGGGCTTTGGTTCAGGATAACAGCATGAAGCAGATCTTGGATGAATCTTTGGATGGGTCAAATTCCCAGTTTGTTGTTGAAGATGGTTTGCTAAGGAAGGACGGTCGCCTATGCATCCCTAGTGCGGATAATCTTCGGGAGGAGTTGATGTATGAGGCTCATCATACCAAGTACTCAATCCACCCGGGAAGCACGAAGATGTATAGAGACATAAAGAAATTATTCTGGTGGCCAGGATCGAAGAAGGATGTAGCACTTTATGTGGCCAAGTGCCGTACTTGTGCATTGGTGAAGGCGAAATGCCAGAGGCCCAGAGGTTTCTTGAAGCCCCTACCTATCCCAGAATGAAAATTCAATGACATATCTATGGACTTTGTGCATGGTTTGCCGAAGTCACAGAAGGGAAACGACGTCATTTGGGTGGTCGTAGATAGGTTGACAAAGGTGTCACACTTTATTCCAAACAGGAAGGAAGATCTGGTGGAAAAGTTAGCCAAACTCTATGTGGAGAATACTGTACGATTGCATGGTGTACCCCGTAGTGTTGTTAGTGACTGAGATGGACGCTTTACGTCGAAGGATTGGAGGTTGGTGCATAGTACGTTGGGAACTAAGCTGAGTTTCAGCATAGCCTTTCATCAACAGATGGATGGTCAGACCGAGAGGGTCAACAGGACTATGGAGGACATGCTTCGCATGTACGTCCTAGATTTCGGAAAGCATTGGGAGGATCACCTGTACATGGTGGAGTTTGCGTACAACAACAGCTTTCAGGCAAGTATTGGAATGGCGCCTTTCGAGGCCTTGTATGGGAGGAAGTGTCGTACGACGTTGTCTTGGTTGGAGGCAGGCGAATCGAAGTTGTATAAGCGTCAAGCAGTGGAAGACGCCACTTCAATGGTGCGTACAATTCAGTAAAGGTTAAAGATCGCTCAGGATAGACAGTCAAAGTACTATAAAGCCAAGCATAGGAACGTGGAGTTCAATGTTGGCGACATGGTGTATCTAAAAATCAAGCAGTTCAAAGGTGTATCGCGGGTTCGACGCTTGAAGAAGTTGAGTCCGAGATACCTTGGACCATTTGAAATCCTGGAGCGTGTTGGCGAGGAGGCGTATAGATTGAAGCTATCAGTGGAATTGAGTGGGCTGCATGACGTGTTCCACGTATCGGTGTTGCGTAAGGCAGTGCAAGAGCCTTCACAGATCATTGCAGATAATCAAGTACCAGTTGATTATGAGTTGACCACAAGGGTCAAGCCAGTACGTATTGAAGATGTTGCAGTCAAGCGA
The DNA here is from genome assembly GCA_039583875.1 of Platanthera guangdongensis. Classification (NCBI taxonomy): domain Eukaryota; kingdom Viridiplantae; phylum Streptophyta; class Magnoliopsida; order Asparagales; family Orchidaceae; genus Platanthera; species Platanthera guangdongensis. Next base: position 110,232,122 of record CM077150.1, read on the forward strand.
CTCCGCAACAAGGATATCCGTATGGTTAAAGTCCGATGGGATAATTGCGGACGTGAGGAGCTTTCTTGGGAGCGAGAGCAAGCTATGTTGGAGGAATCCGAGTTATTCCACTCATATATTATTTAGATTTGTGTACCTTTACTTAATTTCGGGACGAAATTCCTTAAGTGGGGGAGATTTGTAACGCCCTGAAAATTGTATTTGAGTCGGTCGCGAAAAAGGGGATTTTTTGTGCCTGTATAGGGGTACACGGCCTAGGATACGGGCGTGTCCAAGGCCGTGTCTGGCTGGTGTTTTTGGTCGTTTTCATCCCGAGAAGGACACATCTAGAAACACGGCTAAGTGACACGGGCGTGTCATTTGACACGGGCATGTGCCTACCCGTGTCCCTACCCATGTTCTTTTGGGTCGTGTCCATTGCCGTGGCGGTTATGCGTGACACGGCCCCGAACACGGGCGTGTCGGGGAACCCGACACAGGCGTGTCATGTGAGACACGGGCGTGTCTTTGCCCGTGTGTCTTTCCTCCGTTCGACGATCGTGCCTGGAGCGAGGCACACGGCCTGGGACACGGCCGTGTGCCAAGCCGTGTTCGGCCCAGGTCTGGAGATTTTTGAACGGATCTGAGCCGTTCGTTTTCTTTAATTAAGATCCAACAGCCCAGATGGTTTCCTGCTCTGTTAAGGCCGGGAATAGGGGAGTTAATCCTTCATTTCTCTCCAACCATTCTCTCTCTCAAGGAGTTGGAAAGAGGAGGAAGAAGAAAGGGATTCCGGCCGCCGTCGGAGCATCAGAGCACCATTTCGAAATCTGAGAGCGGATCTGTGGAGGAAAGTTCGTTGCGAAGATTTCCATCCGTGTAGTTTTCCCATGGCGCCAAAGCGGACTACAAGGGTAACGATTCTCTACTTGAGCATGTGAAGCTCTTTCTTTCAGCATAGGGAATCCCGCTCCCGCGATTGTGCGGTGAGTGCGTGGTGTTCCTTGTGGTTGATGTGAATAGTCCCCCTTATGTTGCATATAGAGTCCGGAATCGTAAGTACAGGCATAGGCATTGTGTGTGAAGCCTACCTGGACGTGTATTGTCTGGATCAGTGATGTTGCATTTGATATGTTTTGCCAGAGAAGACTTCGTGCTTTGGGTTTTTTTTGGGTTTCTACGCGGTAGATTGCAGCAGGGATCCTTGGAGGTTAGCTTCAAGGCACACCCAGAAAATTGAGCGGAAACGTGTTCTGCTAACTTGGCGGTTTGGGAACCGGCCTTGATCATAACTGGGTTATGAGATTATTTGGAAAATTTCGGGATCCGAGAGAAGATTGGCCCGCGCGTAGGACTTAAATTGTATATGCGGCGCGAGCAACGGGCAAGTGGAATCGGACCTAGGCTATGTGGTTCGGTGCGAGAGACCCGAAGACGGGGACTGGCCGTTGGCATAGTCGGGAGCCTTAGACGGTGGTCAGAAAGGCTAAATGCTCACATGTTGTTGCCATCCTGGGGATGGTGGTGAAGACGCCGATTGGTCAGGATTCACCGTTAATGTGCCCTGAGTGCACGGGTTGTTTGGCCGTGCGAGCCTACACTTGTGGCGTAGTATAGTTGCGCTTTATTATTTTATTGGGCTAATGATATGCAGGGAAAGAGCACCGTCATCCCGAGTTAGGGGCGGGGTCGTTATAATTTGGTCGGCTTTTGGCTGACCGTTGCTTTGTTTGCCACCGTGCGGTGGAATGTGCTTGCAGGTGCTGCGGAGCCGAGTACCAAATAGTGGGCTGGAGCCCATGTTGCTGTGCTGGCCATAGAAGGCCAAAACGAATATTTGTTTTTATTTTTATCATGTGTGTCTGGCCTGCGAGCCGATGTATGTAAGACATGTTTTTATTAAGTGAACATTTTTAAGGCGATAAGGCCATGTACCCTTTTTAGTGTATTTGGGGTTTCATTCCTATTGTGTGGATGTGGAAATTCTTGGATATGGATTTAAGATTTGGGTTCTTTCAACTTTAAAATATTCCGCTAGAATGCTCTGTGTAGGACGTGTAGTCTTAATTGGATAGTTTGAATATTCTTATATAACCCTTTTGACTGTCTGTGGTATATGGCGTCGGGTTCCAGCTGGACCTTCTGTTATATTCAATGCGACGGATGGGGGTGTTACAACGGGCATGTCACAGGGCATGTCCCGCTGTGTCGAAAGGTCGAGTGTCGATCGTCGAGTGCCGATCGTCGATCGTCGAGTGTCGATCGTCGAGCATGGGGTACACGGCCTATGACACGGGCGTGTAACATGGCGTGTCCCGCTGTGTCGAGAGGTCGATGATTTTCTCTTGACTGGGTGACGAGTGGGTTACACGCCCTGTGTCACGGGCGTGTCTTCGCCGACACGGGCATGTACCGCGTGTCACAGTAACCTCCATTTCCACGATAATGGAGGAGAGAGAAATGAGGAAGGAGAGGGAAGGAAACGGTTCGCCAAAAGCCACATTTAATGGCTGAGTTCAATTTCCCAGGGAAGGGGAGAAGTTTCCAGCAGTTTCCCCTGGCCGTCAGACTTGGTTCAGCCCCTCCCCTCCTCCATGGCCGAGCCTAGACATTAATGGCTTTGAAGGACATTAATGATCCAGCCCCTCCTCTCCCCATCTGAAGCTTTAAACACCACCAGTGAGTTGAGAGGAGGATTTCCCAATCCATACCCGAAGACACCGAGCCTCCCCACCTTGTAGTTGCAGAAGCCGAGCGACGCAACTTTCAGAAATGGCTTCCCGGCGATATTAGAGACTTCAGGCCGCCGGCAAAGTCCAATCCTTCTCCTCTCTATGCGTGCTAGATCTAGTCTGGTTTATGTTGAGAAGTCAGGCTCAAATGAGCCGGATTGGAGAGAAAATTTCCTTGAAATTCCATGAAAAATGGTGGTGAGAGTTCGCCGGAAACCGCCGCCTCCGGCGGCATGGCCGCCGCCAAACGCTAGCCACCACCTCAACGAAGTGGTGGTGGTGGTGGCCGGCCAGGGAGGTGGTCGGGGTTGCCGGAAAGTCGGATGGAAGAGGCTCCAGGTCGGGCCAATCTTGGCCCTTGGCTGGAGGTTGAGGATGAACGGATGCCATCCGTTTTGATCAAGGCGATTCAAATGATATTAATGTTATTGATTTTTCTGGAGATTATTAGCAGTAGATATTTTTAATTATTAAAAATAGTTAGATGCCTCTACTGTAAAAGTGGCAACATAGAAAATGTAGCCCTTGATGTCTAGTGTAATGTAAAATTGATTTCACTCAGTTTGAAATGCTAGTGTGACCACATCACTCGTTTTGGTGCAACCTATACATAGGCATGACCAGACATTAGAATTAGTGCCAACACCAAACCACTCATCCAAATGCTTTTAACTTTTGCACATAGTCTCCTCATAGCCTTCCCCTTAGAGTGTCCAAAAATTAGAATTTTGGAAAAAAAATTTCTATAGTTTTGGTGAAAATTTAATAAATAAATTATAAATTAATTAGGTGTCATAAACACCTCAAAAGCCCCCAAATTTGGGCGGCTGTTCTTCGAGGGTATGTTAGGGCTCTGGTAAAATGTTCATCTCATTTGGAGATGTTTTGGTTAGGTATTGATCCAACCTTAGGTTGGCCCCTTTTAGGATTAAATAGGTCAAGCATCCTCTTTGGGTTTTGAGTGGACAAATCACCTCAACAGAGGTTGATATTTTGGCCACTTACTTTTTATAGTATGACTCACCCTCCAATTGAATTTGGGATGGTTAAGTGTAGGGTAGCCCTAGAACCCTATGGTAGGTTCCTCAATGGGGATTTTTAGGGTTCGAAGGTCATGGGGCCAAATGACCTTGGAATGACATGAAAATTGGTGGAGAGGACCATAGGGTTGGTATAGTCCTCTGGTTAAAACTTTAGGGAATTTGGAAGCATCAAACCCCCTCAAAACCCTAACCCTAATTTAGGGCACCAAACCTAATTTGGAGTATTAGGCTATCAAATCACTTTAAAATCACTTGAAATTAGGGTAGAGTAGTGTTTAAAGTTAGTACAAGCTCTGGAGATTTTGTTATGAATTTAGGATTATTATTTTGGATGCTTCATTAATAATTTAGCAATTTGTATTATTTACTTAGAAATTTGTTATGAAGGAACTACTTGCTAGAAATTGATGAACTTTAGCCAAGGGACTCCTTATTATGTGTTAAAGCTCTGTGAATATTTATGGGATTTTGGAAGAGTATTTATAAGGGTTGCTTCATTAAGTGTTGTTTCCCATGAAAACTTAATTTAATTTATTTTGGAGTTTAGAAAGCCTCTAAATTATGATTTTTGTAGAATGATCTTTTCTGAACCATATTAAGAATCTGTAATTTTTACATAATTTTCTGATGAGAAATTTTGGTACTTCCTTCTTTACATATGATTAAGGGAATTATATTGGATAAATTAATTAGAGGTCACATATTTTCTGAAAAATTATGGAAATTAATATCTAGTCATATATCTCTGTTATTTAGTGTTCAAAATTTTTGGGTGGCCATTACTTGAGTATATCATATAGTTCATGTTCAAAATTGCCCATGGCCAAACATTTGGGAAAATTCAATAAATATCAAATTAATTAGAAAATTATGATTCTCTGATTTTAGACTAAACTTGTTATGATATACCTCTGGTAAATTTTATAGGAGATTTGGAAGACAATCCAGAGTACCTCCTTTATACATCTCATATAGTATAGGGTGGTCAGCATATAGTAACTGCGGAAACTGAACTAGAGTGGGTAATGAATTTGAAGAGTTGAATCCTTAGTAGGTTGCTGGTTTGGGTAAATAAATGAGAGAACTGATCATGGGTAGAAATCAATAATATTAAGTGCCTTGCAAAAGGGAGCTTTGGGCGTAATCTCATCATAGTTCCTAGTGCCTTCGAGAGCCCTTCACGGGGAATACCTTGGGCAGTACTGGGCTGACGTAAACCTTAGAAATAATTTGGGCAAGAACAACCCTAATAATAGTTTCACCTTACACTCCCACCTGTACATGTAGGGAGATGAATTGGTAGAGAAAGGATAGCGTAGGCCCGTGGCCTAAGGGCTTACTGGTACAGTTAAATGGACTTGGTATTGATTTGGAAGTCCGGGGAGCTGGATGCTCGGGGACTTGGAAAAAAATGAGACTTGATTAGTCCAGGGAGCCGTGGGCTCGGGAACATGGTGAACTAGTAGGCTCGGTAGTCTAAAGAGTTGGAGGCTCGGTACTATAATTAGATACAAAGTATCATGGTTTCATATGCATAACAGTGGTGGGTCCTCGGTATTGGACGATCGATCACACCATCGTCGGTACGTTGACTCGGGGAGACTAGCCGGTTTGCTAGGAATAGTACGGAAACGTATGTGAGGGGCTAGACTGGGTAGTGTGATTACCAGTCTAGGAGTGGAGAGGGCCAACCCACTGTCTCCGTTGGCCACGACGAGAGGCTCCTGAGAGTTTAGCTAACTCCAAAAAGGGGAACTAAAGGTCTGTGTGCATAGAGTCATGTGTGTGAGTTGCACTTGCATGTGCATACCATAGCATACTTGTTTGTCATAGCATAATCATTGCATTTAACCCCAGACACCCATCGTATAAAATGGTATGGGACGTTTTATACGATAGGCCCTGCAAAACGACCCCTTGGTATATAGGGGTAATCCCTATAAATCAATGGTTATATTTCTCGTTGCTCTTACTTACTTTCTTACTGCTTTTACTTACTTGCTACTCCTTACTGTTTACTTTTGTTACATACTTGTTTACTCATGTTTAATTATTGTGATACCCCTGCCATACCTTAATATTTTATTCCTTAGGGTAGATGTCACCTGCTTGATTATGCCCTGCTTTTGGTCCTCCTTTTCACTCCTTTCCGCCCGGTGCATAGGAGTCACGGGTAGATAGGTGGGGGATTGTTGACTGAGTCTAGTTTGACTGACGGTCGTTTGACCACCATATTTTAGGTGCTCCGGATGGGAGACAGGGAACAGCCGCAGGAGACGAAACACCAGCAGGGTACGGTGCAGATGGAGATGGGCTAGTGTAGCTCGGGTGGACAGACATCCTGATCTGTGAGTCGAGCCGAGTATTAGTAGTTTTACTTTTATGAGTGAATTGTAGTGAGGTTATCATGTACCGGGCTTAAGCCCGTATTCACTTTCTCGCGTTGGTACTTAGACTTTCTTCTGGTGGTGACTTGTTTTATCGCATGATTTTCTCCTTTATACTATTGTGGACTTGGATGCTTACACATTCATTCATTATACATTCTGTCGATGGTGATCGAATTGGCCGGCAGGATCGGCGTTTTGTAGTGATGACCTTCCTGGGTGTGAAGGTGTCAGCGCAAAGCGGCGGTTCTGGACCTAAGACCCCGGTGGTTGTTGCAAAAAAAGGGGGGTCTTACAATATCCATCTCCTCAATCATCCGAGCCAACTCCATACTCATCAACCGATTCTCTGGACTAGAACCTAGTACCTTTATACTCAATGCATCGGCCACCGAGTTCGCCTTTCCGGGGTGGTAGTTCATGGTGAACTCATAGACTCATAGAAATTCTAACCACCGCCGTTGTCTCAAGTTCAACTCCTTCTGACTATGGACGTAGTTAAAGTTTTTGTGATCTGAAAAGATCTCGCAGTGGACGTTGTATAGATAATGCCTCCAAACCTACAAGGCAAACACCACTGCTCCCAATTCCAAATCATGAACCGGGTAATTGATTTCATGCTTCTTCAATTGTCTTGAAGCGTAGGCAATCACGTGTCTGTGCTGCATCAACACCGCTCCCATCCCTTGATATGATGCGTCAGTGTAGACTTGAAATCCATCCTTCCCAGACGGAAGTGCAAGGATGGGGGCGGAGGTAAGACTATCCTTCAGCTCCTGGAACGCCGCTTCACATTGGGGTGTCCACTCAAATGGCACACCTTTCTTCGTCAATGAAGTAAGAGGAAGTGCAATCTTTGAAAATCCTTTTACGAACTTGCGGTAGTACCCGGCAAGTCCAAGGAAACTCCTCACATCGTCCGCCGACTTCAAAGGCGACCACTCCTTCACGGCACGCACCTTGGCTGGATCCACTACTGGTCCTGCTCCGCTGATCACATGCCCCAAGAAAGCAACCTCTTTAAGCCAGAATTCGGACTTGCTGAACTTGGCGAACAAGGCGTCCTCTTTTAATTTCTTCAATACCAAGGTCAAGTGCTAAACATGCTCCTCCTCCGTCTTTGAGTAGACCAAGATGTCATCAATGAAGATAATGACGAAGACATCCAAATAGGTTCAAACACCTAGTTCATCAGGCTCATGAAGGCCGAAGGGGCATTTGTGAGCCCAAACGACATTACAGTGAACTCGTACAACCCATATCTTGAACTAAAGGCCATTTTCTGGATGTCCCCTTCTTGTATTCTCAACTGATAATACCCTGAGCGCAAGTCCAGCTTAGAAAATCAATGCCCTCCCACTAGTTGATCGAACAACTCATCGATTCGAGGTAGCGGATAAGTGTTCCGCACCATCAGCCGATTGAGTTCCCGATAGTCTATGTACAAACGCAGGGTCCCATCCTTCTTATTCACGAACAAAACAGGGGCTCCCCAGGGCGACTAACTGGGGTGAACGAACCCTGACTCCACAAGTTCTTGTAGTTGAACTCTAAACTCCACGAGTTCCTTCGGGGCCATTCGGTAAGGGGCCTTTGATACCGGCTTGGCACACGGTACTAGATTAATCTGTAAGTCAACCTCTCTATGCGGGGGTAATCCTGGCAGTTTCTCAGGGAATACCTCGGGGAAATCCCGCACTACCCGTACGTCTTTCATATCCAGCGCCTTCTCCTTCAACTCGAACCAGATCATGAAGACTTCATCCCCCTTCATATGGGCTTTTACTGTCTGAACTGAAGATAGCAACATGCGATGTGCGAAGCTAATACCTTGGATGATGACGTCGGAGTCTCCATGTCTCAAGTAGATTCATTTCTCTGCGCAATCAATCCTTGCAAAGTGCCAGTCCAACCACGCCATGCCCAAAATGATGTCAAACTCCGGCATTCTCAAGACTGTGGCAGGTGTATCAAATTCCGTGGCAGGTGCAATCATCTACGAGCCGTCCGGTTGGCGCACTTATCGGGCTATACCAGTAAAGTATTGTACGCCCTCCATGTCCTTAATGAAATCCTCAGACACAAAGGAGTGTGACGCACCGTTATCGAACAGCGTATAAGCCGTCTTCCCGCCAACTATCACGGTGTCTAAGTACCAATAACCAAAACTTGTTGCTAGTTGTCTAGTATGTCTCAAGCAACTTTAAGTTTAAGAAAAGAAAAAACGTGATAATTACTTAAATCATACCTGCAATCACATCTTGGGGATTCCGTTCTTGCGCCATGTCCAGCGCGTACACTTGATCCCGAGCAGGGCCGGGGTTTCCTCCTCACGATCCTCGTCCTCGACCACACATGTAACCCCGCCCCCGCGGAGCTGCCGGAGGGGGAGCAGGAGGGACATTCCCATACAACTACGGGCAGTAGCGTCGTATGTGGCCCGGTTGGTTGCATTCGAAACACACCAGCCCACGACGCCTCTCAGGTTGCTGAAATTGCTAAGGCTGAGGCAGTGGAGGCAATGCAGGCGGCTGCGGAACTGGATGCTCCGCACTATAGTTTTGGTGGAAACGCCCTCAACCTCTTTGATGTCCTCTTCTTCCTCTAAAGTCCCGCCTCCTCCTATTGCTTGGACCAGCTTCCATCACGTCCTCTGCAGGTCTCTTACAACATCCCAAGTGGTCCGCCTCCAATCTCTTTGCCATATTGATAATCTCCGCCAAACTAGCATCTGCTATAAACAAAAGGGTCTGCCTTAGGGGATCTCGCAACCCTTTGTAGAAACGCTTGGCGTATCCTCTATCATCCAGGTCATATGAGTCTGTGAACCTTGCGAGATGCTGGAACTCTCACTGGTATTCTGTAACCGATCTTGATCCCTGCTTCAGTAGTAGAAACCTCTGCTCGAGCTCGTCTCGAGCCGATGTAGGAATGAAGTGCTCCAAGAAGACACCCGAGAACTCGCTCCAACTTATCTCGATATACACTCGTCCTTGGAACGTGGAGCCCATGAGTGACTTCCACCACCTCTTAGCATGTAGATCCAAGACGGACACTGCAAACGATACAACCATGTTGGCCGGGCAACAAATCCCCGCCAATAGCTCTTGGACCGTGTCAAGCCATTCTTCCGTGCATACGGCCGACTCCGTCCCGAGGTAGGCGGGAGTGGAGAGAGCCCGAAAGGTGCTCAGCCAGTTAGAGCCCGGAGCCTGTTGTTGAACCGGAGGCTGCTGCGGCCTAAAGGCATCTAGGATGGCGCTGAGCGTCTGCCCCAACTCGGATTGTTGAAACTGAGTGGGTATGGAAGGGATATGAGTGCCCCCCATCGGCTCAACGTGCACTGGAACCTACACGTAAAACACAAACGTATGGTCAGGCTGGCTAATCTTGCCGTCAAAGTTGGACAACTTAATGTGAATTACATATGGGCACATCACTGCTTCCGCTAAGTCAGTTTGTCCGCAAACTGACTAATCGAACGGGGGTGGGACCATTATTGAATGACTTCTTTAGTTGAGGATCGTGGCAAACTGATACCATTTGTAAGACCCCCCTCCAGGATCCTAAAACACAGTACGAAGGGGGGGGTCTTATGCCCAGAATAGCCGTCTCGTGGTAGCTTAGCACACGGGCTAACCTGTAACACAAGACGCCTATTCCGCCGGCTACAATCAATATCAATATGAACATGCCAACCCAACCATATTATAAAAGAGAAGAAGTCAAATCCACACTAAGCAATAATATCCAAATAGTACAACAATGGAGAGAAGCTAAAACATGCTTCTACAAATATCTTAGTACAGCTAGTAATTGCGCAAACGGGCTACATCAGAATCGCTCAACACTCACATCCATCTCCGACGGTAGCGATGGCACCGTCACATCAGGCATTGTCATCCTGGCCTGGGTGTCCTGCTACAAAGTCTGCGGCTGCTCTACCTGCGGGGTGACCTCCTAAAAAGGAAGACGTAGTAACCGTTAGTCGAAAAGACTAAGTGGCTTCACATCCGCTCCACTGGTGACTCCTCGGCACCGGGCGGAGAAAGGAACAAGGGTACAAGTATAATAAGCAGTAAAACATGTTCAAACAGGTGGTAATGGTACAATAAGATTAATAACATTATAATCTAGCAGCTCTACATAACAATAACAAACTATCAAGTACAAGTATCTACAGCAGGAAAGTAACTTAACTTATAAGGATGCCCATACAAGCTTATAAGTTAAGGATCATGTTACATAAAAGTAACTCATCGCATAAGAGTTCCCATACAAACTTATATGATGAGGATCTTGTTGTGTAATATTATGAAATGATATGTATGCTATGCAATGACTCACCCATGATCTCACACATGCAATTACTATGCCGACATAGACTAAAGTTCCCACTATTCGAGCAGGTAGCTAACCTCTCAGTCGTCAGCCACCGTGGCCAGACGGTGACAGTAGAGCGGGCATCTCTACTATTAGGCGGGTATCCTCACTACTTCACCTAGGCCTCCGTACACCTCAATCCTAAGAACACAACAGCGGAGCGCATGCGTACTATGGCCCAGCAGGAGCCTCGGGTAGATGTGCACCGAGGACCAAGCCTAGAACTGGCCTTGTGTGACCCGAAAGGAGCCTCGGAAGTAAGCATGAGGAAAAAGCCCAACCGTTCACCTGACACGGAAGGAGCCCCGGGACATAGACACCGAGGACCATGCCCAATCACCCAAAGTCTATCAGTCAACTCCCGTTGGTGTGACGATCGGCGCGCCCGTAGACCTGCCACACTATCCATAACCCAGGATTACGACACCGCGTGTCAACTCACACGACATGTAAATTCCACAACACCATGGCATGGAAGGGGCCTCAGAAGTAAGCACGAGTACACAGCCAACCATCCACTCGGCACGGAAGGAGCCCCGAGATGTAGACACCGAGGACCAAGCCCAACCGTCCATTTATACCTCATTTCAACATTAACTCAACTACTGACGGCCAACGCCGCACGTACATCCCTCCACAATACTACCCGTAGGGAGACTACGCTCTAAGTATTGGACTACTACATTTCATTCTAACCATCATACGTACTCATGAACATGGTTCATCCTTCTATTTATCATTTCAAATGATTTCAACATTTTACAAGCATGATGCTCATAAATAATAATCTACCAATTTGTATCTACTCATTTCATTTAAGTAAGCTTGCTTCACAATTCAGATTTATCATTCATAGAACTACGGTGGTCAGCATAAAATAGTTCATCAAATTATAGAGTTAATTAGCAACATTGATTCCACCGAATTCAAATTCATATTATATAAACCCCAGAATTTATGTGCAGAATAAATCTGGATAGCAACTTCGACCGGAGATTCCTGAAGCTATAGGAATCCGGTGAAGACGTGTAACCCCTCGATGGAAAGGTCTTTCCATGGGTTACAACTTTCATACTCAGCCCACAACCCAAATTTGAATGTATCCTAATTGAAATCGGCTTCAAATCCGCTGCGCACAGAACAACATTTCTGCATGCATTATTTATCGAACGTCATATTCGTTCTGACTTTCCCGTGGCTACAGACTTCTCATGAAGACGTGCAACCACGCGTTGGAAAGGTATATTTAAGGGCTTCAACTTTTGTGTTTAGTCAAAAGCCCAGATCTTGCCATATCACATCAGAAATGGCCAAGAAGATTGCTGCGCGCAGAACACAGATTCTGTACGCATCTTAAAGAGGAATGAACGACATCAGTTCATCTTCCTCCTCAAGTCGGTCTTCCCAAATCACACCAGGAATTCCTCCTCCCTTATTCACCCTCATGAGGCCTTTACTCTTCACGAAACCATCCCCCATCTTCACATATAATGTTGGAGAGGTTGAAGACATAACTAGCCTTAGAGCACAAGCCCTAGGACGACCTCTTGCTAGAGAAACCACCATCTCGCAAGTCTTGATTCTTTTGAGTCGACATCTTCTCCTTCACGGCGGCGGCGGTTCTCCTCTTCTTGGACTTGCTCCAGCAGTTTTCCCTCTCTACAGAAATTTCTCTCAGGAAAAGTGGCTGGAATGAGGAGTGAAAATGGCTAGGGTTTTCTCTTCCCCTTATATATGAAAAGTGACACGGGTAGGGGCACGCCCGTGTCCCTACCCGTGTCCTGCATGCGCGAAGTGTTACAACGGTTTTCTGTGTCGGTTCATTATTCGACATGGGTTGGGACACGCCAGTATCCCAATCCGTGTCCACATGACACGACCGTGTTCCCCGGCCGTGTCCTTCTCTGGATACACCTCGACTTAACTCGAGACAACGACACACGGGTAGGGACACGCCCGTGTCTATACCCGTGTCATACTTGTATTACACGCACACACACACACACAAACACACACATACACACACACACACACGGGTAGGGCCATGACTTGCATCATGGTGTCGACACCAGAGTGTCGACACCTCAACATATGGGTGTCGACACACTGTGTCGACACCTGGTTCCAGTGTGTTGACACAGCGAGTGTCGACACCTGGTTCCAGTGTGTCGACACTGTGAGTGTCGACACACGGTGTCAACACCAGTGTGTCGATACCTCAACCGGGTGTCGACACCTTGACCCAGTGCGTCAACACCTCGACACCAAAATGTTGACCAATGACTCGGGTGATACAAATCCTATTCACATGTGCTGCCCACTTATCAACACTCCCCCGAACCCAAGTCAGCCCTCCTAACTCAAAAACACGTATGAGGGGCCTAGTGCGATTTAGGATGTTACACCGCCAACACGACCTATGACATGGCCGTGTTGGAATCCGTGTCCGACCCTATTTGCAACAGGACTATAAAATACATGTAGAAATTTAGAAGAGAACTTTTTGATCATTTTCATTTGGGGGAGAACTTCTGGAGCACGAAAGTGGAGCACCCAAGAGGAGGAATTGAAGGAGATTTTTGTATGTTTTTAATATTTCATGTATCTCTTTTAATCTCTCCTTTCTCTTGGTGATCTAACTTTATTTATCTTTTATTTCGCATGAAACTTTAATTTGAACAATTTGGTAATCATGTATCTTATTGTTTTCATCAAATTTGTGGTATTTTATTCGTATGTAGGCTTACAAACAAAGAGATTTATCCTAGTTATGAATTTATCATTTGCTTTACATGAATTCCAACTTTTTAGATTGAGAAATTGGAAAGTTGTGATGATATTTTATGTTCATATTTAGGTGTTATTTCTCTTTGCATTTCAATTTGCATGATCGAGAGAAATGTCGATTGGATAATTATAATACGGATAAATCGATTTATGGTATTTTAGATATAGGATTTCATGAATTTATGTATTAGATAGGGTACTTTACTTTAATGCAAATTTGAGTGTTGTAAATTGTTCGAGAGAAAATTTACTAACATAGGTTTTGATTTTGAATTGCTCGAGAGAGAATTTGATAAATGTTTAACCCTTACAATACAACGAATTTGATAATCTTATTATTACATGATTACATAGAATTGAATTAATGAGCGGTTATATTCATGTGAATGCTCTTAGGCTTTCGGTTTTTTATCATCTTTAATCCTCCAATGTTTATTTATCCAAGTAGTCATAGTTAGGTTAATATAGGTTAGAAATCAATTTTAATTATAGGTATGATAATAGAGTGAGGGTGAGTACTAATTGAAAAGGCCCTGTAGAATACGACACGAGATGTAGATTTCTCCTATACTATGATTGATAGGTGCACTTCCCTGAAAGTTAAATCAATCTTGCTAATGCCCATCTACATAGTTTATATTAGAGTGTAGATTGAATCCGCATCAAGTTTTTTACTTGTTTACAAAAAATAATCACCACTAACCCATTTTGCTGAGGTGTTCTTGGAGAGGAGAACTTTTGATGAATCCCTTGCTCTTCACAGAATGTAGTCATAGTAGCAAACTGAAACTCAATTCCATGGTCACTTCTAATTCTGACCACAGAGCATGCAAGCTCATTCTGAATTTGCCTAACAAAACTTGTGAAGACTTCAAAGGTTTCATCCTTTCTTCTAAGGAAGAACACCCAAGTATATCTGGAATAGTAATCAACCACCACAAGGGTGTAGACCTTCCTTCCTAGACTATGAACAAGCATGGCACCAAACAAGTCCATATATAGGAGATACAAGCATCTCGCAGAGTCCTTCTCCCCAATGCTCTTGAAAGAGGTCTTAGTCTGCCTACCATTTTGGCATGTAGCACAAATACCCTCCTTGGAGCATTTTATTTTGGGACCATTCCTAACAAGCTCATCACTGGAGAGATGACCAATGGTCTTATAATTCAGATGAGGCAGTCTCTTGTGCCATTGGACACAATATGAGACTTTCTCTTCTACAACTAGTCATATAGGGGAACTATTTTCTAAGCAAGAAAAATTCAAGCAATAAACATTCCCACTCCTAGTGCCTGTTAAGATGACACTCTGGTCACTTAACCTCTTGGTGTGGCACTTATCCTTGTGGAAGGAAATGTCATAACCAAGATCAAATATTTGTCTTATGCTTATGAGGTTGTGTTGCAACCCCTCCACATAAGCCACCTTTGTGATAGTGATTATGTCATTTGAGATGTTACCATAGCCTATGGTTATCCCCTTGTCTGAGCCTCCAAAAATGACCTTGGATCCATTCTTTACCGGAGTGTACTCCTTTAATAGCTCATTTGTTCCAGTCATGTGCCTGGAACATCCACTATCCAAGTACCATTTAGGGGATTTGGTACTTGAACTAACCTGAAGAGAATGCAAGTCACCTTTCCTTAGGACCCCAATTTCTGTTGGGTCCGAAGTTCACATTAGCCTTGAAATAACCCTGCCTTCCTGCAGAATTCCTGACAGGTCGACAAACTCTGGACACTGGGGGATTGTGCCAACAATCCACAACATAGTTGTCCACTTTGCCACAACACCAACACTCATAGATATTATATCTCCTTTTCTGTTTGGGACCGGCATTTGATTGTACTGCTTCATAAACAGTGGGGAGATGTGCTGCACTAAACTTCTGTCTTCTTTCAGTAGTAATTTGACTGAAGGACAGTCTTTCAGCTTGCTGTGTTGGCCTTCTATGAGAACCACTAGCTGCATGTCTCTTTTCAGCTAACATGCATATGATAACATCTGAGATGGCCATTCCAGCCCTGCCAGAAGACTTTACTTGAGTGACAACTTTTCTGTATGATTTAGATTTTTAACAACAACAAAAATATCTTTGAGTTTTGGGGCTGGGGCACCAAAAACAAATTGTCCAGGTTGGACCATTTGGATTTCCTCATGGGCAGCCTTAAAGGCTTTCACATGGCTGTAACTTTCACCATGGCTGGGGCCATATTGGTCCATACCAGTGGATATGTCGTTCTCGCAGTGACCATAACAACTTTCATGGTCATACATGTTAGAAAGGAAGAATACTCTTTGAAAAGAAATTTGAGGCAGTGAGGCTAAAGGCACGATAGGTGCCTTCCCTTTTCCCTTTCCTCTTAGATTGGAAGGTCTAGCAAGTCTTTTAAATCCCAACCCTTTCTTACCAGATTGGGTAAGTTGGGTATCAATTAAGGGTGGCACAGTGCTTTGCATAGAAATTTTTTTCACCAACAATTTCTCATTTAAGAGATCATTTTCAAGTTTCTGCATAAGTTTTTCATTTGAGACTCTTACCACAGACTCACTGTCAATGATTTCCTTGAGCTGGCCTGCATGTGCAGCCATGTTAGTGATGGCCTTTTCTTGGAGTTCAACCTTGCTTTTAAGACTAAGAATCTCTTTTGCCTGCCTCTTTGTAAGTAGCTTGCATTTCTTGAAGGCCTTAAGAAGTTCTCCATACTTGGCAATTATGGAGTTTACATCATCCTTAGAGTCTTAATCCCCTTCATCTCTTGATGATTGAGATTCAGAGACTGAGTCAAACTCATGACTAGAACTAAAAGAATGTGGTTTAGCGTGTACCTGAGACTGACCAGGCTGATCCTGGTTGCTTTCTTCATCTGTCATTGGCATTAGTCCATGACAATGAGCATCTCCTTATTCATCTTCATCCACCTCTGAGTCGCTATCTGGTTGTGACAGAGGGGCCCTGATCCCTATTCTACCTGCATGGAACTCTTCTTCAGCAACAACAATAAGCACAATGTAGGCTTCATCTTCTTCACTGTCTGACTCAGAGGAAGAATCAGACCAGGTCTTCTCTTTCTTAGCCACTAGGGATTTCTCTTTCTTCTTTCCCTTGTAGTGCTTCTTCACACTTTCTTCTTTCCTATTTATTGGGCAGTCAGCAATTACATGCCCAGGTTTGCTGCAGTAAAAACAAATAATGTTAGGGGAAGATTGTTTATTAAAGTTAGGAGCATACTTGTCCTTGTTAAAGGATTTTCTACCGTGTTGAGAGGAGGAAGAAGCCCTTCTATTCTTCCAATGCCCCTTCTTGATGAATTTCTAAAACTGCCTGGAGAAGGCTTCAAGGTCCTCATCAGATGTATGGCTGTCAGATGAGCTGGACCTGGAGCTCTCAGATTCTGACACAATAATTCTCCTCACTGGAGAGATCTTCCCTATGCTCCTAGTTGAAGCATCAGCTTTGAAAGCCAAAGATTTCTCCTTGCTTTGTGACTTGCTGGTCTTCTCTTCTTCTTCCTTGCTTGCAGAAAGCTGCATCTCATAGGACAGTAGCTTTCCAAATAGGGTTGGAGGTGGTGTGTCTACTAGCCTGCCCATCTCCCTGATGGCACAGATCTTTATGTCCCAATCCTTGGTGAGGGACGTGAGAAATTTGTCATTCAGCTCATAGGTACTGAAGACTCTTCCATAAGTTCTCAGTTCATTAACAGTTCTGAAAAATCTTTCAAAATTTTCAGAAATGCCCTCAGACTTTCCTTGTTTGGAGGCCTCATACTCCTAGTTGAGCATGGATTTCCTGTCATCCCTCACCTCTTCTGAACCATCCATGAATACCACTAGGGTGTCCCACATCTCCTTGGAGGTCTTGTAGTGCACCAAATTCTGGAATGTAGGATCATCTACTACGCTAACAATGATATTTTGAGCTCTTTTGTCCATGGAGGTAAGGAGGAGCTCATCCTAGTTCATTTCTTAATATGATTTAGGAGTCTGGATGTTGGCATCTAGAACTGAGATTTTCATGGGGATGAAGGGTCCCTTTTTGAATGTTATGAAGATCCTAGGGTCAGCAGTTTTCATGAACATCCTGACCCTTTCCTTCCAAATCCCAAATCCTTCCTTTCTGCAGTTTGGTAACTTCATGGCTCCTAATTCCTTATAGTTTACACCAAACCCCAATTCTTATCTTTTAGCTAACCTTGGAGGTATACTCAGATTGTTAAATCCTTTTTTTATTTAACCTCCCTCTCATACCACTTGAAAGTTATTTAAGTTTAGGTTAGCTAATCACCTAGAGGGGGGCGGGAGTGGATAGGTTTTTGAGCTTTTAAGATATCTTTTACTGTTTTTAATTTATGCTAACTAGAGCTTGTCCTTAAGTCCTGCAATCAATGAGAAAACAAGCAAACATAGTAAACAACAGAATTTATAGTGGTTCCCCAATTGGGTACATCCACTTACCCTCTCCAACTATCCAAGCTTATTTGTTGGACTTAGCACAACTTCTCCAAACTGCTCCTAAGACCTTACACCTAAGATCCCGCAGGATCTTCAAGTCTACTCCAAGACTCACTACTCAGCCACAAGGGATTACACTCAGTAATCAGCAGACCACCTACCTAAGGCTATTAAGCCCTACACTCAGGCTGGGAGGACAACCCTACCTCAGATCCCAAAGGATCCTACCTCAGAGCTCTGTACTGCTCCTACACTCAGTGACCCGCAAGCCACCTACCTCAGCCTTATCTCTAAGGCCTACAGCTCAGGCTTTTCATCCCTACAACTTCATGCACAATGGAATACTCTCAGAGTACTGCAGCACTACTACAACTCAGTACCCCTCCAGGTACCTACCTCAGTGACCCTCCAGGCACCTACTGCTCAGTGAAAAGCTTGGCACATACCTCAGGCATAAAGGCCCTACACTCAGAGAGCAGCACTATCATATCCAAGGCACTTAAGCCCTACAGCTCAGATCCTCACTTGGTTCCTACCTCAATGCCCCCCAGGCTCCTACCTCAGTGATAAATCTATCACCTACAGCTCAGGCATAAAGTGCCCTACACTCAGATTCAGGAAACGTAAATCCTACAAAAAATGAATTAAGAGTTGAATAAAATAAAATAACTGACTCAGAGTAATTACTCTGAGTCAACAATGCTGGACTGAGCAAATTTCAGTCCAACACACCTGCTGTAGAAGCAATCAGCCTTCTTCTACAACTATCATTTGTTACTGTTGCACTGATGAGCAGCTTCCCCATAGATGAGAGATGAATCATCTAACTATTCTATAGAGAACCCTTGCTGAGCTTGAAGAGCTTCAACTATCCTTTCTTGCCTTTAGGGTATCTTGGCTGGACTTCAGCTATCAAGCATGATCGGAAAATATATGTCCAACTGTCTCTTTCAGTTTCTCTTTTTCTTTCTTGGATTCATAAACCCTAACTCTTTACCGTTTCCCCTTTTATATGCATTGATTTGAATCAGCGACAACGTAATATACCAAGGATTGCTGAGTGCTAACTACATCAAAAAGGAACAAAACATCTTTCGACGCTGTAGTAGCTTTCCCGCATTAGCTTTCTGCAGATTTGACTTTGATGACGTCAGTAGTGGTCATCAACATTTGGATTTAGAAAATTTCCTGAATCCCATCAAGCATTGAGTGATGTTGAGACACTGAACGCCATCAGCCTTGGCTCTCAATGCTTTTGGACGTAGAAATTTTTCTAGGCTTTGTCTCAATGGTTTTGCCTCAGCGGTCTCAGCGGTTTCAGCAGTTTTCAATTTTTAGCTGAGGCAAGCCTTTGACTCAACGCTTTCCTCTTATCTGCTGTCTCAGCTATTTCTATACTTTAACTGTCTCAGCGAATTTATCTCAGCGGTCTTAGCGGTCTTAGCGGTCTTTCATTTATCAGCTGAGACAATTCTTTATTTTAGCGCTTTCCTCTTTATTGGAAGTGTTGAGTGAACCTGCTTCACTCAACGCTTCTGGATTAAGAAAAATTCCAGCTAATTTTGTTCTCAGCTATTTACCTCATGACTGTCTCAGCGCTTCCTACTTTATTTAGAAGCGTTGAGTGAACTTGCTTCACTCAACGCTTCTGGACTTAGAATGTTTCCAGCTCACTTTGTCTCTGCTATCTTTGATATCTCAACACCATCTTCTCAGCTGTCTCAGCTGTGTCAACATCATCTTCTCAGCTATCTCAGCTATCTCAATGCCATCTTCTCAGTTGTCTTCAGCTATATCAGTAGTGTCAATGCCTTCTTCTTAGCAGACCAAATGCTTATGCCTTAGACAGACTTTCTGGCTTTAAGTTGACAAGTTTGAGCTCAGCTCGATGAACCGCAACCTAAGCTCGACGAACTTGATCTTCTCAGCGCTCTCAATGTTTTTTTCCTTAGTCACTTTTTCTCTTGCTTCAGCTTGACATGCGTTTGGCTGAGCTCGACGAACTGTAACCTGAGCTCGACGAACTTCGAGCTAAGTTCGATGAATTTTGTATTCTGATTTCTTTACTTGTCCAATCATGGACAACCTGCATGCATGAACTAAAGCACACATCGAATACATTATGTGTGTATGTCATTGACCAGTTTGACTTCTTACAAATCTAGGATATTGGGATCAATAGACCTAACAGAGGTGGATTTTGAAATTAAGTTAGTCCGGGTGTCAAACCCATCTCTAGGACCCCTTATTGTACGGCCCCTAAAGAACTTTCAGAGTTTAGAGTTCAGTTGCAAGAACTGGTGGAATCAGGATTTGTTCGCCCCAGCACATCACCTTGAGGAGCCCCTGTTCTGTTCGTTAAGAAGAAGGTGGAACCTTACGATTATGCATAGAATATCGGGAGCTCTATCGACTGACGGTGCGGAACACTTATCTGCTATCCCGGATTGACGAGTTGTTCGATCAATTGGTAGGAGCACATTGGTTTTCCAAGTTGGATTTTGCTCGGGGTATTATCAGTTGAGGATACAAGAGGAGGAAATTCAAAAAATAGCTTTTAGGTCAAGGTATGGCTTGTACTAGTTCACTGTGATGTCGTTTGGGCTCACAAATGCCCCTTCATCTTTCATGAGCCTGATGAATAAAGTTTTTGAGCCTTATCTAGACATCTTCATCATCGTCTTCATCGATGACATTTTGCTCTACTGAAAGACAGAGGAAGACCATGTCGAACATCTGACCTTGGTACTAAAAAAGCTAAAAGAGCACGCCTTGTTTGCCAAGTTCTGCAATTGCGAATTCTGGCTCCAAGAAGTTCCCATCTTGGGCCATGTGATCAGTGGGGCTGGACTAGCTGTGGACCTGACCAAAGTGTGTGCCGTGAAGGAATGGTCACCCTTGATTTCAGCGGCCGATATGCGGAGTTTCCTTGGATTTACCGTGTATTATCACAAGTTTGTGAATAGATTCTCAAAGATTGCCCTTCCTCTTACTCCCTTGACAAAGAAAGGTGTGCCATATCAGTGGACACCCCAGTGTGAAGCTGCATTCCAAGTACTTAAGGACAGATTTACTATCGCACCCATCCTAGCCCTTCCGTCCGGGAAGGAAGGATTTCAAATTTACATTGACACGTCGTGTCAAGGGATGGGAGCAGTATTAATGCAGTACGGGCATGTGATTGCATATGCTTCAAGATAGCTGAAGAAGCATGAAGTCCACTATCCAGTACATGATTTAGAATTGGGAGCAGTGGTATTCGCCTTGAAGGTTTGGAGACACTATCTATATGGCGTCCACTGCGAAATATTTTCGGACCAAAAGAATCAAAAGTACGTTCATTCTCAGATGGAATTGAATTTGAAACAGCGGTGGTGGTTAGAATTTTTATGTGATTATGAATTTACTTTGAACTACCACCCTGAAAAAGCAAATTTTGTAGCTGATGCTTTGAGCAGAAAGGTACTAGAATTGAGCCCTGAGTCCCGATTGATGAGTATGAAATTAGCTCGAATTCTCAAAGAAATGGAGATTACCCTGGTATATAAAGACCATTCAGAAGGGTATATGGAGTACTTGACCACGATGAGCATAGTCTATGATATCCGGGACCGAATTCAGGCATAGCAAGGAAAGGATGCTGCTCTAGCCCTGGTTCTTAAGTCAATTGAAGAAGGGACTAATGACGAGTATTCCCTAAAAGACGGCCTCGTTCATCTCCGTAGCTGGCTTAACATTCCCAAAGGAGGAAAAATTTGGGAAGATATCTTGAGAGAGGCATATTGCTCTCAGTATTCAGTGCATCCTGGGATTGCCAAGAAGTACGCTGACTTGCGGAAGACCATGTGTTGGCCGGGAATGAAGAGGGACATCAGATATTTTGTTACGCACTGCAAGGCCTGTCAAAGGGTGAAGGCGGAATGTAAGAGCCCCGGTGGTTTATTACAGTTATTGCCCATCCCCGAGTGGATGTTTGAGGATGTCTCCATGGACTTCATCCACGGATTTCCTCGCTCATGCTCAGGGAATGATTGGGTTTGGGTAATCGTTGACCGCCTGACGAATGTAGCCAGGTTTATTCCTATGAAGAAAGAAGCTCATGTGGATGTTTTGGTACGCCTCTTTGTGGAGCAGTTTGTACGGTACCATGGCTTTCTAAAGACAATTGTTTCTGACCGGGATGGTCTGTTTACATATAAAGAATGGAAGGCGGTGCAGGCGTATTTGGGCTCGCGCCTTAGATTTAGCACAACATTTCATACTTAGACGACGGGCAGTCTGAGAGGATGAAAGTGTTCAGTTGTCTACCTAAATTACCTAGAGTGGGGTGAATAGGTGAGTTGTGCGTCTTTTTGTGGAATAAAAATTTAGAGATCGATGCACACAATTATCAACCAAGCAATCACATATGATAAAAGATATATAGTGGTTCCCCAACCTTGGGTACATCCACTTTCCCTCACCGATCTAGAAAAGAACTAGACTCGGCAACTCCACTATCTCGGATTGAAAACCAATCCTACGTCTCGGAACAAAGTTCCTACAATCTCGATCCACAACACGGATCTACACTCGGAAGGTAAAAACTTCATACAACTCGGAGACAAAAAGATCCTACACTCGGAGAGAAATCTCCTACAAGAATGAAATGGAGTAAATATGAAATACAAACAGATTTATTTCACAGATATGAAAATCTCGGCCAAGGTCTTCCTCTTAATCTTTAAGGCTTTCTAAGAAAATATTGAAGAAGATGGCTTGGCAAGAACTGAATCTGGAATTCTTTGACTTCACACGATCAGATGGATGATGAGGAATGAAAAGCAATCTCGATCTGGAAGTCTTCTTGATCTGAATCTTTGAATCAAAAACCCTAGCCGATAATGTGCGATGAAGATCGGCGGCGGCGGCTTACGTTTTTAGACAAAGAGAATGAGATTCAGAAAATACTTAGAATTAAACTTGACAGCACTTCTTAGGGTTAGTCGGTTTGACAAGACCTTATATAAGATCTCCCTAACAGTCATAATTAGTCTTAATGACAGACACGTGGACCGATCACATCAAGGAAATTTGAAATTTCCGTCAAATCTAGACTTAGCAAATTTCTAAAAAGAATGACTGAAATACTCGAGAGAGAAATTACCTACTCGAGTTCTATTCTGATTACTCGAGAGAATAGAGGAAGATTACTCGAGTAAATAACATAGAGAAAATCCAGAAATGATAGCAACTACTCGAGTACACAAAGACTTACTCGAGTGCTAACATAGTTACTCGAGATGTGGAGTTGAACTACTCGAGTACAAGAAGTACTACTCGAGAGAATAGAAATTAACAACGCGAGAGGTTGAAGGAATACTCGAGTCAAGACTTAGAATAATTTCTGGGAGAAGAAACTGGGTTACTCGAGTAGTGAAACTGGACTAGTCGAGAGGAGATAAACTATTCGAGTACATGGATATTACTACTCGAGTAATGGACTTAGAAAAATTTTGAGGGAATAAAACTTATCACTCGAGTATTTAATCTGGATTACTCGAGTAGTATATGGACTACTCTAGTACATAAACTTGTCTACTCGAGTGAAGTAAAATTACACGAAATCCTGTCTTTTGTAACTCGAGACAAGAGACTAATCTACTCGAGTACTTATATGACTACTCCAGTAAATGACTTAGAAACATTTATTGAGAGGAACTTCTGTTAACTCGAGAATAAGAGATGATCTACTCGAGTAATTGACTTGGCTACTCGAGAGCTATAATTTGACTACTCGAGAGCTAATTCCCTTACTCTAGTACAAATATATTTACTCGAGAATTGACTAAGTGTTTCACTCGAGTATATAAGTAACTGCTCGAGTAAAATGCTTAGCAAAAATTTCTTTAATAGAATTTTCTCTTCTTTAAAGAATTCAGCCACAAGTCTTTCTCCAATCAGTCCTAGTGCTTGAAAATGAAGTGTATCCCAATAGAGAGGCTACACATGAGTCAACACCATGGATCACACAATGAGGGATTACATTATATGGTCCTGTGTTTGGTGACCCATTGTAGACTGACATTGGTCTACACTTGGCAATAAAGTCATGCAAACACATAACTTAAACAGAACATCAAATACAACTTAATTCATCTTAGTTCAAGGGTGACTTCACTAAATCTTGGTTAATGTGGATACAATACCCAATAATCTCCCCCTATTTATACAAGTCAGAACCCTTTACACT
Organism: Platanthera guangdongensis; assembly: GCA_039583875.1. Classification (NCBI taxonomy): domain Eukaryota; kingdom Viridiplantae; phylum Streptophyta; class Magnoliopsida; order Asparagales; family Orchidaceae; genus Platanthera; species Platanthera guangdongensis. The sequence goes on from CM077150.1 coordinate 110,256,120, forward strand.
AAGGTGAATTATGGAGACATAAAAAAATATGCAAATAAAGAAAGCAGTGTAAACAAGCATAAGAATATAATCAGAGTGTATATGATCAAAATTGAGAATTATATAAATATGATTGTCCAAAACATAATTTCTACATGAATCATTTCCACACTATCATAATTCTCTTTGCTTAGACTTGGTGGTGCTGCTTGTCCTTCTTCTCTTGCTGTCTTCTTTGGTAGCTAAAGGGATTGGGATAGTACTTTGGAGGCTTTGGAGGAGCAGCAGGGTTGTTCCTTCCAAATTCTCTGTCATAAAGCCTTCACTTTATCATTGACTTTTCATACAATTCCCATTCCTGGGAGTTCTAACGATCATTCCTGTTTTCATTGAAGTCCATGACAAGCTTGAGAGTATCCAATATGAGAGACTTTGAAATTGGAGACTAGATCTCTGCAAACTCTGGAGATTTTCTCTTTTCTGTATCTAGAACTGGGATTGACCATCTAGCTGAGGTACTATCACCATACTTTCTCTTCTTCTTTGAAGTGTTGATCTCCGGAGGATTTTGGAAGAATATATCTGCTGGGTCTGCCTTCCAAACTTGAGCATATGAATCTGGAGGAGGACCTTCACAACCTTCAGGTCTAGGAGAGAAGGTAGGCTGAGGAGCTTGAGCTGGAGCAGCAGTAGCTAAGGGATTCAAATGGTGAGGAATGATGTTTGGATCAGCTGGGAATTTTGGAAGAATCTGATTGTGCATCCAGACTGCTGTATCATAGGTATGGAACATCACAATCTGAATCTGTCCTAGCACATCATCATGAATCTCTTTCATCTTATCTTCCTATTGAATTTGCTTGAGTGCATCTAATTTCTCAAGATATTCTTTGACTAAACTCTCCCCCTTTCTGACTTCTACTGTCAGTGTATTGATGACATCATCTTTGAGAGTCCCAACTTCTTCACAAATCTTCATCTTGGTTGCTTCAGCTCTCTTATCTAATTCAATCTAATTATTTGCAAGAGTCAGACCTTACTCCATGACCTGACCAACACTAGTGATAGTGTGATCTAGAGCTTTTCCACCAATCTGGAAGAGATGCCCGTGCTGATCTGTGTTGTGCTAGATCTCAGCAAATCCTCTGCTCATCTCTTTCTCTAGAGCAGTTACTTTCATAGTTACAGCCTTGAAAGAATCATCAAAATTTTCCTTTGTTCTTGTAGAAGATGTACAAACTGACTCCTCAAATCATTGGCAGCAGGAGAAGCAACAGAGGTAGAAGGAACTAGAGGAGGAGGAGCAAACCATTGAACAATCTCTTCAATAGTGACTGAGCTTTGAGCTCTGGTGGTATGGATCAGTGCATCCCCTTCATCAGTGACCATGGGGATGGTGAAGTCCAGGTTTCTCAATGGGGCTACAGCTGGTTCAGGTGACTGGTCTAGCTCATCGGAGAGAAAAATAGTGTCAACCTGCTCTTTATCAGTAGCAGGAGACTGAATGGGAGATGATGGAGTATGTGTTGGAGATGGTACTAGAGAGGATTGCTTGGATGCTTCAGCAGTTGGTTCTTTTGGAAGAGGGGGAAGGGGTTCATCAGCAGTCAATTCTTCAATCATTTTATTGATTGCTGCTTCAGTTGATAGAAGTGTTTCTTGGAGTTGGGCTTCTGATGGAACTTCTTCAGGTTTGGATGGTGGAGGAGAAGTAATAGCTGGAGGGGTAGGAATTCTCACTGAAATAGAAGGAGCAGCCTCCCCCTCAACAGTTGCACCAGTTGAGCTGGCAACCTGAAATGGAGATGGAGATGGGGTACTGTCCTCTGTAGCTGGAAGGTCTTGAGATTTGGAAGCTTGAACTGGGTTCAATAGCTTCAAGTCCCATCTTTGAATGGATGAGAGGAGACTTTCTTCATGTGATGGAGGACTGTTCCTTTAGAGAAGTTAAACACCTCAGAATTAATCTCATAGAGGAGAAGAGAGATAATACTGACATATCTTGGAGCATTAATGTTGTCCTTGATTTTATCCAGAATCATCATCACAAACTGGAACTTTTTCCTGCAGACAATAACTTGCATGATGTCAAAGAATTGGAGAGAGATATCCCTTATGGAACTTGTCTTGCATAGAAGAATTTTGCCAATGATATCCACTAACAGCTTCCCTTCTGGATTCAATTCAGACCTTTTATGGTGAGAACATCGGTAGAAACTCCAAAAAACATACAAGTCCTGTTAGATTCTTTAGAACCTAGGTCATCCTCCTCATCAACAATAGGCAGTCGAAGAAGTGTAGAAACAGAGGTCTTGTTGAGTTTGATTCTGATTCCTTGAACCTTGGACTTGAGAACTGTCCCATGCCACTTGACTTTGACGTTCTTGAAAAACTCCTCAACCTCTGGAAAAAGAATCTTACATGGTTGCTGTAGAACAAACGTGAGGCCGGCGGTGTCGAGGAGTATTAGAAGATTTTGAAAGTCATCTGAAATGTCGGCGATTCCGGCGGCAACCAGTTCTGAACCGATTCCAATCTTAGAAGAGGGCGCCATGATCTAGAGATTAGGGAAAAATTCTGCGGAAGGTGAAGCGTCTCAGCTTACTTGAGAGAGAGAATTTGATTCATGTAGAAAATGAATTTCGGACTTTTCGACTTATATAACCCTAATTTTATGTCTAACTAAGAAATAAATAAAGTAACCATACCTTGGAATTGGCGGCATATGTCTCGGGTTGCGAATAATGAAATTTGAATCAAAGTAGAAAATATGACTTCCTGATACTCGAGAGAGACGACAGTACTCGAGTGAAGATATAAAAGTACTCGAGTATGTAAGCTGTAGGAACTCGAGTGAAGTCTTGGAAGTACTCGAGTAAAGATATTGAAGTTCTCGAGTGAAACATTAGCGAGTAGGTCATTCTACTACTCAAGTAGGTACACGAGTAGCTGAAGAAGTACTCGAGTAGGTCAAGCAGGTACTCGAGTAGGTCACTACTTACTCGAGTATGTTACTTCTTACTCGAGTCAAAAAGTTAGAATTTGAAAAATTCCAACTTTATACTGATTCTTGATCTCTGAGCCTTCTTGTGAGTTCACCTTCTCTAATCTTCTTTGTTGAGCTTTCCTAGTTCTATTTTGAAGAACAAGAAATTGGTCTCGTCCAACGGCTTCGTGAAAATATCTGCAATCTGCCTGTCTGTAGAGACATACTGTAGATCTATATCCCCATGCTCCATATGCTCCCAGATGAAGTGATACCTCAACTCTATGTGCTTTGTCCGGCTGTGCGAGATTGTGTTGTTGGCTATTGCAATTGCGCTGGAAGAGTCGCAAAACAATGGAATGTTTTGAAACTTCATATTATAGTCTTCAAATTGATTCTTTATCCATAATAGCTGTGCATAACAACTGCCTGCAGAGATTTACTCTGACTCAGCTGTTGAGATTGCAACACAATTCTGCTTCTTGCTACTCCAGGAGATAAGCCTTCTTACAAGGAATTAGCAAGTCTCTGAAGTGCTTTTCCTATCGTCTTTGCAACCTGCAAAATCTGCGTCTAAAAAACCAATAGCTCGCTATCATTACTTCTTGGGTACCACAAGCCAAGATTCGGTGTACCTTTAAGGTATCTGAAAATCCCCTTTGTCGCAGCGTAGTGAGATTCCTTAGAGTTCACTTGAAATCTAGCTCATACACATGTTGAGAACATTATATCCGGTCTACATGTAGTAAGGTAGAGCAAGGATCCAATTATGCTTCTGTACTTGGTTTCATCAAAAGGTTTCCCTTTCTCATCCTTGTCTAGAGATACAGTTGAACCCATTGGAGTCCTCATAGAGGTTGCATTCTCCATTCCAAATTTCTTAATTAGCTCTTTGGTGAACTTAGTTTGCGAGATGAAAATTCCATTTTCAGATTGTTTCACCTGAAGCCCTAATAAATACTTCAGCGCGCACATACTGCTCATTTCAAACTTCCGTTGCATAAGTTTTGAAAACTTCTTGTAGAGGTTGTCATCAGTAGAGCCAAAAATAATATCGTCGACATAGTTTTGCACTAGCAAAATCTAGCCTTTTATTTCCCTAAGAAATAATGTTTTATCTATCTTTCCCCTTGTGAACTTGTTCTCAAGAAGAAAGCTAGACAACGTCTCATACCAAGCTCGAGGAGCTTATTTCAGACCATATAAAGCATTATGCAATAAGTAAACATAATCAAGAAAGTTAGAATCAATGAAACCTGGAGGTTGTTCCACATATACCTCTTCCTTTATGTCACCATTAAGGAAGGCAGACTTCACACCCATTTGATAGATGGTGAAGCCCTTAAGTGCAGCATATGGTAGGAATAACCTGATGGCCTCCAGCCTTGCCACTGGAGTTTACGTTTGGTCGTAGTCGATTCCTTATTCTTGACGATATCCTTTGGCAATGTGTCTGGCCTTCTTCTTTATGATCGTTCCATCCTCGTCCATCTTGTTCATGTAGACCCATTTTGTCCCGATGACGTTCTTATCTTTGGGTCTTGGAACAAGTTTCCACACTTGACAACGCTTGAACTGATTTAGTTCTTTTTCCATCACGATAATCAAAGATGTGTCTAAGTTTGCTTCCTCAAACTTCTTTTGTTCAACCTGTGAGGAAAACTTAAATATAAATTCTCGTTAGGTGAACCTCTACAAGTTCTGACACCATCCCGAGGATCTCCTATGATTTCGTCCATGGGGAGATCCTTCAGATGTCCGAGCTCTAGGGTCCTTGCATCTGGATTTTCTTCAATCATCGGAGTGACTTCATCAACTTATATGATTTCTTCATCTTGATCAACAACCTCTCCAATAGGGGTTGGATTGGTGATCTTGATGAACTTTTCACCTGTATCTTCAGACGGTTCATCCAAGCTAAGTTCTTTCAACTTTGTACCTGCATCTTCAATGAACACACTAGAAGAGTTACCTTGCAGCAAGCTCGTCTCAACAAATACAACATGTATTGATTCTTCTACAACTAGAGTTTTTCTATTGAATATCTTGTAAGCCTTACTATGGCTACTATATCATAAAAAAATACCTTCAAAGCTCTTTTCGCTGAACTTGGTAGTACGATACTTGCCATTGTTAAGCATGAAGCACTTATAACCAAAAATTCTATTCCTTCTCTCAGCTACTCCATTCTATTGAGGAGTTCGAGGAGAGAAAAACTCATGAAACATACCCAAGCTTTCACAGAATTCTGTCATGGCCCCAGACTTGAACTCTATTCCATTATCACTTCTGATTTTGACTACAGAACAGTTGTATTCATTCTGGACTTGCCTGACAAAATTAGTAAAGATGTCGAAGGTATCTGACTTGTGTTTTAGAAAGAACACCCACAAAAAGCGCGAGTAATCGTCAACAATTACCAACGTATAATCCTTACCTCCCAAACTTCTAATTTGCAGTGGACCAAACAAGTCCATATGAAGTAGATGAAGACATCTATTAGAATCTTTTCCAATAACACTTTTAAAGATAGCCCTTGTTTGCTTGCCTTTTACACATGCATGACAAGGTCTATCTTTGACGTACTTAACATTTGGAGCATCACGTAATAAATTCAGTGAAAATAATTTATTAATAGTTTTGAAATTAATATGTGCTAATCTCTTGTGTCATTGGTCACCAAGAGACGCTCTATCTTTAGCCATAAAACACACAGGTGTAGAAGAGTCTATACAAACGAAATTTAAACAAAATATATTTCTACTTCGAGTGTCGAATAGAATCATTTCCATATTGTCAATGGATTTTATGAAGCACTTATCAACATGAAATTCAACTATATATCCTTTATCGCAAAGTTGACTTATGCTAATGAGATTGTGTTCCAATCCTTCAACATAAGCCACATCTGAGAAGGATACTTTACCGTTCGAGATCATACCATAGCCTTTCGTAATTCCTTGGTCTGAACCTCCAAAGACGACCTTTGGCCCGTTCACGACTGGAGAATAATTCTGAAGTAGGCTTCTTGTCCGGGTCATGTGCCGAGAGCATCCACTGTCCAAATACCAGATAGGCATTTAGGTGGCCTTTGGTCATACCTGCAATTATAAATCAGTTTGGCTTAGGAACCCAAACACATTTGGATCCTTGGTCTCGTGTTAGAACACCCCTCCTACGAGTATTAGCATTATGAGCGATCTTTCTCATATTGCTAACTGAGGAGTTGCAAAATTCCTGGGATTAAACCAACAGTCAATGGCAAAATGACCAATATTGCAACAACACCAATAGTCGAACCGGTTGTACCTTTGCCTTAGATTCTCCTGCTTGACCTTTTGAGATGGTGGTCTAGCAGGGGCAACATTCTTGGAGGAAGAAGCTTCATGGTGATGGCAATCACATGATTTCTTCTCCTTCAATGGCTTTTCCACAACGGGCTTTACCTTTGGTGCTTTCTTGAAGTTATGATCATGATTGAAGGGGCCATAGCTCTGAAGAATGACTTCTTCATAAGGTGCCTTAAAGACACTCTCTCCAAAGTTTCTGGGGTGAGTCCATCCTTGGTAGCGAGACTTGGGCTCTACATTGGTAGGCCTAGTCAAGTGACCATATGACGAGTCAAGATCAAACTCATTTGTATGAAAGGTGACCTTCTTGAAAGACGTCTGATCTTGAGGGGCTTTCCCCTTTTCTTTGGCCAAAGCCTTCTTGGCGGCCTTATTCTTTATTTGAGCCTTATTCCTCCTAAAAGATTTACTATGAGCTTCTATATGGCCTAGTCCAGCACCCTTGGCCTTAGCTGAGAATTCAGCAAAGAATGGAAGAACAGTCTTAGGCTTTGAGAAACTTTTAACAAGTTTCTTTTCAGCAGCGAGTTGTTCTTCCAACTCTTTGATGATTTTCTCTTTTAAGTCAAGGTGCTTAAGGGCCTTGTTGTATTCTTCAATGGCAGCATTGAAGTTTTCTCTGAGCGAGTCGGTCTTAGCGACTTCCTCTCTTAGAGTGCTCTCTTCAGCTTTCAGAGACTTTATCTCTTTAGCTTGAGTTTTCATGACTCGTCGACATTTGTCGTAAGCTATGATTAACTGCTTGTACTGGGCCATGAGTTCAGACTCATCGTTAGAAGAGCTGTCTTCATGATCATGATTAGAAATATCAGAATTGGAAAGAGGAGTGTTAGAGTTTACATTCCCAGTGAACTGAGGCTCTTGTTCATCATCTGTCTGAGCCATAATCGCAAAGTAGGCTTCTTCTTCTTCTTCACTTGACTCAGATGAGTCAGAGTCACTAACAGTTTTTCCCTTCTTGGCTATCAGGCTCTTCTCTGTCCTCTTCTTATTATATGAGGACTTTGTTTCTTCTCTCTTTCCACCCTCCTTCTTCTTGTGGGGGCAGTCAGCAATGACATGACCTGACTTATTACAACAGTAACAAACAATGTCAGCAGAAATATGTTTGTTCGGTTTGGAATTATACCTGTCGTGGCTGCTTGAGCCTTTTTTGTGTCGATCTCTATCATGTCGTGATATTCTGTAAGAGGCATCCTTGCCTTTCTATTGCTTCTTTTTGTTCAAGAATTTCATGAACTGTCGTGAGAGTAGATAGAACTCTCCTTTAGATAGCTCAGAGCCTGATGTACTTGGCTCCGAGGTTTCTTCTTCACTCACTTCTTGTGCTGGGGCAGGAGAGACAGCCTTTGACTTCCTTGAGGTGTCTACCTTTAGAGCAATAGACTTCTCCTTGGATGCAGACCTGCTCTTCTCTTCTTCAGCTTTTCTTGTGTTGAGTTGAAGCTCATATGACATTTGCTTCCCGAAGTGATTCTGCGGGTCCGTCTCATCTAGCTTTCCAAACTCCCGGATAGCACAAGCCTTGTTATCCCATTCCTTTGTTAGGGATCTCAAGAATTTATCATTTAGCTCTCTGTTTGTGATGACTCGGGCATATACCCTTAGGCCATTAACTATCTTGAAGAAATTCTCAAAAGTGTGAGCAATGGTGTCCTTGTGTCCTTGTCGGAAGGCTTCATATTTCTGATTCAGAAGGGATCTTCTATCGTCCTTAAATTCTTCTGTACATTCCATCAAAGTGACAAGGGACTGCCACATCTCCTTGGCAGACTGGCAGTGAATCAAGTTCTGCAACATGGAGTCATCGACTGCACTTGCTATTATGTTCTTGGCCTTTTTATCTAAAGATACAAGTGTAATCTCGTCTTTGTTAAGATCCATCAATTTCTTTGGAACTTTCTTTGTTGGATCGATTGTGGAGACGGTTATGGGAATGTAAGGACCTTCTTTAATGATCATGAACATCCAAGGATCCACAGCTTTCATGAAAAATCTGATTCTTTCTCTCCACATGGGAAAGTTATTCTTGCTGCATAGTGGAAGCTTGACAAAATCTTTAGCCTTATCCATTCTTGGAAAATTCTCAAAAGACAACTAGTCATATCTGATCAAGGTGTTAACCTTTTATTGATCAACTTGGAATTGATACCAATTGAAAGTGTTCAGTTGTCTACCTAAATCACCTAGAGGGGTGTGAATAGGTGAGTTGTGCATATTTTTGCGGAATACAAATTTAGAGATATATGCACACAATTATCAACCAAGCAATCACAGATGACAAAAGATTTATAGTGGTTCCCCAACCTTGGGTACATCCACTTTCCCTCACCGATCTAGCAAAGAACTAGACTCGGCTACTCCACTATCTCGGATTGAAAACTAATCCTACATCTTGGAACAAAGTTCCTACAATCTCATCCACAACATGGATCTACACTTGGACGGCAAAAACATCCTACAAATCGGAGACAAAAAGTTCCTTTACTAGAAGAGAAATCTCCTACAAGAATGAAAAGGAGTAAATATGAAATACAAACAGATTTATTTCACATATCTGAAAATCTTGGCCAAGGTCTTCCTCTTGATCTTTAAGGCTTTCACAGAAACTATTGAAGAAGATGGCTCGATAAGAACTAGATCTGGAATTCTTTGACTTCACACGATCAGATGGATGATGAGGAATAAAAAGCAATCTCGATCTGGAAGTTTTTTTGATCTTAATCTTTGAATCGAAAAACCTAGCCGATTATGTGCGATGAAGATCGGCGGCGGTGGCTTCCGTTTTTAGACAGAGAGAATGAGATTCAGAAGATACTTAGAATAAAACTTGACAGCATTTCTCAGGGTTAGTCGCTTTGACAAGATCTTATATAAGATCTCCCTAACGGTCATAATTAGCCTTAATGATATACACGTGCAACAATCACGTCAAGGCTATTTGAAATTTTCGTCAAATCTGGACTTAGCAAATTTCTGAAAAGAATGACTGAAATACCCGAGAGAGCAATTACCTAGTCGAGTACTATTCTGATTACTCGAGAGAATAGAGGAAGATTACTCGAGTAAATAACATAGAGAAAATCCAGAAATGATGAGCAACTACTCGAGTACACAAAGACTTTCTCGAGTGCTAACATAGTTACTCGAGATGTGGAGTTGAAATACTCGAGTACAAGAAGTACTACTCGAGAGAATAGAAATTAACTACTCGAGAGGTAGAATGAATACTCGAGTCAAGGATTTAGAATAATTTCTGGGAGAAGAAACTGGGTTACTCGAGTAGTGAAACTGGACTACTCGAGAGGAGATAAACTACCCGAGTACATGAATATTACTACTCGAGTAATGGACTTAGAAAATTTTGAGGGAAGAAAAACTTATCACTCAAGTATTTAATCTGGACTACTCGAGTAGTAGATGGACTACTCAAGTACATAAACTTGTCTACTCGAGTGAAGTAAAATTACACGAAATCCTGTCTTCTATAACTCGAGACAAGAGACTAATCTACTCGAGTACTTATATGACTACTCGAGTAAATGACTTAAAAACATTTCTGGAGAGGAAATTCTATTAACTCGAGAATTAGAGATGATCTACTCGAGTAATTGACTTGGCTACTCGAGAGCTATAATTTAACTACTCGAGAGATAATTCCCTTACTCGAGTACAGATATATTAACTCGAGTATTGACTAAGTGTTTCACTCGAGTATATAAGTAACAACTCGAGTAAAATACTTAGCAAAAATTTATTCAACAGAATTTTCTCTTCTTTAAAGAATTCAGCAACAAGTCTTTCTCCAATCAGTCCTAGTGCTTGAAAATGAAGTGTATCCCAATAGAGACGCTACACATGATTCAACACCATGCATCACACAATGAGGGATTACATTGTATGGTTCTGTGTTTGGTGACCCATTGGCTGACATTGGTCTACAGTTGGCAATAAAATCCTGCAAACACATAACTTAAACAAAACATCAAATACAAGTTAATTCATCGTAGATCAAGGGTAACTTCACCAAATCAGGGTTAATGTGGATACAATACCCAATAGAGGACCATCAGAACTTTGGAAGATCTATTGAGACTATATGTGTTGGATAGAGGAGAGCCGTGGGAAAGGCTATTACCCCTGGTGGAATTCTCATATAAGCTCAATTGGTGATGAGAGTTGAAAGAACTCCATAGTTAAGCGTGCTCGGGCTGGAGTAGTACTGGGATCGGTGACCTTCTGGGAAGTCCCTGTGGTGCGCGCTTGAATATCGTGTTTGCCTCATCAAAGGGAGCCTGTGGCCACCAACAAACCGCCTGTGGTCAGGAGAGGGGTTGGGGTGCTTGGGCTGCATTTGGGTGGCGCTGCCTAGAGCGGAGCCGTGACATTATCACGTTGGATCGGCTAGGGTCATTATAGTTATGTTGTTAGCGTTGAGGCGTACAGAGGCCTAGGCTTGGTAGTGTGGATGCCCGCCTAGTAGTTGAAAAGACCATTCCACTGTCACCGTCTAGCCATGATGGTTCGCGCCTGAGAGGTTAGCTACCTGCTCGAAAAGTTGAAACTTCATGTAACACCTCCCCTGTAATGACCGTATAATATGGGTCCGGCGGGGCCCCACAACATACAGATGCTACAGCTTTATTATTATAAGATGATATAACTACCCAATCTCAAAACTCATATGCAAAACACAGCGGAAACATCAACCAAGACTAGAAATTATCCACATCCATAAGTGTCTCGAAACGACCTTATGGCCTTACAATAAAAGAGAGTCCAAAACTCCAACAATACATAACACATCAAAGTGCATAGGCACTCCTAAGCTACCTCGGCATGCAAGCCGGAAGACAATAGCATCAAACATACAAAATCACAAAAGTAAAGCCAATGCAAAGATGGTAACACTTCATGAGTCTTAGGCCTTTCTGGTCGGCGAGCTAGCTCCTGCTTGCGATCCTTTCCCTGTAAAAATTTGGTTGTAACGTGGGTCAGTAAAGGCTGACCTCAAACTGTGTAACAAACACATCTCCTCCTGGCCGCCCCTAACGGACCCCGGGATACCCCTCCAACCTGCAAGTCAGCACTTCCTATACAATATTCATAAACAAGTATAGCACTAATGAACATGCTTGGATGTCTCAAACAACATACATGTTCTCTACTGTTGAGCATATAAAGAAAAGGGGCCTACTATGGAACATGTATGCAAAACCCGGGCTTCACCCAAGTCACCCTATCGCGTATGCATCTAGCACATCATCAAACATCTGGGTACTCACCATTTCCCCTTTGGCATTAAGCCGCAAACAAAGGGGTATGCAATTCCCCCAAACAGCATACAGGCCGCTGCACGGAACTCTTGCCAAGACCCCACCCGCTCATGGTCTTAGACCCGGGCTTGCCTGCAAGCTCTGACTTCTCATGTCAGGATTCCGTCTAACACACTGACCGATTCTAAGAAGCCTTGCTAGACCTTACCTGCTCATGGCCGCATTTCCTGAGCTTGCCCCATGCTTAGCATTCTCGTCAGTCTTATAAAAGGTGACTAGTCTCGCCGAGACACTCTCTACACATGACTTGCATGTCACGGGATAGCCAGCCGACCACGGAGACAAAGCCACACCTTAACACATTACAATACAAAATCATTCACACCCTAATCACTCATTTATACTGCAACATCCTCGCGCACCAAGGAAACCATCTACCGCCAATGCGTAGCTAACCTTGTTCACCAAGGAAACCATCTACCTCCATTGAGGAGTTAACCTTGTCCGGTTCCTACTACACGTACTCACTCGAGAAAAGGGGGAAAACATCACAAACATCACAAACGACATCTTGCCGCAACAGATCTCTACCAATCCTTAATGCTCGTATGCAACATCACCGAGTCGGACTAACGGTCGCGACTATGACTTCACCCACCATGCGTAATCCATTAACATAGCGGATTTCTAATGCAAAATCATGCCGGAGACGGACTCAATCAACCCAGAGGTTCCTCTTGAACCATGACGACCCAAACCCCTCTCAGTTGAAAGTTTGGTGCCCAAGAAAAACTAGAAAAAAAAGATGCTAAGCATGCATCCTAAAACCAAGAGGAGAAGTGTCATTACCTTCCGACCCCTCTTCCTAGACATGGAAACTAAGCCGGATGAAAACCTTCGAAACGGTCCTTCCTCCACGGATCTGGCCTCGGCTCGCGATTTGGAGCACCGAAGCGTCTCTGGCAGCCGGATCTCTCCGTCACCTACTTCCTTGCTCTCCCTTCTCTCTAGATCTTAGAAAGAGAGTACTTGATGAAGAATGAGGGTTCCCAAACCCTATTCCCGGACATAACCCAGCAAGGACAACCATGGACCATCAGATCCCAAAAGAAGGAAACGAACGGCCACGATCCGAACTGAAAATCAAAACACCTGGGCCGAACACGGCTTGTGACACGCCCGTGTCCAATGCCGTGTGGCCCAATCGATGTCGAAACCGTCGCACCCAGAGCAGGACACGTGCTCTGAAAACTCCCGTGTCAAAGATGACATTCCAGTGTCATGCAGTACACGCCCGTGTGCCTGGGCATGTCCAAACACAACCCGAGGAGGACACGGGTACTCGACACGCCCGTGTCAAATTTGACACGCCTGTGTCCAACACAAACACACTTGGGCTCCATGCCATGTCTATCCCCTCACACAGCTCAACCAACAACCCGAGCAGGACACGGCCTGGGACACGCCCGTGTCTCAGGCCGTGTTCGAAGTCTCGACGATCGTCGACCGCCTATTTGTGGACTTCGCGGAAAATTCGTCGAACACGCGCACAACTTGGCCTTGGACACGCCTGTGTCCCAGGCCGTGTTCACAGCCTCGACACTTCGTAAAACGCAAATCATCGACCCCCCGGGCTCTCGACCAACACGAGCACGACACGGCCAGGGACATGCCCGTGTCCTAGGCCGTGTGACCCTCACCAATAGCTAATCTTGGCTCTAAACGCTGTGTGTCCTCCTTTCGAATTTTGGGGCGTTACAACTCTCTCCCCATAAAAGAATTTCGTCCCGAAATTATATAAAGCAAAAAGGGTACATAAAACTTAAATGATACCTTAACAGAAAAGCTCTAGATACTCCTCCAGCAAGGTCTGTTCTCGCTCCCAAGAGAGCTCCTCACCATCACAGTTGTCCCATCAGATATTTACGAGTTTGACCTCTTTGTTCTGCAATTGCCGAATTTCTGAATCCTCTATAGCAACTGAATGAACTCGCATCCTCAAGTCTTACTCTATCGGCACCGATGCCGATTCGATCACCACACTAGCCTCTACCAAGGCTTTCCTCAAGACGGAGTCATTGAAGACGTCATGTAGTCCACTCAGCTCTGCGGACAATGCTAATCAGTATGCTGCTTCTCCCGCCCGTTCAATAACCTCGAAAGGTCCCCAAAACCTTGGACTCAACTTCTTGAGTCAGCGAATCCATGAAATGCCTTTGAACGGCTTGATCTTTAAATAGACCCAATCGCCTAACGCGAACTCCAGCTTCCTGTGGCGAGCATTAAAGTATTTTGCTTGCCGATCTTGAGCCACCTTCATGCACTCTTGAATGGTCCGCACCAACTCACAAGCATCAACTACCACTTATTTTCCCAATAGTTTGGTGTCTCCCGCCTCTGTCCAAGACATCGGTGTTCGAAACCGCCTCCCATACAAAGCTTCATATGGCGCCATTTTTATACTTGCTTGGTAATGTTTATTGTACGTGAACTCCACCATGAAGAGGTGATCTCCCATTTATTGCTGAAATCAAGAATACGAATCCTCAACATATCTTCCATAGTACGATTTGTTCTTTCGGTTTGACCGTCAGTTTGAGGATGGAAATTCGTACTGAACTTGAGCTTTGTGCCCAAACTCTTCTGAACCAATCTACAGTCCTTGGACGTGAAACGTCCGTCACGATCGCTGACTATACTTTTAGGAATCCCATGTAGTCGCACAATGTTGCGAACATACAACTCTACCAGCTTCTCAACGCTGTCCTCCATCCGATTTGTGATGAAGTCAGCCACTTTGGTTTAGCGATCCACAATCACCCAAATCACGTCATTACCCTACTGCGATCTAGGTAACTCATGCACAAAATCCATGGAGATGTCATAGAATTTCCACTCGGGGTTAGGAAGAGGCTTCCGGAACCTGCCCGGCTTCTGACACTCGGCGTTCACCAAGGTACAAGTTGGCATCAATTCACGAACAAAGCTACGTCCCACTTCAGTCTAGGCCACCAAAAGGATTTCTTCATATCCAAGTACATCTTTGTACTGACCGGGTGAATGAAGTACTTGTAATGTGAGCCTCAAACATCAACTCTTCACGGAGCTTGACGAACTGCGGTACACAAATCCTTTTGTCCTTCCTCATAATCACATCAATTATCTCCCAGGCACTGCTCTCGCCCTTTTGAGTTTCCACCACGTATGATTGAAACTCCACATCCAAACGAGTCGCTTCCCGAATACGATCGGACAAATCGTTTTGCATTTCAATCCAGTTCAACGAAGCCACGCTAGACTTGCCTCTTGCTACACATAACATGCCAAGGGACTCCCAATCCCGCACTAACCGCTCATCATGAGCGTCAATCCAATTCCCTTGCCCCGATTATTTCCTACTCAAGGCATCTGCCAGCACATTGTATTTTCCTGGCATATACTGAATCGCCACCTTGTAGTCTCCAAGAAACTCCACCCACCCGCGCTGCTGCATATTCAGGTCCTTCTGATCTAGGAGATACTTCAGGCTTTTGTGATCCGTGAAGATCTCCACCTTCGCACCATAGACATAGTGTTGCCATAATTTCAACGCAAAAATTACTGCCGCCAACTCTAAGTCATGGACGGGGTAATTCCTCTTGTGAGGCTTCAGCTGCCTAGACCCGTAGGCTATCACACTTCTATGTTGCACCAAAACACAACCCAAACCGCATCCCGATGCGTCACTAAAAATTTGAAATCCTTCGGTCCCCTTCGGTAGACTTAGGATTGGAGCTGTCATCAGCCTTTCCTTCATTGCCTCAAATGCCTGATTGCACTTCTGAGACTACACAAACTTCTGTTCCTTACGGGTTAGTGATGTCAGGGGTAGAGCTATCCACGAAAAGTTTTCCACGAATCTTCTATAGTACCCGGCTAGTCCAAGAAAACTTCGGACTTTCGCCACTGTTCTCAAAATCGGCCAGTCTCTGATGGCTTCCACTTTCGTTGGATCTACAGCCACCCCATCCCCACTAATCACGTGGCCCAAAAATGCCACCCTCTCTACCCTGAACTCGCACTTTTAGAACTTTGCATAAAGCTAGTTCTCTCTCAACACTTACAGGACTACTCTCAAGTGAGTCTCATGCTCCACCTCCGATTTGGAGTACACCAGAATGTCATCAATAAAGACAACTACAAAAGAGTCCAAGTATTTCCAAAATACTCGATTCATCAAATCCATGAATACGGATGGTGCGTTCGTCAGCCCGAACGGCATCACTGAGAACTCAAAGTGACCATACCTCATAGCAAATGCCGTTTTGGGTATGTTCTCGTCTCGAATTTGTAACTGATAGTATCCTGACTACAAGTCAAACTTTGAATACACCACCGACCCCACCAACTGGTCGAATAGGTCGTCTATCCGAGGAATCAGATACTTATTCTTGACAGTTAGTTTATTCAACTCGCGGTAGTATA
The DNA here is from genome assembly GCA_039583875.1 of Platanthera guangdongensis. Classification (NCBI taxonomy): domain Eukaryota; kingdom Viridiplantae; phylum Streptophyta; class Magnoliopsida; order Asparagales; family Orchidaceae; genus Platanthera; species Platanthera guangdongensis. The sequence goes on from CM077150.1 coordinate 110,272,175, forward strand.
TGCACAGCCGAATACTACCATCTTTCTTCTTTACGAACAACACCGGCGCGATCCACGATGAAGAACTGGGCCTGATATACCCCTGCTCCAACAGTTCCTACAACTGGACCTTGAGCTCAGCCAACTCTTTTGGTGCCATCCTAAACGGAGGACGTGGCACCGGTCGTGCCTCGGGCACTAACTCAATTGAGAAATCAATCTCCCGCCGATGAGGTGCTCCAGGAAGATCTTCAGGAAAGACATCCTCGAACTCTGCCACCACTGGCACATCCCCAAGTGATAACTTGGAAAGGCGAACATCCAATAACGCTACAAGCGCTACACCACCGTGGTTAACTGCCCGCACCAACTGCAAGGCCGAAATCAGGGAACATGCCACTCCATTAAGGCCCTCAAACTTGACTTTCGTCTTCGCTTCGCTGCTTAGGTTCACCACCTTGGATAGGTAATCGATACTGGCACGCTGCTCTGCTAGCCAGTCCATTCCCAAAATCGTATCAAACTCGAGTAATGGTAGGACCGCTGCTATCAACATGAAGTCAACTCCGCTTACCTCCCAAAAAATGTGTCGTTTCCTCCTGGTGGTAATGGGTGTCCCATTGGGCATGCACACCTTCAGCTCAGCGTCCTCCGAAAATGACTCAACTCCAATCCTTCGGATGAAGCTTTCCACAAGAAAGAAGTGCGACACTCCCGTATCAAACAATACCCTGGCGGGGTATCCGGAAACTAAAACAAAGCCTAGAACATAGACATGAAACTTAACGGTCAAAAAGTATGAGGCACAAGGTCAAGCTTAAACTTCCCCATAACTGTCACCAAATCGGGTTGGTGGATTGCTTCCTACTATCGAAGGTTGTAGGCCCTTGGTTGCACTGGTTGGAACTGAGAAGTGATAGACTCCGCCATCTTCCCTTTCTCTACGGCATTGGGGCTGGAGCGCACAGTCTGCTCCTTCCTTGCCTCTTGCTCTGCACCTCCTTGGTTACAAAAATGAGCAATGTGCCCCACCTTACCATAGTTGAAGCACGTTGGTGTCCCCTTAGAGTGAGACCCTCCAGACGTCCACTTGCTTTTCTCACCGGACTTGTATGGGTGAGGCTTCTTCCTCCATCTATTCCCTTCAGACTTTCCTTGGGATTGAGAAGGCTTCCCTTCTCCTTTCTTGGGCGCAAAACCCTTACGACGTTGGCTTCGCTCTAGATCACTCTCCAACGTCATGGCAGCCTCAACTAGCTCATTGAAAACAACTCTCTTCATGGCAATGGTGGGTTGTCTTAGATTCTCCCTCAGCCAATGGTAGAAGAGATTATCCCTCTCCTCATCGTCCGCCATGGTCATTCCCGCGTAATGACCCAAATGAGTGAACTCCAGCCCATACTCGTCCACCGTCTTATCTTGCTATATCAAGTGCAGAAATTTCCTCTGAAGGGACAAGCTTGTTGAAACAGGGATGTACTTCTTTAGGATAACATCCCCAAATTCTTCCATGGACGGGGTGCGTCCAGAAAATTGGCGGCCGCTATGGCTAACCCACCACAACTTTGCGTCTCCCTCCAACATGAAAGCCGCAAACTCAGATTTCTTCTCCTCTGTCATCTCTGCCGCCCTTAGGAGCTCTTGAATCCGTGCCCACCAGTCCTCCGCATCAGTCGGCGTGCCGACTCCCTTGAACGTGCGAGGATGGAAGCTCAGAAAATACTTGATCTGCCGGTCTCCTTGTCCGACCACCACTCTTTCGGCCAACGGCTCTTCTCGTCTGGCTTCTCCGCCCGGCACAGTCGTCGCCGTATATAGTGTAGCAGGGGTTGCTACCCGAGCTGTCGCTGCAACTTGAGCTGCCACCATTGCTTCTGCAAGCATGCGACAGAAGTCGGTCGGGTTTACACCCATGCCCAAAGGACCCTGAGCAGTGGCACTGCTCACAGAAACCTCTTCTCTTATTCTTGACGTACCTGCCTCGTTGCTTGCACACTTAAGAAAAACAAGGAAACAAGGAATCAGTCTCTAATCGCAAGACTCAGACATAAGGACACTCATGGCCCCACATAACTCTTATGTGGATAACTTCTATACACACTGACCTTCAATCTAACCTGGCTCTGATACCAAATTGTAACACCTCCCCAGTAATGACCGTATAATATGGGTCCGGCCGGGGCCCCACAACATACAGACGCCACAACATTAGTATTATAAGATGATATAACTACCCAATCTCAAAAATCATATGCAAAACACAGCAGAAACATCAACCAAGACTAGAAGTTATCCACATTCACAAGAGTTTAGAAACGGCCTTATGACCTTACAACAAAAGAGAGTCCAAAACTCCAACAATACATAGCACATTAAATTGCATAGGCAATCCTAAGCTACCTCGGCATGAAAGCCGGAAGACAATAGCATCAAACATACAAAATCACAAAAGTAAAGTCAATGCAAAGATGGTAACACTTCATGAGGCTTAGGCCTTTTTGGCAGGCGAGCTAGCTCGTGCTTGCGATCCTTGTACTGTAAAAATTTGGTTGTAACGTGGGTCAGCAAAGGCTGACCTCAAACTGTTTAACAAACACATCTCCTCCCGGCTGCCCCCAACGGACCCCGGGGTACACCTCCAACCTGCAAGTCAGCACTTCGTATACAATACACATAAACAAGTATAACACTAATAAACAGGCTTGGTTGTCTCAAACAGCATACACGTTCTGTACTATTGAGCATATAAAGAAAAGGGGCCTACTATGCAATATGTATGCAAAACCCAGGCTTCACCCAAGACACCCTATCGCATATGCATCTAGCACATCATCAAACATCTGGGTACTCACCATTTCCCCTTTGGCATTAAGCCGCAAACAAAGCGGTATGTAATTCCCCCAAACGACATACAAGCCGCCACACGGAACTCTTGCCAAGGCCCCACCCGCTCATGGTCTTAGACCCGGGCTTGCCTGCAAGCTCTGACTTCTCATGTCTGAATTCCGTCTAACACACTGACCGATTCTAAGAAGCCTTGCTATACCCCACCCGCTCATGGCCTCATTGCCCAGGCTTGCCCCATGCTTAGCGTTCTCGTCAGTCTCACAGAAGGGGACTAGTCTCGCCCGGACACTCTCCACACATGACTTGCACGTCACGGGATAAACAACCGACCATGGAGACAAAGGCACGCCTTAGCACATTACAATCCAAAATCATTCCCACCCTAATCCCTCATTTGTACTGCAACGTCCCCGCGCACCAAGGAAACCATCTACCGCCAATGCGGAGCAAACCTTGTCCACCAAGTAAACCATCTACCCCCATCGAGGAGCTAACTTTGTCCGATTCCGACTACACGTACTCACTCGAGAAAAGTTGGAAAACATCACAAACATCACAAACGGCATCTTTCCGCAACGGATCTCTAAAAATACTGAAAGCTAGTATGCAACATCACCGAGTCGGACTAACGGTCGTGACTATGGCTTCACCCACCATACCTAATCCACTAACGGAGCAGATTTCTAATGCAAAATCATGTATGTGATAGACTCAATCAACCCGTAGGTTCCTCTTGAACCATGGCAACCCAAACCCCTCTCATTTGAGAGTTTGGTGCCAAAACAAAACTAGAAAGAAAAGATGCTAAGCATGTATCCTAAAACCAAGAGGAGAAGTGTCGTTATCTTCCGACCCCTCTTCCTAGCCATGGAAACTAAGCCGGATGAAAACATTCGCAACAGTCATTCCTCCACAGATCTGGACTCGGCTCGCGATTTGGAGCACCGAAGCTTTTCTGGCAGCCGGATCTCTTCCTCACCTCCTTCCTTGCTCTCCCTTCTCTCTAGATCTTAGAAAGAGAGTACTTGGTGAAGAATGAGGGTTCCCAAACCCTATTCCCGAACTTAACCCAGCAAGGACAACCCAGGACCATCAGATCCCAAAAGAAGGAAACGAACGGCCACAATCCGAACTGAAAATAAAAACACATGTGCCGAACATGGCTTGTGACACGCCCGTGTCCAATGCCGTGTGCCCCAATTGATGCCAAAACTGTCACACCCAGAGAAGGAAATGGGCTTTGAACATGCCCGTGTCAAAGCTGACACACCCATGTCATGCAGTACACGCCTGTGTTGTCACAACCCGCATTTTCTCTACGATTACACTGCATCAGAGCAAGATGAAATACCTGTCGTGATGCCACGTCGTGCAGGAGATAACTACACACGCTCAGGCAAAACTCCAGACTTTAGATTTTAAGGAAAAGTCGTTGATTATTATGAAAGATAACCAGTTATGTTGAATGGCCGTATCCCTCGGCACGGTGGATCAGCTAGTCCACAATTAAAAATATATTTATGCGCAGCAAAAAATACTTTTGGTTCAATTAAGTTGATACCGTAAATGAGCATAAGTGTTCACGGGGGACGACTCATGGTATGTACGACTCTAAAGTGAATATAGTATATATGAAAGATAGTCCTTTACGCTGAGGAAAAATAGGGTCTTGGTTTTATAAATATGTTATGCATGAGATACATATAGTAATGATTTTAGGGTTTAAAATATCTAACATGCAACCTAGCATAAATCCTTCCCATAAGCAAGTAAACAACCACAAATAGGCAAAATAGCAGTTTAAGTTCATACCCAGCATTGCAAGAAGCAACCAGTGGGTGTTAACAACCTGACACGAACCCACTGGTGAGTATGTATGTCTATACAGAAAGGTAAAGAACTACCTCACAAAATCAGGGATCAGCTATCTCAGCGACCCAAGAGGCCACCAACAAGCCCCTCCAAAAGAACTAGCCGCTGAACTAGCTACAACCTGGACCTGAGGCATTCAAGAAAAGAACACCTCAGCAAGAAAACAATCAAAAAGGTAAATAGAGCTTTAGATTTATGAGAAAGTAAGAAGGGTTTACAAACCCGGCAACAAACTCTATAGGCAAAAGAAAGTGCATGACAGTAAGAAAAGAGCACTGTCTAAAGCACAACAAAGCACACCAAGTGCGAGCAATAAATGCAATATGAACTACCAAAAGAGCCTGCAACAACATCAAGTCATATACATATATGCCCAAAAGAAAAAGCCATAGAATAGGAAAGGAACTAACGTCCTAACACGTGGGTTAATGGCAGTGTTCAAAACATGGATCTGAATACATAACCAAAACTAGATCCAAAAAGGGCTAAGAGGTCAAACAGTGGCAGCACTAGGGTCCCACACACGCCAACCCAAACCGGGGCAAAAGGCGGTGGCCATAGCTCTCCACATAAAACCACCCCTCCAGAGGCCACCAAAACTCCAACACCTGCCACAACCCAAGAGTCGGCATGCACAAACTAGCCGAACACCCATTACCCCCTCCCCTAGGGAAAAGTCACACTAAAAATCCTAATGAAACACGCGAACCCAAGGCGAAAACGTCGGGTTCAACCGATGCAGCCTTGCACGCCTAACCCGAACTAACTTCGAGCCTTACCTGACCCAAAACCGACATAGCAACCGGTGTCGACACAATGTGTCGACACCACAACAGGCCGGTGTCGACACAATGTGTCGACACCACAACGCGCCGGTGTCAACACAATGTGTCGACACCACAACGGGCCGGTGTCGACACAATGTGTCGACACCACAACGGGCCGGTGTCGACACAATGTGTCGACACCACAACGGGCCGGTGTCGACACAATGTGTCGACACCACAACTGGTCGGTGTCAACACAAGGTGTCGACACCACAACGGGCTGGTGTCGACACAAGGTGTCGACACTAAAACGGGCCGGTGGCGACACAAGGTGTTGACACTACAACGGGCCGGTGTCGACATAAGGTGTCAACACTACAACGGGCCGGTGTCGACACAAGGTGTCGACACTACAACAGGCCGGTGTCGACACAATGTGTTGACACTACAACGGGCCGGTATCGACACAAGGTGTCGACACTACAATGGGCCGGTGTCGACACAAAGTGTCGAGACCCCGACTGTCCAGTGCCGAGTCCCACTTGACACTAGCGCCAGACCCAGCAACCAACCAAAACAACAACAAAACGCCTCTCTAAAATTTCATCATCTATCGATAATTGCTAACTACTCGACCCGAACCGTACCAAATTCGTCCCTAACAAACACATTCTCTAAGGAAAAACTGAGGTTTTACTGAAACTTCTCTACACTAATAATAGTATAATCGGGGACGAATCCTAGAGTACACCTAGGATCTAAGCAGGAGAGATATAAACTTTAATCAAGAAGGAAAACAAGGATCAGCCTTGGAAAGGACGAGGGAGCATCACCTGCCTCAATACCAGCAAAGCTTGGTCGGCCACTTCCCTCACTCTCGGATCTAGCCGCAGAGCACCAAGCCGAGCAATTGAAGGAATGCAGATCCAAGCAAGAGCAATCCAGATCCACTCTCGAAATCGAATTTCGACCGCTAAATCTCCAGGAATCGGCGTCCGAAGGCTAGGGTAGTCCGACGGTTCTCTTCCTCTCGTACAGGCGGCGGCTTCTTCCAAAAAGAGACAATGAAAAAGGGACAATGAACCGAGCCATAATTTCTAACCTAAGGCTATTTATAAGCATCAATTTTAATAATAAACAAATCAATACATATTAATTACTTACATGCAATATCAAAACGATGCGAGAACCAAAACACCTCGGAAAATGATGAAATTTACATCGCAGCTAAAAACCCACGCTACGAACACAACTGCGAAGTCGAAATTAGCCTTCGACGAACAAAACTCGGGATATCACCACCCGAGGCCAAGACACAAGCATTCCCTAAGAGGCCCAACCGAGTCACCAAACAGACTCCGGCTAGCTGGGGAATATTGCTAACAAGCTACAACCAGGCTACACAAGGAATCATAAGAGCTAAGACCACGCTCTACAACGGCGAAAAGAGGAAATACGTCATCGTAACGCCAGCCAAAGATCAAACAAAACACAGAAAAACCGGGGGCGTTACAGCCACTCCCCCTAAAAGAAAATTTTGCCTCGAAACTTTACTCACAACACCCCTATCAAGGAGAGAGAAATAGGCAAGAAGGGGCTATATATAAAAAAACACAAAACATACCAGGCACAAGATCAGGGAAACAGATGAGGGTGAGCCTCCCTCATAGCCAACTCCAATTCCCAGGTCGCGCTTTCTACATCTTGATTCCTTCATAAAACTTTAACCATAGGAATAGTCTTCTTCCGCAACGCACGAACCTGAGAATCCAAAATGCGGACAGGCACCTCCACATAAGAAGATTCGGCTCCAACTGAGGCACAAAATCTAAAACCTGCCTGCCATTCATCACACATTTCCGCAGCTGACTGACGTGGAAGACATCATGCACGCCTGGGAAATTTGCGGGCAAAGCCAGCCTATAAGCTGATAACCCAATCCGCTCAACAATCAGAAACGACCCCACGTACCTCGGGTCCAACTTCCTGTTCTTGCCAAACCGCTTGACTCCGATCAACGGGGAGACCTTTAAGAACACTGAGTCCCCCACCATAAATTCCAAGTCCGATCTATGCCGGTTGGCGTTCTTCTCATATCTCTCCTGGGCTAACCGAAGCTTTTCCCGGATAAGCTTCACCGCGGTTTCCATCTCCTCGAGTGCTTCTAGACCCAACAAAGGCCTCTCGCCAACCTCAGTCCAAAACAAGGGAGTCCTGCAGCGCCTCCCATACAAAGCTTCAAAAGGAGCCATTTGCAAGCTTTCTTGATAACTGTTGTTATACGCAAATTCCATAAGCCGTAAGCGCTCATCCCACGCTCCTCCATGGTCCATAATATAGCATCGGATCATATCTTCCACAATCTGATTTACACGCTCCGTCTGACCATTGGTCTGCAGATGATAAGCTGTGGAATATCTCAAATCTGTACCCAACCCCTCTTGAAGGCTCTTCCAAAAACGAGACGTGAATCTGGAGTCTCGATCTGATATGATACTTACGGGTACACCATGCAATCTGATAACCTCTTCCAGATACAGCTCGGCTATCTTCCTCATCTGATAATTGATCTTAAATGGTACGAAGTGAGCACACTTCGTCAATCTGTCTACGATCACCCAAACTGAATCATGCCCCTTAGGAGATCTCGGTAAGCCTGTGATGAAATCCATCGAGATACTCTCCCACTTCCACGTCGGGATCTCCAAGGGACTCAGCTTGCCACTAGGCCTCCCATGATCGGCTTTCACACGCCTGCAAGTGTGACATTCAGAAACAAATCTGGCTATACCTCTCTTCATCCCATGCCACCAGGCAATCTGCTTTAAATCATGATACATCTTGGTAGACCCTGGATGGTAGGCAACACTAGATCCATGGATTCTCTGCACACCATATCCCGGATATCTCCAACGGCGGGGATGCAAAACCTGCCACGATACTTCAAGGTACCCGCATCATCTATAGAGAAATCTGTTAATCCACCTTTTTCAGCTCGATGATACAAATGCAAAAGATCGGGATCATCCTTCTGATGCAGTCTCATAAGCGCAATCCACGAAGGTTCTGCCACTGCCAAACTACTCTGCGAATCGCAGCTTCCCACAGAAATGTCCATCAAAAGAAACTCTTCCACTAGACGGTCGACGGAGAGATTGAAAATCTTCCCTGACTTCCGACTCAGGGCGTCGGCCACCACATTCGCTTTGCCCGGATGGTACTGGATTTCAACATCATAGTCGGCCACGTACTCCAACCATCGCTGCTGGCGTAGATTCAATTCTTTCTGGGTGAAGAAATATTTTAAACTCTTATGATCCGTGAAAATCTTGCACTGCGCGCCATATAGCAAATGCCTCCACAATTTCAGCGCATAGAACACAGCTGCAAACTCCAGGTCATGCGTAGGGTAATTCCTCTCGTGAGTCTTTAGATGCCTCGACCCATACGCAATCACCTTTCCGCCCTGCATCAATACGCAGCCCAGTCCAACATGCGACACATCCACATATATATCATACTCACTACCCTCCGTAGGCAAAGACAAAATTGGAGCCGAACATAACCTTCTTTTTAGTTGCTCAAAAGCCTCCTCACACTTGCCATCCCATATGAAGGCTACATTCTTCTGCGTCAACTTGGTCAGCGACGCGGACAAGGTAGAGAATCCCTCTACAAATCTTCTATAATATCCAGCCAAGCCCAAGAAGCTTCTGATCTCCTTGGGAGTAACAGACCTCGCCCATTCCATAACAGCAGCAATCTTTTCTGGGTCCACCGATATTCCCTCCTTATTAACCACGTGACCCAGAAAAGAAACTTGGGGGAACCAAAATTCGTATTTGTTCAGCTTGGCGTATAGCTTATGGTCTCTCAGAGTCGCCAAGACCAGTCGTAAATGTCGATCATGCTCCTCCGCATCTTTAGAGTACAGCAAAACATCGTCTATAAAGACAATCACAAACTTATCTAGAAAATCCTTGAAAACTTTGTTCATCAAATCCATAAAAGCTGAGGGCGCATTAGTCAAACCAAATGACATAACCAAAAACTCAATATGCCCATGACGAGAGCGGAACGCCGTCCGCGGAACATCTGACTCCCGAATCTTCAACTGGTGATAGCCTGAACGAAGATCAATCTTGGAAAACACGCACTACCACGCAGTTGGTCAAATAAATCGTCAATCTGAGGCAGAGGGTACCTGTTCTTAATAGTAACCTTGTTCATCTCTCTATAGTCGATGCATAGCCTCATCGACCCATCTTTCTTTTTAACAAACAGCACTGGTGCACCCCAAGGCGAAGAACTCGGCCTTATTAAACCTTTTGCCAACATCTCATCCAGCTGGATTCACAACTCTTCCAGCTCTCGCGGGGCCATCCGTTACGGCGCCTTTACAATAGGACGCGTGCCTGACTCCAAATCTATAACAAACTCGACATCTCGATCGGATGGAAGACAGGGAAGATCGTCAGGAAACACATCAGAGAAGTCACACACTACATGAATCTCTTCCAAACGCGGCACACTAACAACTGTCCCTACCAGAGAGACCACACAGGCAAAGCAGCCAGAATCAAGTAACTTCCGAGCACGCACCGCAGAAATGACTGGAGACTCCTAGAGAGAATACCCATAAATGCTCCCTGGCTGACCGTTGTCTTTGACGAAGTCCAAGCGCTTACCCTTGCACTGGATAACTGCATCGTACCTTGACAACCAGTCCATGCCCAAAATAACATCGAAGTCCACCAGGTCAATCACCTTCAGATCTGCCTTTGCTAGAAAATCCCCCAACAAAATCGGGCAATCAAGGACACCCAGGTCTGTAACCACAGAGTCACCGGAGGGGAACTTAACGCAGAAGGCACCACCAACATGATCTAGGCCCAAATTGAACCGCTCCACGAAAGCTCTAGCCACAAACGAGTGGGTAGCGTCGGAGTCAAAGAGAACGCGCGCCCAGCGGTTCTTTACCTTAAATCGTCCTACGAATTGCACACGCATCTAAGGCAACAAGCGCTAAAATGAAAACTACAACCAAAAAGAGAACATAACGAAACGACTGGTGAGGAGTCGAACCTGAGATAACCTGGGTCGAGGTCTACGCTTCGTCTGCCGAAAGCACATTCAGCTTCCCCTTTCCTTTATCCATTTGCTGAGGCGGTGGTAAAGCCTGGAGGGGAACTGTCTGTAGAATAGGTTGGAGCTGTGGGCACCTTGTCTTGAGATGACCTTTCTGCCCACACTGAAAACAGACGTTATCTTTTAACCAGCATCAAGCAACATCATGCCCCTTCCTCCCACACAAGGCACACACCAAAACTACTCTGGAAGCACCCTGAATCGCGTGCACCTATTCCTTCTTCTGCGCTCCCAACCTTTTGAAACACTTCTCAAAGGGGTGGTCTGGCCGGCCACAAAAACTACAAACCTCTTTGATCTTCTTTCTCGAGACAGCATCAGGTTCCGGAGGGCTCTTCCCTCCACCGGACTTCCGCTTATCCTTCCTCAACTGCTGGCCTCTATTCTTGGCATTCTCAATGGCCTCAACCCTCAAGGCATCTTCAACCACGCTGGCATAACTGACTGCTCTGTAGGCATTCGCTAACTGCTGAATGTCGTTTCTTAGTCCACCCAGAAATCGCTTAACTCGGTCTGCCTCAACACTCACCAGACCAGGAGCAAACCGACTCAACTTACTAAACTCAATCTCATACTCACTAACCGTGAGTTTCCTCTGCTTTAATTGAAGAAAGTCATTCATTAGCCGGTCCCGCTCGACTGAAGGCAGAAACTTACTTAACAGCATCACCTTAAATGACTCCCAAGTGCATCCTGCCACCAAACTCTCTTTCTCCCTCAGCCACCAACTCTTTGCTAAGCCCTTGAGCTGATAGGCCGCGAGCATCACTCTCTGATCGTCCGCAATCCCAGAGTAAGAGAACATCTCTTCAATGGAAATCAGCCAGTCATCCAAAATCATGAAATCTGCTTGCCCATCATAAGTAGGGGGCCTAAGCCGCTAAAAACTGGGATATGAACGTCATCTCCGGGGGCACCACAACCAAAGGCACGAGAGGAGCAGGAGGGGCAGGAACAGCTACCCCTACAGCGGGGTCCTGAACTCTCGGAGTCTGTCCCGCCACCACTGCTACAAGAGACTGAATCTGAGCCTGCATAGCCACTACCTGCCTCGATAAGGCCTCATTACTCTGCCGCAGGTTTTCTACCAACGCCTCGCTCTGCGCTCCTGACGTCTCACCCTCGGATTGGGAGGTCGATCTCGTCGCAGGACGTCTCGCCATCCTATAATCACACAAGCTTTAGACAAAACCTAGCCCAACAGCTAGAACAAAACTACCCGGTACAGACAAACACACTTAAATATGAACTTCAACTGCAAAACTTGGTCTGGGAGTTGTTTTTACCATGATGATGTTATGCTTAACCTAAGATGGTTCACCACCATCATGCTAACTCATGTGCCTAAACCATGAATGTATGTATTTGTATTCTGCTTGACTCAAAACCATGCGTGTACATATGTCATCATGCAAATCTTTAGCTTGGCACGTTGTGCTTATGAAATGTTATGCTATGCATGATGTGCTATGCATTCTAAAAAGGCCTTAATGCATGACATGGGCGGCGTACACATGAAAATGTTATGCATCCCATACTACATAACATTCCCATGCAACGAAAAAAGAAAATGTGCTAGCCGCATTCATGTGGTGAGGTTATGCATCCCATACTACATAACCCTCACATGTTGCCTCCTATGGTGGATCCATATACAAACACATATTATGCATCTTATACTACATAATATGCCCTGTATACTACTTCATGCTCATGAGTGTAGTGTTCGTGCTTCAGCCAAGACGTGCGGATGACATATCAGTGTGTGTATGATAAAGCGCTAAACCACTAATGCAAACAAGGGAAAGGTTTCCCGACCATTTGTCAAGCAACCTCCCTCTGATACCAACTGTCACAACCCGCATTTTCTCTACGATTACACCGCATCAGAGTAAGAGGAAATATGTGTCGTGATGCCACGTCGTGCAGGGGATAACTGCACATGCTCAGGCAAAACTCCATACTTTAGATTTTAAGGAAAAGTCATTGATTAATATGAAAGATAACCAGTTATGTTGAATGGTCGTATCCCTCGGCACGGTGGATCAGCTAGTCCACAATTAAAAGTATATTTATGCGCAGAAGAAAATACTTTTGGTTCAATTAAGTTGACACCCTCCATGAGCATAAGTGTCCCCGAGGGACGACTCATGGTATGCACGACTCTAAAGTGAATATAGTATATATGAAAGATAGTCTTTTACGTTGAGGAAAAATAGAGTCTTAGTTTTATAAATATGTTATGCATGAGATACATATAGTAATGCTTTTAGGGTTTAAAATATCTAACATGCAACCTAGCAAAAATCCTTCCCAGAAGCAAGTAAACAACCACAAATATGCAAAATAGCAGTTTAAGTTCATACTCAGCATTGCAAGAAGCCACCAATGGGCGTCAACAATCTGACACGAACCCACTAGTGAGTATGTATGTTTATATAGAAAGGTAAAGAACTACCTCACAAAATCGGGGATCAGCTATCTCAGCTACCCAAGAGGCCACCAACAAGCCCCTCCAAAAGAACTAGCCGCTGAACTGGCTACAACCTGGACCTGAGGCATTCAAAAAAAGAACACCTCAGCAAGAAAAAAATCAAAAAGGTAAATAGAGCATTAGATTTATGAGCAAGTAAGAAGGGTTTACCAACCCGGCAACAAACTGCTATAGGAAAAAGAAAGGGCATGACAGTAAGAAAAGAACACTGTCTAAAGCACAGCAAAGCACAACAAGTGCGAGCAATAAAAGCAATATGCCCTACCAAAAGAGCCTGCAACAACATCAAGTCATATAGATATATGCCCAAAAGAAAAAGCCATAGAATAGGAAAGGAACTAACAGTCCTAACAAGTGTGTTAATGGCAGTGTTCAAAACATGGATCTGAATACATAATCAAAACCAGATCCAAAAAGAGCTAAGGGGTCAAAAAGTGGCAGCACTAGGGTCCCACACACGCCAACCCAAACCGGGGCAAAAGGCGGTGGGCACAGCTCTCCACATAAAACCACCCCTAGAAAGGCCACCAAAACTACACCACCTGCCACAACCCAAGAGTCGGCATGCACAAACTAGCCGAACACCCATTACCCCCTCCCCTAGGGAAAAGTCACACTAACAATCCTAATGAAACACGCGAACCCAAGGAAAAAATGTCGGGTTCAACCGACGCGGCCTTGCACGCCTAACCCGAACTAACTTCGAGCCTTACCTGACCCAAAACCGGCACAGCAACCGGTGTCGACACAATGTGTCGACACCACAACGGGCCGGTGTCGACACAATGTGTCGACACCACAACAGGCCGGTGTCGACACAATGTGTCGACACTACAATGGGCTGGTGTCGACACAATGTGTCTACACCACAATAGGCCGGTGTCGAGACAAGGTGTCGACACTACAACGGGCCTGTGTCGACACAAGGTCTCGACACTACAACAGGTCGGTGTCGACACAAGGTGTCGACACTACAATGGGTCGGTGTCGACACAAGATGTCGACTCTACAACGGGCCGATGTCGACACAAGGTGTCGACACTACAACAGGCCGGTGTCGACATAAGGTGTCGACACTACAACAGGCCGGTGTCGACACAATGTCTAGACACTACAACGGGCCGGTTTCGACACAAGGTGTCGACACTACAACGGGCCGGTGTCGACACCCCGACTGTCCAGTGCCGAGTCCCACTCGACACTAGCGCCAGACCCAGCAACCAACCAAAACAATAACAAAACGCCTCTCTAAAATTTCATCATCTATCGGCAATTGCTAACTACACGACCCGAACCATACCAAATCCGGCCCTAACAGACACATTCTCTCAGGAAAAACTGAGGTTTAACTGAAACTTCTCTACACTAACAATAGTATAATCAGGGACGAATCCTCGAGTACACCTAGCATATAAGCAGGAGAGATATAAACTTTAATCAAGAAGGAAAACAAGGATCAACCTTGGCAAGGACGAGGGAGCATCACCTGCCTCAATACCAGCAAAGCTTGGTCGGCCACTTCCCTCACTCTCGGATCTAGCCGCAGAGCACCAAGACGAGCAATTGAAGGAATGCAGATCCAAGCGAGAGCAATCCAGATCCACTCTCGAAATCGAATTTCGACCGCTAAATCTCCAGGAATCGGCGTCCGAAGGCTAGGGTAGTCCGACGGTTCTCTTCCTCTCGTACAGGTGGCGGATTCTTCCAAAAAGAGACAATGAAAAAGGGACAATGAACCGAGCCCTAATTTTTAACCTAAGGCTATTTATAAGCATCAGTTTTAATAATAAACAAATCAATACATATTAATTACTTACATGCAATATCAAAACGACGCGAGAACCGAAACACCTCGGAAATTGATGAAATTTACATCGCAGCTAAAAACCCACACTATGAACACAACTGCGAAGTCGAAATTAGCATTCGACGAACAAAACTCGGGATATCACCACCCGAATCCGAGATACAAGCATTCCCTAAGAGGCCCAACCGAGTCACCAAACAGACTCCGGCTAGCTGGGGAATCTTGCTAACAGGCTACAACCAGGCTACACAAGGAATCCTAAGAGCTTAGAGCACGCTCTACAACGGCGAAAAGCCGGAAATACGTCATCGTAATGCCATCCAAAGATCAAACAAAACACAGAAAAACTGGGGGCGTTACACGTGTGTCTGGGCATGTTCAACCATCGACACAGGACCAAACACAACCCGAGGAGGACACGGGTACTCGACACGCCCGTGTCACATTTGACATGCCCGTGTCCAACACGAACACGCCTGGGCTCCAGGCCATGTCTATCCCCTCACATAGCCATACCAACAACCCGAGCAGGGTACGGCCTGGGACACGCCCGTGTCTCAGGCCGTGTTCGAAGTCTCGACGATCGTCGACCGCCTATTTGTCAACGACACGGCCTTGGACACGCCCGTGTCCCAGGCCGTGTTCACTGTATCGACACTTCGTCAAATGCAAATCGTCGACCCCCGGGCTCTCGACGAACCCGAACACGACACGGCCAGGGACTCGCCCATGTCCTAGGCCGTGTGACCCTCACCAAGACCCAATCTTATCTCTGAATGTTGTCTGTCCCTCTTTCGAATTTTGGGGCATTACACTTCAAGTCTGTGTCAACATAGTAGTTGCATGAGCATGATCTTGGGTGAGTCATTGCATTGCATTCATATCATTACATACATTACATAGACAAGATCCTCATCGTATAAGTTTGTATGGACACTCTTATACGATGAGTTACTTTAATATTTAGCCAATTCTTAACTTATATGTCTGTATGGACATTCAATTAAGTTAAGTTACTTCCTATCTTAGTTTCATAGTATATACTGTTGAATATGATAAAATTGCTAAGGTTCTTACTTTACTCATTTGATGCAATTACTTATTTACACTGATATTGTTTACTCCGACACCACTTGTTTGTACTATTGTTTACATATTTATATGGTACCCTTGTTCCTTTCTCCGCCCGGTGCCGAGGAGTCGCCGGGGGAGCAGATGTGATAGCCACTTAGTCTTTATGTCTAATGGTTGCTACGTCTTACTTTTTAGGAGGGAACCCCGCAGATAGAACAACAACAGGTTGTGCAAGAGGGCAGCTAGGCCAGGACGATAGGGCTTGATGTGACGGTACTGTCGTTGCCGTCGGTGACTGATGTGAGTGTTTTTAGAGAGACTCTTTTGTAGCCTTTTGGGCATGTACTCTGATATTATAGAAGCCTTGGTTGCATCTTTCTTCTGTTGTACTTGTGGACTTATATACTAGTGTGTATTTTGACTTTTGTTTTATATTCTTTATGTTGGGTTAGCATGGATGATATAATTAGCTGGCAGGATAGGCGGCTTGTAGTACAGGATAGCTCATGGTCTAATGCTACCGTAAGGCGGCTGTTCTGGGCATAAGACTCCCCTCATCCCCTGTTTTGTGTTCTGGGAGAGGGGCCTTACAAATGGTATCAGCTTGCTAAGATCTTGAACTAAAGAAGTCAATGAACAATGGGTCACCCCCATTGAATTAATCAGTTTGGGGATAAACTGACTTAGTCGAAATAGTGGTGTGACCATATGTAATGCACACTAAGTATGTCCAATTTCGGCCCTACGTTTATCCAACCTGACCATAGGTTTATACCTTACGTGTATATCCCAGCACAAGTAGAGCCAGTAGGGGGCACTCCTGCCCCTTCCGTACCCACTCAGTTCCAAAAATCAGAGTTGGGACAGACGCTCATGATCATTCTGCATGCCTTTAGGTCTTAATAGGCCCCAGTGCAGCAACAGGCTCCGGGCTAAAACTGGTTGAGCACTTTCCGAGCACGCTCTCCCCCTGCCTACCTCGGGATAGAGTTGGCCGTGCGTACAGAAGAATGGCTTGATATAGTGTAGGAGCAGTTGGTAGGAATCCGTTGTCCAGCCAACATGGCTGTGATATTAGCAGTGTCTGTCCTGGAACTACACGCCAAAAGGTAATGGAAGTCCCTGTTGGTATTACCATTGTGATCTGGAAGTGATCAAATATGTAGCCTCAATGCCAACTCAGCATGAGCCCATCAGGGTCGCACATAAGATTGTGTAGAAATTGGGAGATTGGATCTGTATAGTTTATCACATATGATGAGTTGAAGGAAATCAAAAAGGGACTGAAATATTCTAAGGCAAAAGCGTTGAGTGAGTTAAGAGCAGTCAACGCTTTTGCCGAGTTAAGTGTTAACTCGTCGAATGATGGCGTTGAGTGTGTTGAGTTGACTCACTGATTCATCGAGTGTCAAGTCTTGATTCATCGACTATCGGACTTAAGCGTTGAGTGCGTTGAGTCCACTCAGAGATTTGTCGAGTAAAGGAGTTTACTTGGCGAATCTGGCACTTAGGCGTTGAGTGTGTTGTATTCACTCAACGTCATTCGACGTTTTGGCCTTTGGTGCAGACTTCATCGAGTTGAGTTCGACGAATGACGTTCGACGTTCTGGCCTTTGGCGCGTAGTTTGTCGAGCTGAGTTTGATGAATGAAGTTCGACGAATGTTGGCCTTTGGCGCAGAGTTTGTCGAGCTGAGTTCGATAAATGATGTTCGACAAATGCTGGCCTTTTGCGCAAAGTTCGCCGAGCTAAGTTCGACGAATAATGTTCGATGAATGCTGGCCTTTGGCGTAGAGTTCGTCGAGCTGAGTTCGACGAATGACATTCGACGTTCTGTCCTTTGGCGCAGAGTTCATCAAGCTGAGTTCGATGAATGCCTGTACTGAGTCAAATGTTGACTTGCTGAATTCTGGAATGAAAGCTTTGGGTCTGCGGATAGCGAAGAGAGCTGTTCTAATTATCGCCTGGAGTATAAATAGGAAGTTTTAGGGTTTTCTGACGACGGTTCCTTTTCTTTCTGTCTATGCACACGAGCCGATACTGTGCGATAAGAAGATAACCCTAGAAACCCGACGAAAGTGTTCCGTCAATCCCATTGCCGATTCCGATCCCGATCCCGGCGAGTGTCACTGCCGCCTCTCCTACAATAGATTTAGCAGTCTGTGGAGATGCTGAGTGTCCTCTCCCAACCTAGTGTTTGTGTTAAAATTTGTTGTGGGTTCTCCCGTTCGTGTGGATTATTGTAGAGGCGTGGATATACTTTCTGCGCTCAAGACTCTAACCGTTGTGTGGCCGACCCGATTCTTTTGGAGCATCTAGGTTGAGTCCTGAATAAATCCCTCAAAGGTAATTTTTTATTACAACATGCTTAACTTCTTGATTCATGAATATTGTCATATCCAAACTCGTTTGTGGTTTTCTTGTTCTTATTTTCGCTGCGTGCACAAGTGTTGTGCCATCCCTAAAAACCCAACAGTGCTATCAAAGAGAGGTTGCTGGCAATATTCATTATTTCAGAAGTTGCTAAATCCATGGCGTGTAGATTTGGAGATTTTGAAGTGTTCCAAATGCCCAATTCTAGTCTTGGATCTTTCCAAGAACCCATGTGATTTCTTTGAAGTTTTCTCCTTAACAGTAACCGTCACTTTGTTGGTTTGAGAAAATAAGCATGTGTTAGATTTTGAATCTCACATGAAGTGACGAGCTTGTCTACTGTGTAAGTGGAGTTCTGGTTTCTTATGTCCTATGCATGTAAATTTGATTAGAAGTGTCTTAGATGTTCAGATTTAGCCCGGCTCATCAAGTGTTGATGATCTTCTTGTGCATATCTAGGATGCAATTGGATTATACGTGTTGTATTTTATTATGCATCATGTGCACATTGGTTAAGTGTTAACCATGATTAAAGAGTTAATCAGCTATCTAAAATCCCTTAAGCAATATTAAGGCTTCATTTGTTTCGGCGGTGGCGGGTGGATCCGGCGGGTGGAAACGGAGTGTTCGAAACGAAGGGGGGAGGTGGCTTCCAAAAGGAGCTGAAGGTGGGCGGGTGGAAACGGAGCAAACGCCGCCGGAGGTGTTTACATTTGCCCAAAACGGAGCACCGAAACGCTCAAACAAATAGAGCATAAGTATTCAGATGCCTTTTGATGGATGACACTATTCCTGCCTCGATCGATGAAGTGTGCGCTTGCTAAAGCAAGGTGCATTAATCTATCTTGCTGAGAGTGCAAGCGGATAATTGTGATATCCAACTATCGACATGGGGTCTAGCTTAATTGGGTGACCTCAAAGGTTGAGTGCCTAGAGGCATGGGGTTAGCATGCAACATATGATGGATGTGAATAAAGAGTTATTCACCAGCCATAAAAGAATTGCATAGTGAAGCAATTGCCAAGAGTTGCTTAACTAAATAGCAGCATTGTGAGAGAAAAGCCAAAGCTGACTCATAGTGTTAGTGAAATATGGATCTTGTCCACTAAGAGGGTTACTGGCCAAACTCTTCGAATTGATATCGAGGGTTATCAGTTTGATAAAAATAGTAGGAGCTTTTGATTAAAGTCCTAATTGAAAGATAAATTGTATTATGAATTGTGATACTAATTTGCTTTGCTTGTATTCTTGTAGAATTTCCATGTCAAGTGGTTCACACTCCACCCTATCCCTCAGAGCGATCCTTGAGAAGAAGAAGTTGAGTGTTACAAATTATTTGGACTGGTACAGGAACCTGAGAATTGTTCTCAGGCAAGAGCGCAAGCTCTATATTTTGGAAGAGGTACCCCTGATGAGCCTGCCGGGAATGCATCCCGTGCTGATAAGGATGCTTATAAGAAGTATCTCAATGATTCCTTAGACGTTGAATGTCTCATGTTAGCGACCATGAACTCTGTGCCTCAAAAGCAACATGAGAACATGGGTTGCAAGGACATTGATGAGCATCTAAAGAAAATATTTCAAGGGTAAGCTCATCAAGACAGATTCAACGTCACCAAGGCGTTGTTCCAGCATAAGATGGGTGCTCGGGACCTAGTAGGGACTCACGTACTCAAGATGATTGGGTATATTGAGAACCTTGAATGACTAGGTTTCCCTCTAGGCCAAGAGTTGGCTACATACCTGATCTTGCAATCGTTGTCGGACAGTTATGAGCAGTTCGTTGTGAACTATAATATGAATGAAATAGACAAGACACTGCCCGAGCTCCTAGGCATGTTGGGAACTACTGAGATTAACATGAAGAAGGCCAAGCCTGCTAGCCCCATATTGATGATGCATAAAGGCAAGGGCAATGCCAGGGGCTTCAAGAAGACGAAGGTGGGACCTAAGTCTGGACTGGAGCACAAGTCTTCTACAATGAAAAGGAAAGGCTCAAGGAAAGAAGGAAAGTGCACCAATGTGGCAAGGCTGGTCATTGGAGGAGGAATTGTCCTTCGTACATTAAGGGTCTGCAAAAGATAAGAGGAGGTATGACCTCCACTTCAGATATATATGTTGTCAAGATAAACCTTTCTTCTCCTTCATCCTGGGTATTAGATATCGGATGTGGTTCTTACATTTGTATAAATGTGCAGGAACTGGGAAGAAGATGATTGTTGAGTAAAAGAGAGGTGGACCTCCGTATTGGCATGGAGCAAGAGTCACTGTTGTTGCCGTGGGAGTTTATCGCCTTGCTTTACTCAGTGGGCTTGTAATAGAAGTAGATAATTGTTATTTTGTTCCTTCCATAACTAGAAACATTATATCCATTTCATGTTTGGACATGATGTGTTTTTCATTTATTTTAAAGAATAATGTGAATGTTATTTACTTAAGGTTAGCTTGTCACCTAAGGGGGGGGGGGTGAATAGGTATTTGAAATTTTATTAGTCTTTATGCTATTTTCTTCTTGTGTGAACTAGAGCTTGTCCTTAGGTCCTGCAATATGAAAGAAAACAAACAACACAGCTAAGCACACAAGTGTTTTAGTGGTTCTCCAATTAGGTACATCCACTTTCCCTCCCACCTATCCAACTATTTTGTTGGAATAGGCACAAACTCCACCAATATGCTCCTCAGAGCTTACACCTCAGGCCCTCAACCTTACACTCAGGTTCTCTTCAGAAACCTACCTCATAACTACACAAGTTCCTAACTCAGAGCCCTGTAGTGCTCATACAGCTCAGTGGTCCACTAACCACCTACCTCAGCCTTATGTCTAAGGCCTACAGCTCAGGCTTCTCAGCCATACAACTTCAGGCACATAGCCCTACACTCAGAGTACTGCAGTACTCCTACAACTCAGTACCCTTCCAGGTACCTACCTCAGTGCCCTTTTAGGCACATATAACTCAGCCTCCTCCAAGGCCTACAACTTAGTGACACTTGTCACCTACAGCTCAGAGACTCGCCAATCACCTACCTCAGCCTTATTTCTAAGGCCCACTACTCAGGATGGGAGGAAATCCCTACTCTCAGATCCACACTAGGATCCTATCTCATTACTCCAGTAGGGCACGTACCTTAATAACTATTCAGTCTCCTACAGCTCAGCCAAAAAGGCTCTACAAATCAGATTCAGGTAAACTGAATCCTACAGGAGTTTAAACAAGATGAATTAAATTTAAAATAACTGACTCGGAGATAAATATCTGAGTCTACATTACTATACTGAGCAGATATCAGTCCAGCCCACTTGTTGTAGAAGGAATGAGTCTTCTTCTACAGCTAACTCTTTTGATGCACCGGTGGACAACTAACTGCTGTTGAAGGCTAACATCCCTTCACACAGCTAACTTCTTGCCGAATAGATGAATCAGCTGCCTTGTTCTAGAGAGAAAAGTCCTAATGAACCTGAGAGAGCTTCAGCTTTTTTTCTTTACCTTCTGGCAAACTCTACTTTACTTTTTGCTTTCAAGCTTATCGGAGAAGATGAAGTCCAACATCCTCTATTTCCTGTATTTTCTTCCCTTGTTCTGCATTTTTCTTTTATTCTGTTAACCCTAATCCTTTTATTTTTCCTTTTTATATCTGTTGATTTGAATCAACGACACAATTGAGGAGTGGGCCCAGCCAAGGATTGGTGAGCGCCACCTCCCTCAGAAAAGGACAAAGCAGCTTTTGGCACTACCGCAGCTTTCCCGCAACGGCTTCATGTAATTTGACTTTGATGACTTCTTGGTGATGTTAGAAGTTGTCATCATGGTGCTGCTATGGCTTTCCCGCAACGACTTGAACCACTTTGACTTGTTGACTTTTGATGACGTCAGCAGCGGTCATCACATTCTAGACTTAGAAAAATTCCAGATCTTCAATAAGTGTTGAGTGATATTAACTCACTCAACACCATCTATCTTAGCTCCCAACGCTTCTTGACTTTTGAATTTTCACTTGCTTCGTCACAGCGGTTCTTTCTCAGCTGTCTCAGCGGTTTCTTCTTAATGGCTGAGACAAGCTTTTGTCGCAGCACTTTCTTCTCAGCGGTCTCAACGCTTTCTTCTTCTCAGCTGAGACTGACTCATGTCTCAGCGATTTTCTTCTCAGCGGTCTCAATTGTGTCTGCTTTATAGCTGAGACTATCTTTTCTCTCAACTCTTCCTTCTTCTTTAGAATCGTTGAGTGAACCTGCTTCACTCAATGCTTCTGGACTTAGAGAATTTCCAGCTTGCTTTGTCTCAGCAGTTATGTTGAGACATATTTCTCAGCTGTCTCAACTGTCTCAGTGCGTTTGCCTTGGTTAATTCTTCTAGCTTTAGCTCGACGAATGTTGAACTGCGATCGACGATTGATGGGCTGAGCTTGACGAATTCTGGATCCCAAGACTCTAGATTTAGCTCAACGAATAGTGAGCTCAGCTCCACGAATGTTGAACTACGTTCGACGATCGGTGGGCTGAGCTCAACAAGTTCTGAATCCCAAGCTTCTGAATTTAGGTAGACGAACAGTGGGCTCAGCTCGACGAAAGGTTAGCTGAGCACGATGATTTTTGAATCCTGAGTTCTAAACTCCGTTCGACTAATGGTGATCTCAGCTCGACGAAAGCTGAGTTGAGCTTGATGAAATGTGAGCTAAGCTCGATAATTTCTGAGTCTTCCAGCATACTTTTTAATTTCACATGTCCAATCATAGACAACCTGCATGTATGAACTCAAGCACACATCAAATACATTACGCCCCTTAGCATTATTGGTGATGCCTCTTCAAATTCTGAGGAACATTTTAGGGCACAATTACCAACAATCTCCCCCTATTTGAAGAAGGTAGAACATCCATCCATGCTAAGGTGCATCAACATAAAAAATATCATGATAGGCCTGATGAGGCTTTATCATGACAACTAGCCATCCCAGTACAGGATAACTCCCCCTAGATGAGATGACTTAAAACTATGATTGAATGACCAATAATACAAGTGAATTTTCAATCATTGATAAGGTAAACATTATGATTAAGATCATTAACTAATTTTAGAGAGCTAAAGTCAAACAACAGTAGGCTAAACATGTGATTATAAGATCTATATCAAAGAATAACATATTTATTAAACATTGTCACATCAATATAGTCAGGACCAACTCAAATTAATTTCATTGATAGAGATTTGAAGTTTCTATAATGTTGATATGTAACATCCTAATTAGCGTTAGGCCTCTCGTGCGCACTTTTAAGTTAGGAGAGCTGACTAGGGCTCAGGGAGTGCTGGCAGCTAGGCTTACACTTGAGTAAGGTAGGAGAAGTTGGTCCAGAGTAGGACACGGGCAGTGATACGGGCGTGTCCATACCCGTGTGGTGCTCTGGTGTCTCTGCATCTTCTTCGTGAAATCTCCAGAGAAGGACACGGGTAGTGACACGAGCGTGTCCCTACCCGTATGTATGTATTCATCGAGCAGAGCTCGATTACCACCGTCGATCGTGTTCCTCCCGAGCAGGACACAGGTAGGGACATGGGCGTGTCCCTACCCGTATGTATCCAAGCAGCAGCTCGACGACTCGTCGAGCAGAGCACGACGAATCGTCGACCGTGTTCCTCTCGAGCAGGACACGGGCATGTCCCTACCCATGTGTATGTCCAAGTAGCTTCGACCACATTCTTCCTGAGCAGGAAATGGGTAGTGACACGGGTGTGTCCCTACCCGTGTAGTTCACTTTCGGGTTTTGGCGAATTTTTCGGCCGTGTCATTTCAATGGGACTCATTTACTTAGTTGATTGGCGGTCCAATGATAGGTCGACACGTGTCTATGCAGTTGGCAAACTTCCCACACAAAAAGGGGAGAAAACCCTAGCCGTTTCAAGTCTTCCTTCTAAGCCATGCTGTACCAAATTTCTGGAGAGGAACACGGTGCTGGAGCAGATTTTTCTTCTTGTGAAGGACGAGCACCAACCAGCGGGAAGAAGATGCCATCAAGAAGGGTGACAAGATCCATGGTTGGAAGTGTCGGAAATGCCAGAAACAAGGTGAGCTTCCTAACTTCTCCCTTGGTGCTAGATCTTTAGTTATTTCTAGGACAGATATCGACTCAAGAGGGTCTTGATTTGTGAGAAGAAGGTTTCTAGGAAAAGGCCTTGCTAGGACTTGTGTCCTAGTATTTAGAGTCTTCAAACTCTCCCTCACTTCGATTACAGTTTGTGGACTAGTTTCGTGAAGAGAAGTGGCCTTATGATGGTGAATAAGGGAGGAGAAATTCTGGACGGTATTTGAAAGTTTGGTTGAAGGAAGAAAACGAACCGATGTCGTTCAATCTGCTTTAAGGTGAGCACAGAAATCTATTTTCTGCGCGCAATAACCTTCGAGGCCATTTTCAGACACGGTGAGGCCAGATCTGGGCTTTCGACTAAACACGAAAGTTGCAACCCTTGGAAATACCTTTCCAAGGAGGAGTTAAACACCTTAACCAGATTCCTGTAGTCTCGGGTTCCCCGTTTGAAATTGTTGTACAGTAGTCATTCCTGCTCATGTAGTTTTCGTGTTTGTTTTGTATCGGCCTTGGGTTTGATAGAGGGATCGTAGTACGTTAACGTTAATGTTTGTTGAAATGTAGTACAAAGGTGGTTGTGATAAATCTTGTTAATAACATTTGTCGGATAGATCCCGAATTAACAAATGACGTGGAAAAATGTACTTGATAGAGGTGATGTGGTGGAGGTAGAGAACGAACGGATTGACGAGTTGGCAAGGTTGGAATGATTTAAATATGTTAAATAATGTGGACATACTTGACAGTGGTAATGTGTTGAATAATGATGAATTCGGCTTGAATATGATGTACATAATTGGTAATGACTGTTACAAACAAATGATTATAGTCTTAGATGATGGATGTGTAAAGTATCCTTACACAGATAACGAACCCTTGAGTACCTTTGGGCACGTGGTTTTGAAAGGGTGTAAGTTAGGGTGTTGACCGCACTGGTTTGGAAATGCTGTGAAGAGACATAAGTGGACGGTTGGGCTTGGTCCTCAGCTTTATTCCCGGGGATCCTTCCGTGCCAAGTGGACGGTTGGGCTTGGTCCTCGTGCTTTTTCTGAGCCTCCTCCTGTGCCACGATAATGTGAAATTGCATGCAGTGTGAGTCGACACGCGGTGTCGTAATACTGGGTTAAAGATAGTGTGGCAGGTCTACGGGCTCGCCAGTCATCACACCGATGGGAGCTGACTGATAGACTTTGGGCTATTGGGCTTGGTCCTCGGTGCTCAATTCCCGGGGCTCCTTCCGTTCCAAGTGAATGGTTGGGCTTGGTCCTCGTGCTTTTTCCGAGGCTCCTTCCGGGTCACAACATATGCCAGTTCGGGGCTTGGTTCTCGGTGCACATCTACCCGAGACTCACGCCGTACCGTAGTACGCATTGGAGCTCTGATGTTGTGTTCTTAGTGTTGAGGCATATAGAGGCCTAGGCTTAGTAGTGTGGATTCCCTCCTAGTAGTGGATAAGCCCGCTCCACTATCACTGCCTGGCCACGACGGTTGATGCCTGAGAGGTTAGCTACCTGCTCGAAAGGGGGATACTACAAGTCTGCGTCGACGTAGCAGTTGTATGTGCATGATGATGGGTGAGTCATTGTATTGCATTTATGTCATTACATTGCATTGTATACACAAGTTCATCATCATATAAGTTTGTATGGGAACTCTTATACGTTGAGTTACTTTACTGTTGAGCCGATCCTTAACTTATAAGTTTGTATGGGCATTCCTATAAGTTAAGTTACTTTCATGTTGTAGATCTATATGCTTGGGTGTATTGATATAGCTTGAGTAGAATTGCTAAAATAGAATACTATTAATATTATTTTACATTACTTCTATTGGTACTCATGTCATGTATACTTACTACACTTTTTTGTTCTACTGCTTATTTAAATATATTGAACCCTTGTTCAGTTCTCCGCCCGGTGCCGAGGAGTCGCCGGGGGACCAGATGTGATAGCCACTTTGTCTTTTTGAGTAACAGTTGCTACGTCTTCCTTTTTAGGAAGAAACCCCGCAGACAGGACAGCAGTAGGTCATACAGCAGACAGCCAGGCCAGGATGACAGGGCCTGAAGGGACGGTGCCTTCGATACCGTCAGTGACTGATGTGAGTTGAAAGACTCATGATGTAGCTCTTTGGGCAAGTTGTACTCGTACTCCGATATTTTAGAAGCTTATTGTAGCTTCTTAGTCTTGATGTACTTTTGGACTATTTCGCTTAAGTATGGATTGACTTCTGTTTTATAATCTTGGTTGGGTTGACATTGGTTGCTTTTGTTTATGGCCGGCAGGATAGGCGTCTTGTGGTGCAGACCAACACGTGTGTTGGTGCCACCGCAAGGCGGCTGTCCTGGCCATAAGACTCCACTCGGCCATGTTTTGTGTTCCTGGAGGGGGGTCTTACATGGTATACATTACAATTGATAAAATATTTTAAAGAAGCCTGACCCTAAACCCTATATCAGTTATTCATTGATGAGCTTGCATCAGAATCCTTGGTTGCAACATTCTTATTCAAGTTTTCAGTTTTGTTCTTCTGCCTTTTGAAGTAAAGGAATGGCTTTGGAATATATCTGGAAGGCATTTTCTTAGGGTTGCTCTTTCTTAGCAGATTTTCTTTGAATACTCTTTCCCTTAGGGAATTCCTTTCCAGATGCTTTATCCATTCCTCTAAGAGAAATACACTATCAATGTTCTTTAAGACTTGTCCATGGCTTACCCAAGTATTTATGATGATGGATTCAGAGGTATCACTTAGTTGTTCATTATTTGAATCATCTCTGTTCTCAGCTCTCCTCTTGGCCATGAACTCTTCAACCATCTGAGTTCCTTCCCTTTTTCTTCTGGCAGCAAGTTATGCATCCTATGCAACTCTAGCTTGTGCTTTGAAGTCTAAATCCTTTGTCATCTTTTTATACGGTAAGGGCAGGTGCAGTGCCACCCTAGTGCCTTGAATTATATTGAATGCTTGATCATCAATGAATCCTACTGTCTTAGCATGGGTGCTCTCCCCCTTTCTTCCTTCTTTAAGGATGGCTGTTTGCAGTAAGGAGGTGTTGGCTTCATTTCTGCTTGATGTAGATTGGAGTATTCTCTTATTGTCAGTGAGCAGCTCATTTTTCAGAAGTATTGCCTTGTCCATAGAGTGGAGAGCAACATTAGTGACATGTTGATTTATATGATCTGCTGCACCCCTGATCACCTCATCAGTTGTACTCACAAAGTTTTTGACATATCTTATGTTAGTTGCAGAGAATTTCTGGCTTATTTCCATGGATTTCATGAGGGTGGTCAGCTTTAAGCTAGTTGTTCCTGCCATATCAAACCAGGTTGTGACCTGTTTATTTATGTGAGAGGTTTCTTCTTTTCTTTCCTTGTCTTCACTTAACAATTCATCCCTTAGCTTGGCAACTGAGAGGTCAACATACTCCTTGAGGTTTGTTGTTTGAGCATCCAGGAGTGCTTTGATATGATTTTGGAGTGGCTCATCAAAGATTTGGGTAGTGGGTGGTTGGCTTATTGAAGGTGGGACTTCTGTTAGAGGAAGAACCTGTGAAGACTCCCCTCAACTACAGCACATGTAGAGTGAGCCATTTCCTTAGCTAAAGTTTTATTAGCACTACAAGTTAAGAGGGTGTTAGTATTACCTGCAGTGGTTGCAGACTCAACTAATCTGTTGACAACTTTGCCCAAGGATGTCAAATCCATCTCATTATGCTCCCCCTCAGACTGAGCGTCCTTCTCTTGGCTGGA
Source organism: Platanthera guangdongensis (assembly GCA_039583875.1). Lineage (NCBI taxonomy): Eukaryota > Viridiplantae > Streptophyta > Magnoliopsida > Asparagales > Orchidaceae > Platanthera > Platanthera guangdongensis. Next base: position 110,300,359 of record CM077150.1, read on the forward strand.
CTTATCAAGATAAGTATCTAATGTCTCAGGTGGCTCATGGTTATCTTCTGCAGCAGGTATATCCTCAATTGCTGCAACACCATTAGTATCAGCCATGTTTGCCTCATCTTCTGTAGCAACCTCTTCTTAAGTAGCATTCGTGGACACTTATCCTGACCTAGGACTGGCATGGATATTATCAACATCCACAACAGTATCCTGGATTTGTTTGTTTGTTGAGGAGAGACTCAGGGTTATGTCTGTCTGCATCCCAACATCAGCAGAGGGTAATTCCATGCTCAGGTTCAGAGCAGGAGGAACTGTCAACTTCAGCAACTTACTGTCTCTTAACACTTGAGGAGTCCTTTGTGGTTGAGGGATGGCTATTGGGTAAGATCCTAGTGAATCTATCCAATGTCTTTATATCCATTCTTTTTAGGTAGTGGATCTTCACTCCATGTTCCTGTTTGAATGTATCAGGATAGGTGTTCAGTAGGTATAATGATAGAATTCTGCCGATGTTTGGAGTGGGTAGACAATCTACTATTCTCTGGTAGATGAGAGTAGACCAAGTGGTATTTATATTCAGGATTATCCTAGCCATAACATCAAACATTGAACTGGAGTTGTGTCATGTGATCCAGGTTTGCAGATAAGGGCTTTCCCGACAATATCTGCTAGTAGTTTGCCTCTCTGGTTGAAGAATTTCCTTTTAGGAGATCCAGGTTTGACATCATTATATGCATACCACCTGAGAGCATTGTCTCTGTCCGTGATGGTGGGTTCTTCTTCCTCACTAGGGTTGACGGAGGGTATGTGAAGGGCTTTGCCTAGTCTCTTCTGGTTTATCTTTATCTTGATATCCTCAATCTTAGATTTAAGAGAGTCTTGAGAGGAGGTCACTTTAATGTTAGAGAAGAATTCTACTGCCTCCTTTCTAAGAATGGGGGAGGGTTCGGAAAGGGTGTTTTCCTGGCCTATGAATTTAATCATGTTGATCACTGCTTTAATCTCTAGGGAGGCATGAATGAATCCATCCCTCATAATTTCATATCATTACAGGAGCTCCTTGATGACATTTGACGCCATTGAAACAGTGCGGCAGGACGCTGAGAGGGTTTCGGTCTCGACGGCTAGGGCTAAGGCTTTTAATAGTGGTGTGGCTTTTCGTTTCTTGTCGCCTATATATTTATACCGAAAAATTTTAATTGCTTTATTATTAGAATGGCCAATTAAGCATTTTTGCTTAAGTTTGCACATTTCATTTTTAACGGTTGCGTTTTGCTTCCTGTTATGAAATAGGACATTTGGTGCTTCTATTTTACCTCTCAGCTTTTCTTCTTTTTACTCAATGCTTGTTCAATTTGTAGCTTCCCTCAATGTTTGGAGGCATTATCCGGTCCATGATTTGGAGTTGGGAGCAGTGGTGATCGCTTTGAAGGTCTGGAGGCATTATCTATATGGCGTCCACTGCGAGATCTTTTCCGATCAGAAAAACTTGAAGTATGTCCACACTCAGAAGGAGTTGAACCTGAGACAACGGCGGTGGTTGGAATTTCTATGCGACTATGAGTTCACCATGAACTACCACCCTGGGAAAGCGAAGTCGGTAGCCGATGCCTTGAGTAGAAAAGTGCCAGGCTCTAGCCTAGAGTCTCGGTTGATGAGTATGGAGTTGGCTCGGATGATCGAGGAGATGGAAATTACTCTAGTATTCAAGGCTCCTTCGACAGAGTATGCGGAGTATTTGGCAAGCATGAGCATAGTTTGTGATATTCGGGACCAGATTCGGGTGGAGCAAGGAATGGATGCGGCCTTAGCCATGGCTATCAAGGAAATTGAAAATGGGACAACCGATGAGTACACACTAAAAGACGGCCTCGTTTATTTTCGTGGCCGGCTCTACATTCCCAAGGGCGGCAAAATCCGGGAGGATATCTTGAGAGAGGCACATTGCTCTCAATACTCTATACACCCGGGTATTGCCAAGATGTACGCCGGCTTACAGAGGACCATGTGCTGGCCGGGAATGAAGAAGGATGTTCGTTATTATGTTACTCATTGTGAAGCATGTCAAAGAGTGAAGGCTGAATGCAGGAGTCCCGGTGGTTTGTTGCAGTCGTTGCCCATCCCCGAATGGAAGTTCGAGGATATCTCCATGGACTTTGTCCATGGGCTACCTCGTTCACGCTCCGGGAATGATTCATTGTGGGTTATTGTAGATCGACTGACAAAGGTGGCCCGGTTCATTCCAATGAAGAAGGAAGCGCATGTGGATGTTTTGGTGCGCTTATTTGTGGAGCAGTTCGTACGGTATCATGGCGTGCCCAAGACAATTGTTTCGGATCGGCATGGTCGGTTTACTTCCAAGGAGTGGAAGGCGGTACATGCATATTTGGGCGCCATACCGATGCTCGCCTGATGGCTATTATTGTAGGAAAATTCCACCAGGGGCAAGAGCCTTTCCCACGGCTCTCCTCTGTCCAACACACATAATCTCAGCAGATCCTCCAATGTCCTAATGGTCCTTTCGGACTGCCCGTCCGTCTGAGGATGGAATGCGGTGCATGGAGTGTCGCGGGTGCGTGGAGTGAAAAAGATCCGCCCAAGGTATGTTGGGCCTTATACTATACTGGAAAGGATTGGCCCGTTGGCCTATCGATTGGAGTTACCACAAGAACTAGAGAATCTCCACGACGTGTTCCATGTGTCGTCGCTTCAAAAAGCACTGTTGCGGCCCGACCAATATATTTCCACTACTGATGGTGTAGTGGCGACAGATAGGTCTGTGCGACTAGATCCGGTGCGGATTGTTGACAGCGAGACAAGAACTTTGCGCCGCAAAAGTGTACCCTTGGTAAAGGTGCTATGGCCTAATCTTGGGAAGGAGGAGCACACATGGGAGCCATTGTATTTGATGCAGCAACGCTACCCGGAGTTGTTTGCTCAAGGTTATTTTATTTAAAAGCATATGTTAAGTTGTCTGTTATGCTTTTCTTCCCACAGCCTAAGCCTGATTTCGGGAACGAAATCTTTTATTTTGTTTATAGGATTTGTAACATCCCGAATCGCTCTAGGCCCCTAGTATGTGTTTTTGAGTCAGGAAGGTTGACTCAAGTCCTGGGACGTGCAGGGAATTGGACTGCACTTGTGGAGGAGTAGAGAAATCAGTGCTGTGAAGGGACACAGGTAGAGACACGGGTGTGTCCCTACACGTGCGCGTGTGTGCGTCGAGCTGAACTCGACGAGGCATGTCAAGATCGGCGAGCTGTATCAACATTATGTGACACGGGTAGAGACACGGGCGTGTCCCTACCCGTGTGTGTCGAGTTACACTCGACAGGGCGTCTCGAGACTGATGAGCTGTGTCGACACCATGTGACACGGGTAGAGACACGGGCGTGTCCCTACACGTGTATGTCGAGTTACACTCGACTGGGCGTGTCGAGACTGACGAGCTGTGTCGACACCTTGTGATACAGGTAGCGACACGGGCGTGTCCCTACTCGTGTGTGTCGAGTTACACTCGATGAGAGGTGTCGAGATCGACGAACTCCGTGTCGAGATCGACAGATTATATGACACAGGTAGCGACACGGGCGTGTCTCTACCCGTGTTCCGCGTCTGTCGAGTTGAGTACGTCGAGATGCAACTCGAGAAGGACACAGCCAAGGACACGACCAGGAACACGGCTGTGTCATGTGGACACGTGTCGGGACACGGGCGTGTCCCTACCCGTGTCAACTATTGAACCGACATGGAAACAGTCGTTGTCGCTTCGCCCAGGCAGGACATGGGTAAGGACACGGCCGTGTCCCTACCCGTGTCACTTTTCATATATAAGGGTGAGAGAAAACACTAGCCGTTTCCATGCTCACTTAATCCCTATTTGTCTGAGAGAATTTCTGTAGAAGAGGAACTGCAGGAGCAAGTTCTAGGAAGGGTAAATCCGCCATCACCGTGAAAGAGAAGATGCCGCCGAGGAGAACTACGCGATCCATGGCCGGAAATGGTGGTACCGCTGGAACCGATGTGAGTTTCATACCCTCTCCCTTGGTGCTAGATCTGTAGATATTTAGGCGAGACGTCGACTCAAAAGTGTCTTGACATGTGAGAAGATGCTTTCTCTAGGGTGAGGCCAATCCCGTTCTTGTGCCCTTGGTTAGTGGTGTCTTCAACCTCTCCGATCTTCTATGTGGAGATGGGGGATGTTTTCGTGAAGAGCAAAGACCACTTTAGGTTGAATAAGGGAGGAGATTTTCTGGAATGATTTGGGAAGTTCGCCTTGAGGAGGACGATGAACCTATGCCGTTCATTCCGCCTTAAGATGCGTGCAGAATCTGTATTCTGCACGCAGCGAACTTCGTGCCCATTTTAGATGTGATATGGCCACATTTGGGCTTTCGGCTAAACACGAAAGTTGAAGCCCTTGAAAATACCTTTCCAACGAATGGTTGCACGACTTCTGACGAAGTATGTAGCCACGGGAAAGTCTAAAAGAATATGGTGTTCAATAAATCCTGCATGCAGAAACTGTGTTCTGTAGGCAGTGGATTTCAAGTCCGATTTCAAATAGGATAATGTCAAATCTGGGTTGAGGTATGAATACGAGAGTTGTAGACCACAGAAAGACATTTCCATCGTGGGGTTATACGTCTTCACCGGATTCCTGTAGCTTTAGAAATCTCCGGTCGAAATTGCTGTCCAGATTCAACCTGCACCTAAATTCTGGGCTTTAATGGAAGATTGATTTGGATTCGGTGGAATTAATATTGCAAGATACTTGGCTTGGATGAACCCTTATGATTAATCATTTGTTGCATGATTGAAGTAGCTTATTAATCAGATTTCATATTATCAAATTGTGAAACAATCTTATTTAAACGAATTGAATTGGTAGGAATTGAAAGATTGATAATTGTGCACTTCATGTTTATATTATGATATTATCAAATGGAAAGTGTGATAGATCTTTATATGCGCATCATGTTTATATTACATTGTCATCATTTGGAAAGTCATATAGATGAATAGATTATGGCCATGAGAATGTTTGATTAATGAAATGAGTCTAGTAGACCAATACTTAGAGCGTCGTCTCCCTACGGGTAGTATTGTGAAGGGATGTAAGTGCGGTGTTGACCGCCACTTGTTTTGGTTGTGTTGAGATAAGGTGTGGATGGATGGTTGGGCTGTCTCCTCGTGTTTACTTCCGAGGCCCCTTCCATGTTATGTTGATGTGGTATTTGCATGTGGTGTGAGTCGACACGCGGTGTCGTAATCCTGGGTTAAGGATAGTGTGGCAGGTCTACGGGCTTGCCAGTCGTCACACCGATGGGAGTTGGAAGTTAGACTTGGTCGGTTTGGGCTGTGTCCTCGGTGTTCACGTCCCGAGGCCCCTCCGGCCAAGTGAACGGTTGGGCTGTGTCCTCGTGCTTTCTTCCGAGACCCCTTCCGGGTCACGCAAGGCCAGTTCGGGCTGTGTTCTTGGTGTACATCTACCCAAGACTCCGCTAGGCCATAGTACGCATGGGCTCCGCTATTGTGTTCTTAGCGTTGAGGTGTACGGAGGCCTAGGTGAAGTAGTGTGGATACCCGGCTAGTAGTAGAAGTGCCCGTTCTACTGTCACCTCCTGGCCACGGCGGCTGATGCCTGAGAGGTTAGCTATTTGCTCGAAAAGTGGTAACTATAGTCTGTGTCGACATAGCAATTGCATGGATGTGCATGGGTGAGTCATTGCATAGCATTCATAGCATTTCATAACATTGCACAACAAGATCCTCATCGTATAAGTTTATATGGGCACTCTTATACAATGAGTTACCTTTATGTAACCCAATCCTTAACTTATAAGTTTGTATGGACATTCTTATAAGTTAAGTTACTTAACTGCTGTAGATTTCCTTATACCTGCTGTTATATGATGTTAGCTTGTAGAACTGCTAGATTATACATTATACTCATGTACCTTGCCACCTGCTTATATTCCTTTACTTGCATACTTATTATATATTGTACTCTTGTTCCTTTTCCCCGCCCGGTGCCGAGGAGTCGCCGGGGGAGCGGATGTGAAACCACTTAGTCATTTTGACTAACGGTTGCTACATCTTCCTTTTTAGGAGGTCACGTCGCAGGTAGAGCAGCCGCAGACTACGCAGCAGGACAGCCAGGCTAGGACGATAGGGACTGAAGTGACGGTGCCGTCGATACCGTCGGTTACTGATGTTAGTATTTTGATTACTCTGATTTAGCCCGTTTGGGCAATGATTAGCTATACTCTGATATATTGTAGAAGCATGTTTAGCTTCTCATTATTGATGTTTTGGATATTATATACTTAGTGTGGATTTTGACTTCTCTTGCTTATTGTTTTTGGTTGGGTTGACATGTTCTATTGATATTGTTGTACCCGGCGGAATAGGCGTCTTGTGGTACATGTTAGCCCTTCGTGTCGTGTTTTGGGCTCCGGGAGGGGGGGGGGCGTCTTATAGGAGGAGTGTCTGCCAGCTTAGCCTTTTCACTAATGGTACAAATCTTGGTGTCCCAATCTCTAGTGAGAGATATTAGGAACTTGTCATTCAGCTCATAGTTGCTGAAGACCCTACCATAGGTTCTTAGTTCATTAACTGTCCTAAAAAACCTTTCAAAACAGTTAGCTACCTTTTCAGATTTTCTTTGCCTGAAAGCCTCATACTCTTGATTGGGAATATACTTCCTATCATCTTTGACTTCCTCAGATCCTTTCATGCAGACCACAAGGGTATCCCACATTTCCTTGGAGGTCTTGTAGTGTACAAGATTTTGTAAGGTTGAGTCATCAATGACACTGGCTATAATATTTTGTCTTTTTGTCCATGGTGGACAGAATCACCTCATCTTTGTCCATCTCTGTATATGCTTTAGGCACTCTCGCAATTGGATCTATGGTGGAAGACTTTGTGGGGATAAAGGTACCTTCCACTACAATTTTATAGATCTTGGGGTCAGATGATTCCAAGAACAGTCTGACCCTTTGCTTTCAGAGACCAAATCCTTCCTTCCTACAGATTGGTAGCTTCATGGACCTTAGCTCCTTATAGTTCATTGCTGACCCCATAAATATATCTCCTAGCTAACCTTGGAGGTATACTCAGATTGTTAGATCCTTTTTGATCAACCTCCCACTGATACCACTTGAAATTTATTTACATAAGGTTAGCTAGTCACATAGATGGGGGAGGGTGAATAGGTCTTTGAAATTTTGTTAGTATTTATGTTGTTTTCTTCTTGTGTGAACTAGAGCTTGTCCTTAATGAAACAAAGGGTGTAGATCTGATTTACTCTAGAGGGGGGGGGGGGTGAATAGAGTAATTAAAACTTGTTAGTGTTTTAAATATTATCAGAGTAAAGTAGGTGATACTATAGTAGTAACAGAAAATGTAAACTAAACTAAACTGTCACATCAAACTAATCTAATACAATAAAGCAAGAACAACACAAAAAAATGATCAACCAGAGGACACAAGAATTTTATAGTGGTTCCCCAATTTGGGTACATCCACTCTTCTACCACCCTGACAGGAATCCACTATCAGGTTTTTGATCAGGTGACTGCCACCACAAGATCTATTTCCAGGGAGATCTCACAACCCTTTGAGCTTTTGATCAGGTGCCCAAAAACCAAGAATAAACTTTTGAAGGGAGTTAATAAACTCTTTGTACAAGAGGTGAGAGAGTTGATGGTGTCTTCTCTCTCTCTAATCAACAAAGAAGACTAGTGAATTGTTGTTGTCAAAAGCTCCTTCTAAAATCACTTGGAGCCTTGCTCAGGATGTAGTTCTTCATCCATGACTTGAAATGATCCAAGGACTTCTGATTGATTCAGAGTTTGTTGTCCTTGAAGGTTTCTGGAGTTGAAGTTGAAGAAGACTATTAATATGTGATTGTTGTTCTTCTTCAGTCTTTAGAAAGATCTAGGGGAAAACAAAATGTTTTCTGCACAGAGAAGAAGCAGGTATGTTTCTGTAATTCTTCTCTGTATCACTTATTGGTTATTTTGTATATTCCTTGTCGACTGAAAAGGGAAAAATCTATTTTTTATATTTTGCTGTCGAATTCTCTTTTGAATTTTGAATACCAAAAATTGAATGCTGATTGCTTGGAGAGAATGAAATATGGCTGAAGAATATTATCTTTAATGAGTTTCCCCAACTGTCCCAATAAATTAAGCAAGTAATTAACCCTAATGAAGATTATAATTAATACTGTCAATAACAACTATATTCAAGAGAATATGAGCATTAATTACTCAAGAAATCACTGTTAAATAATATATGGAATAGGGATAGAAATGAGGGAAAAAACATCAAGTCTGGCGCTGGACAGAATTCATCGAGCACTGAACATATTTCGTCGACCGGAGATCTATGTTCGTCGAGCAGAGAAATCCTGTTCATCGACCTGTGCTCAGCGAATTGCATTATGCGAATAACTTTTCAATTCTGCGGTCCAAGTTCGTCGAGCTAATAATTTGTCTTTGTCGAACTGAGTTCAGCAAAAATAAACTGGAAGGAAAATGTTGAAGCTGAACTCAAGACTTTGTCGATCTGAGCTCGAATATCGTCGAGCTCAACTCAGAGAATTAACACCGAGTTCATCGAGTAGAGCATGACTATCATCGAGCTGAGTTCGACGAACGTCGAACTTATATACTGAACTTTGATTTCTTCTAAGTCTTGAGTCCACTGAGGTCTTCTGCTGGCTAGTCCATGAAGGTTGAATCTAATGACTTAGCCTAAACTCTAGGACTCAAAGACATGACCCTGACTATATATTGTGGGTTATACTCAACCTAATTAGTGAACCTAGCCCAAATCCAATTAGCGATCCAACAATCTCCCCCTATTTGGGTGAGGTCACTAATACAAAGAAAATAATCACAAAGCAACAATAATATCTCTGGCAGAAAATTTAAAAGTATATAGTAGATATGTACATAACAGTAGCTTTGTGATAGTTATAACAAATAGAGTTCAGAAATAAAAACTAAACAAAATGTTCATTTGTTCTTCTTAGGCTTTTCCTTATCAGATTTATCAGTTTTCTCAGATGGCTATCTGAATTTGATTTCTCCGTTGGGATTGGCAGATTCTCTTTTAGACATTGTCATGTCAACTGCTCCAATGATGTTGAGAGAAGTAGCTTTTGGTTCAATAACCTCTGTATGTAAATTCATATAAGCATCTACATTGAAAAACTTGTTAGCCTTGGCATACCTCTTTAATTCTTCTTTCTTGAAGGTTGACATTGTAGAATACTGAGAAGATCTCTGCCTTCAGTTTTAGCTTTGTTAATCATGGAGAGTCCAATCAGTTCTTGAAATCTGGCCATTCTTGTAGTGGTTTCTTGTTCAAGATCTACAAAAGGAATTGGTGGTGATTTTGGCCTTTTTGGACTATTATCTTTTTCAACTTTATCAGTTACAGATGCTTGCTATTGTTGTTGTTGCTGATGTATGCTGCTGCTAGAATGTCTGTGCTGATTGCTTCCATGAAATCTTGAAGATCTATCTGATTGGCTTTGATAAGTTTGAGTATATGAAGTAGATCTCTGAGAAATATTTCCTGAAGCACCCGCTGGAGGAGGAGGATGAGGAGGACCTCTCCAATTCCTTTGAGAAGGAGGAGGAGGAGAGTACCTTCTGCTTTTCTTCCTGGCTTTCTACTCATTCTTAGACAACCACATCCATGAAGGCATCCCTGGGTATGGTGTGATCTTCTGCAGTATGTAGTAGGGAGTATCATGGGTGGGATTTAGCTTGGGGGCAGCCTTAGGTACAACTTTTCTCTTCTAAACAACTTCTTTCTTAGCCTTTGAACTGTCAGATTCATCAGAATCATCATCATCATCTTCTTCATCAGATGATCCTTGAGGACTTGCATATAAATCATAAATTTCTTTCAAAATATCTTTGGATATCTGCCTCTCAGCTTGAGGCTGTACTGCAATTTTTGTCTTTATAATGCTATCAGTAACTATTTTATTCTCTTCTTCTATATCTGCTAGAATAATATCATCTAAGTTGGGTAAAGGACTATCATCCATTATATATGTAGGAGGGGAGATAGCCTTGGGAGGGTATAATACAGTTGGTGGCCGTGCACTTGCAAAACTGGCCTTTAGTCGCATAGCAACTGTAGGGCTTATTGGAGAAGAATAGCAAACTATAGCCATAGAGTGCTTTGGGCAGACTTCTGGAAGATAATTTAAGTAAGTTGTGTCAAAAGAATTTAACAAATTGTAAATATCTATTGTAGGATTGATAAGACAATCACCAATAGTCAAAACTTCTGGCAAGTTTACTTGCTCAACTGTACAAAACATATCAACTGCTACTGTCTTAGCATCTGTAAGCATATATACATATGTCTCTGCATATGCAGGCTCATCTATCTGTAAAATTTCTTCTGCTGCTGCTACTGGAGCTAGAACTACTTCTTCATTGAGCATCTCCCCCTACCTGATTTCAGAGGATACTAGAATCAGGCCCCTAGGAGAAGAAGGGACAAAGGAGGCAACAAGGGAATAGATGGAGGCATCAAGAGGTGTGATTGCCTCTGCTATAAGTTGTCTGATCACTGGAGTGATGTGCTCTAGGATGGTGGAAAGGGAGCGAGAATCCATGTCCATTAACTCTAGAGGAGTTTGAGTAGATACATATGGATGAGCAGAAGGAGTGACATCAGATGGAGTGACATCTGGCATGATGTCATCCTGTGAAGGTGATGCAGTAGGAGATGTTATTGGAGTGGAAATGTCATGTTGAGGTGAAGTAGGTGTATATGGTAAGGAGGTAAGTAAATCAAAAGTGGGGGATGACATGAATGTTTCAGGATGTATGCCATTAAGATGAGATGGTAATGGAGATGAAGGTGGAGTGATGTGTTCTGCTGATAGAACTAGTGTTGGTAGATGTATTGGGGAGGCAGGTGGTTGTTGAGGAGGAGGTGATGACTGAGGAGATGAAGGAGTTGTTGTAGGAAGAGGTGTTGTTGAAGGAGTAGGAGGAATGGAGATTTCTTCAACAATAGGGTGGGGAGTGGCTGGTACGGCCCTTGTGCTCTCAGAAGGTGTGGAAGAGGAGGAAGCCCTGGATGGCTTAGAGATGGTCCTCTCCCACCATCCAAACAAGACACATGTCAGCCTTTTGGAAGCATTAATGAATATGGTCTGCGAGACCAGGGATTCAGTTGCCTTTTCCTGTAGGAATATTCCCAGAATTCTTCCAAAACAGACTTCTTTCTTATTATTTTTCTTCTTTATTAAATCAAACAGCAGCTTTCCCCAGTTAACTGCTTTCTTATTTACCAAGGCACACATCACCAAGAACTGGTGCCTGGTAATGTAGTTATGGGCTTTGTGTTTGCCCAACAGAACCTTCCCGACAACATCAGCCAAGAATTTATATTCAGAGGACAAATTCTTCTTTAGTAGTTTATTAGGGTTTTCTCCAGTATGACCCATTTTTATTAGCATGTTATCATATTCAGTATTATCCATCTCAATATCTTCATTACCATTCATCAAACCAAAAATCTCTGATAGTACGGTGGGGGTTAAAGAAATCTGATTACCGGATATAGTCCCGGTCATTGTATCTGCATCTGGAGTGGTGGAAGTGAATACCCATTCTATAATCTCTGTCGCTGCTATCTTGATTCGGTGTGTCATGAATTTCTTCAGATTCTGTTCCCCAAATAGTTTTAGTATATCCAAAAAGATCTGGTCAGAATGTTGGAAGGATTCAAAATCAATGTCGAATCCCATATCGAACTTAACTCCACCAGAGAGCTTGCTGGAATCGCCATTGTTCTCCTGCAAAGGAAAACAGAGAGATCAAGTGCAAAGGGAACAGAAAGCGTGGAGTGGAACTCAAAGAAAACCTAGATATATGGTTTTCAGAATATGTTGCGGCAGACTCCGTCAGACGAAAAATAAAAATTCTTCGATCTGCGTTCGACGAAATATTTTATTGATAAAAGAGTTCTTTGATCTCAGTTATAAGAAGTGAAAAGTTTTCGTCGATCTCAGGTCGGCGAAAATTTTCTGAAGTAATATCATCAATCTCCGTTCGATGAATATAACTTCATACACAGAGAGTTCGTCGATCTCAGGTCAATGAATTTCTCAAGAACTTTTCTCAGTTCGTCGATCTCCGTTCGACGAACTGTGGCAAGTTCTTCGAGCACAGACAAAAAATTAAATTAATGCATCACCATTGATCATACCTAACTGATTCATAAAGAACAGATGTTTCTTCTCAACCAAGGGTTTTGTCAAGATATCTGCCTTTTGCAAATCAGTAGAGACAAAGGTGAGATTTATTTTCTTTTTGTCTACACACTCTCTAATGAAATGATGTCTTGCATCTATATGCTTAGTCCAACTACGATGCATTGGATACTATGCAATAGAAATTGCACTTGTGTTGTCGCAAAGTAGAGTTGAATTATTTAAGTTGACACCATAATCTAGGAGTTGGTTCTGAATCCACAGCATTTGTGAGCAACAACTGCCAGCTGTTATATATTCAGCTTCTGCTGTTGAAGTGGACACAGATGTTTGTTTCTTGCAAAACCATGACACTAGCCAATCACCATGAAACTGACATGTCCCTGATGTGCTATTTTTGTCTACTCTACATCCAACAAAGTCAGCATCAGAGTATCCAGTTAACTCAAATTCTGACTCAGTTGGATACCAGAGTTCTAAATTAGGGCAACTCTTTTTATATCTTAAGATTCTTTTTAGGAAAATTAGGTGAGATTTTTTAGAGTTCACCTGGAACCTAGCACAAAGGAATGTAGCAAACTTAATGTCTGATCTACTTGTTATAAGATATAACAGGGACCCAACAATGGCCCTCTATAATTTCTGATCTACAGGTTTCCCATGTTCATCAGAATCAATTACAGCATTGGTAGCCATAGTTGTTTTCTTTGCTGAAGCATCAGGCATCCCAAACCATTTAATTAGCTCCTTAGCATATTTAGATTGGGATAAGAAGATGCCATCAGGTGACTGCTTCATTTGGAGACCAAGGAAGTACGAGAGCTCACCCATGCTACTCATTTCAAACTTTGAATGCATAAGGTTGGAGAACCTTTTGCATAGTTTGGAATCTGTAGATCCAAATATGATGTCATCTACATATATTTGTACTAATAAGATTTTATCATGATGATGCTTAATAAATAAAGTCCTATCTAGTATGCCTCTATAAAATTTATGCTCTAAGAGAAAGCTAGTTATGGTTTCATACCAAGCTCTTGGAGCTTGCTTTAAACCATAGAGAGTCTTATGCAATTTAAAAACATAAGAGGGATGAGTAGGAGAAATAAAACCTGGTAGTCGTTCTACATAGACCTCTTCTTTAAGTTCACCATTGAGGAATGCACTCTTGACATCCATTTGGTATACAGTGAACTTCTTGTATGCAGCATATGCAAGGAAAATTCTGATTGCTTCCAGCCTTGCAACAGGTGCAAATGTCTGGTCATAGTCTATGCCTTTCTCTTGTCTGTATCCTTGAGCAACTAGTCTGGCCTTGTTCCTTATGATAAGACCTTAAGCATCTAGCTTGTTTTTAAATACCCATTTAGTTCCAATGACAGGGTGGTTTTTGGGTCTTGGAACTAAATCCCAAACTCTACATCTCTCAAATTGGATGAGATCCTGTTGCATTGTAATAATCCAGTGTTGATCTTGCTCAACATCTTTAATAGATTGGGGCTCAGTTTGAGATATGAAGCAGGCAAGCATCATGTCTTGGTGGAGTTGATGTCTTTCTACACACCAAGTGAACTGTCTCCAATCACTTGATATATAGGGTGATCTCTAAGTGTGACAAATTCAGTATGAGGAGTTGGTTGAGCAATAATTTATGTAGTTAATCCCTCTTGTGGAATTAAAATAGTTGTTGGAGGAAGTTCAGCCACTTCCAAACTTTCTTCTTCACTCTCTTCTTCAACTTGTGGAGAAGGATATGATGGAGCCTCTTAGGTGAGATTTAAATCATCCAATCTCACACACAAGTTAGGTACCTATAATATGTCATTGGTAAAAACTTCTTTCTCCTTATAAAATATGCTAGTTTCATCAAATGAAATATGAATAGATTCTTCTATTTTCATAGTTGATTTATTATATACCCTATAAGCTTTGCTTACTTGAGAATATCCAATAAAAATTCCCATTTCAGCCTTGACTTCAAGCTTTCTAATGTGTTTTTTATTATTGTTGTGAATATAACAAATACAACCAAAAATTTTGAAAGAATGTACTTTAGGTTTCTTCCTTTTAAGTAGCTCATAAGGAGTCTAATTCTTGAGCTTGTGTATCAAACTTCTATTCAGTACATAATTTGTTGTGCTCAAAGCCTCTGCCCAAAAGGATAGGGGCAAATGAGCATCTGTAAGTAATGTGCTTGCAGATTCAATTAGTGTTTTATTTTTCCTTTCAGTAAACTCATTTTGTTGAGGAGTTCTAGGAGTTGAGAAGCAGTGCCTGATAACTTCCTTCTTACAGAACTACTGCATAAGAAGAGACTCAAACTCAGTACCATGATTACTTCTGATCAATGCAACTGGAGTAGAGTACTTAATCTGTATGTTCTTGAGAAAATCTGTAAGAACCTTGAAGTTATTTGACATAGATCTAAAAAAGAATACCCAAGTGAAACTTGAGAAATCATCTACAATCACTAAAGTATAAGATTTCTCTCCTATGCTTTGTACAGCAATAGGGCCAAAAAGTTTCATATGTAGCAAGTATAATATTTTAGGTGAGTCACTTTTATTTACAAATTTAAAACAATTTTTAGTTTTCTTGCCTAACTGACAAGCCCTGTAAAGTCTTTCCTTCTTGTAGGGGCAAGAAGGCAATCCTCTAACAAGGTTGTCCCTAGAGAGTTTAGCAATATTTTTCAAGTTAACATGTCCTAATATTCTATGCCAAAGGTCATTATTATTACTAGTTTGATTAAATAAACATATTTCAGTTTTGGCAGACTTAAAGTTAAATACATAAATGTTTCCTATTCTAGTTTCTGTTAACACTACTACGTTATCTAAAGAAGTAATAATTACAAGAAGTTTTATTAAATGATACATTAAACCTTTCATCACATAACTGACTTATGGAGATCAGGTTGTGCTTCAGTCCACTTACATATGCTATCTTCCTGAAGGTGACTGCTCCAATTTTGACCTTTCCATATCCTTCAGTCTGGCCACAATTGGAATCACCAAATTTTACTTTAGGTCCTAGCTTTGACTTGTAGTTGATTATGTTGTCCTTGTTTCCAGTTATCTGTTTTGAACAGCAACTATCCAGATACCACAATTGCTCTGTAGTGGGATAGTCTTTCACCTGCAATAAAATAGATTACATATTCTTGACCCAGGTTACCTTGGGTCCTTCTTTCTTCACATAATTAAAACTGGAGATATAAGAGTATTCAGGTTGACATTTATAACCTAAAGGATGATATCTTCTTGGTGGAATAATCCATTGATTAAATTGATTAAAAGAATATCTTGGTTGATTATAAGTTCTAGGAAAATTAAAGTTTCTGTTAAGATGAACTGCGTTTGACGAATTCAAGTAAGTTCGTCGATCTGAGTTCGATGAATGAGGATGAGTTCGTCGAACTCTACTCAGAGAATGAATGTACAACCTCGGGCTCGCAAGAAGCTCTCAAGGAGCAAGTAGGTCGAGGCAGGCGAATGGGACCAGGGGGCCCACTCGCAAGAGGCGAGTGATTGGCTCTCCAGTGGGCAAGATACCCCGCCCAGAGGCGCGAGGGCCTCTAGAGGCGAGAGGGCCGCCAGAGGCGAGAGGGCCGCCAGAGGCGAGAGGGCCGCCAGAGGCGAGAGGGCCTCCAGAGGCGAGAAGACCTCGTAGCAAAGGGCGCAGGCGAGATGGGCAGTGGGGTCCATCTCGCCGACAGGTGCTTCTCCACTCGCTAGGGCGAGAAGAGACCATTTTCATATTTCCATGTCAACAGGGGTTTTTACCTTTCTACCCCGGGTATTTTTACCCTCTTACCCTTAGTGGCCTGCGCATAGCTCCTCAGAACAGCGGAGTTTGGCTATTGGCAGACCCAGCCAGGGGTACCCCGATAATTTCAGACCAGTACAGTTTTGTTATTGGCGGTTCAGATTCCAAAATCTATAAATAAGCTCATAGGGGTTCTTCAGAAGGGGACTTTTCCACTCCCAGTGAATCATCGGCATTGTCTTCTGAGGAACTCCAAGCCCAGCTTTTGGCTTTGGAGGGGAAGCTCTCAGTGACCTTCCGGGTAAGCGGTGGGACCTCCCTGCCGTGGCTTTGGGCCAGTTTTCTAGTCCTTCACGACCAGTCGGAGGTCGGAGCTTGGGCCAAGTAGGTGTCGGCTACGCCCCTATTTTGCGAACATTTGTCAGGGTCAAATTTTGGCTTCAACAGTTCTGGTGCGGTCAGCGTGGAAGGTAGCTGATACAAGAAAAGTTTGAGTTTTGTCCTATGGTAGGAGGTGAAGGTGATGGATCTGGTTCCGGAGGTTCCCCCTCCCAGGTAGAAGAGGTGACGAGGAAGATGCTGGAGGGCTTCGAGCGAGTGGTCATGCACACCATAAGCTTGGCCTTCTCGGCAAGGAGCGAGTGGGCGACGCCTCAGGTCCCGATAGAGGTGGTCCCGCTCTTAGGCGAGAATGCCCCTAGATAGCGCCCGGTGAAGGAGGTCCCGGCGGAGGCTGGCGAGAGGGACTTGGCGGCGCGAGAACTCTTCCCAGGCCAGCGTCCCGGGAAGGAGATCCCGGAAGAAGACGGCGAGAAGGAGGCAGCTGTGCGAGAGCTCTTCCCTGGGCATGGTCTCGCGGGTCAGGCCAGCCAGCCAAGGCCGCGAGACGTGCCCTCTCGGCAAGCAGTGGGGGAGAGCCCGTTCAGTGAACTCGTCATCTAGGCTCCGGTGCCGGAGGGGTTCCGGGAGCCCGACATGTCCTACTACTCGGGGAAGGATGATCCTGTACACCATGTGCAGTGGTTTGAAGATGTGGTTTCGATAAGGCAGATGACGGATGCATTTAAGTGTCGGCTGTTTGCCATCACCTTGAAGGAGAAGGCGCGGGACTGGTTCCACCAGTTGCCGGCGAGATCAATCTATTGTTTTGAGGATCTGCCGAGGGGTTTCTTGTTGAGGTTTTCAACATCAAAGAAGCGTAAGAAGGAGGCGGAGTGCTTGTTCTCGGTAAGGCAGAGGCAGGATGAGACATTGGGACACTACGTGGATCGGTTTTAGGAGGAGATCCTCCTGGTCCAGGAGGTCCCTGGATATACGCTGATGCTTGCGTTTACCCTGGGACTGAGGCCAGGCTTCTTTAGTATGAAGTTGAAAAGGGTGCCCCCCTCTCTTTTGAGGAGCGCATGGAGAGGGCGGCGAAGGAGACAGATTTTGAGAGGGCCAATCCGGCGTTTGCAAGGAAGTTGGCCAGGTTGGCGGAAGACGATGTAAAGGAACCTGGAGCGGGAAAGCAAAAGGAGCAGAGGGAGCAGAGGGAGCAGAGGGAGCAGAGAGAAGAGAGAAGGAGAGAGGAACCCCGAGGCCAGGGGCAGCAAGGACAGCATCATCGGGGGGCCCGAGAGCCGAACAACCGGATAGGTTAGAGGCCTCAGGAGGGTCGCCCCCAGGAGTTAGGAGGAGGCTTCCAGGGAAGGGATAACTTCCGTGAGTCAAGGAGGTTTGATCAACCGGCATGGAGACAGGGGATGAGGGATTGTTTTCAGCGTCAGCAGGAGGCAATGGGGATCGGTCGGGGAAGAGGAGCTCGGGGAGGAGGAAGAAGGGGAAGAGGAGAAGGAAGAAGGGGTGGGGTGGCGTTGTCTTTCTGTGAATTCCATCAGGAGGAAGGTCACGCAACGGCCACCTGCCCAGAGTTCTTGGAGATGAGAGAGGCCAGAGGATTGAGGAGGCAGGATCCGCCAGTAAGGATCGTGGAGGTATAGCAAGGGGAGACGGAGGATAGGTGCGAGGACCGGGTGGATGTGGGAACCCGGGGAGGAATCGGGGCAATCCATGGAGGGATTGGAATCGAGGCCACCCGAAATGGGAGCCTCCAGACCATGTTTCGAAGGGGGGTAGCCTCGACCTCCCAAACACCGCCCCCACAAGAAAAAATTACCTTCTCTTCAGAGGACATGCCGGAGTATGAGGACTCGTTTTGTGATGCCATGGTAATCCAGACGGCGGTGGAGAACTTTACGGTCTCCAAGATCCTGGTAGATAATGGGAGCTCTGTAAACGTGATCTTCAAGAGGGCCTTCGATGAGATGCAGGTGGAAGCCAAAAGGATCTTGGCCTCGGATGGACCTTTGTTCGGGTTCTCCGAAGAGAGAAAAGAAGTGGAAGGGGGAGTAGGGCTGCATGTGAGGTTGGGGGGCGTGTCACGGAACTGCAGGTTCGTGATTGTAGACGCCCCGAGCAGCTACAACGCCATCTTTGGGCGTCCCCTCATCAGTGCCTTTCGCTGCGTCCCCTCCTCTTTTCATCAATGTCTCAAGTTCAACAACGGAGGGGTGCATGTCAGGGTCAGAGGGGACCCAATGGTGGTAAGGCAATGCTACGTTATAGCGGTTAACACCATATCTTGGATAGCAGAAGCAGAGGAGTTGGAGAAAGAGATGGCAGCACGTGAAGAAGTTGTTGGGGAAGAGGAGGTGAGCCCAGAGGAAACGCGAGAAGGAACCGAAGAGGAAGTCGGGGGAGAGGAGACTGAGAAGCAGCAAGGAGGAGATGTGCAGGAGGCCCAGGGGGGTGTAGAGGTCGAGCAGCGGTAAAAGAGCCCGGAGGGGGCCATGGAGATTGAGGAGGAGCAAAGAGAAGGAGGTGTGCAAGAGGTCCGTAGGAGCGGGGAGTTGGAGCCACAGGAGGGAAGGCAGGAGGAAGTGGAAGGAGAAGTGGCTGAGGAGGAAGCCCGAAGAGGCGTGGAAATTGAGCTGCAGCAGGATGAGGTGATGGAAGTTGAGGGAGCAGGAGGGGATGAAGAGCCGGAGCTGGAGGAAGAAGCAAGGGACGGCTGGGAGCAGTCGCAGCTGGAGGTGGCCGAGGAAGTGGTGGAGATGGAGGTCTACACCAGCCAGGGGCAGGTACAAAGGGTGCGGATCAGCGGGGGCTTGAGCCCCGAGGACCAGGAGTGGATGCGGGCCTGCATTCAAAGCAACATCGACGTCTTCGCTTGGAGCGCGGCAGACATGTCGGGCATCGATGCAGACGTGGCCTGCCACCGCCTGAATCTGGACCCCCGGACGCGCCCAATACGCCAGAAGATGAGGAACATCGCAACAAAGCTGGAGGAGCCAATACACGAGGAGGTCAAGAAGCTACTGAAGGCGGGCTTCAACTCAGAGATCCAGTATCCAGGCTGGATCTCCAATGTGGTAATGGTGAAGAAGGGAGGTGGAAATTGGAGAATGTGTATCGACTTTTCTTTATTAAATAAATCATGCCCTAAGGATTGCTACCCCCTGCCTCGAATCGACGCGCTGGTTGATTTAGCCGTCAGTTTTTCCATTATGAGTTTTTTGGATGCTTTTTCAGGTTACCATCAGATCCGAATGCACCCTCCTGACGTCAAGGACGTCCCCTTCATCACAAGGGAAGGGTGCTTTAGCTATAACATGATGCCCTTTGTGTTGAAAAATGCAGGGGCAACCTACCAACGGATGATGGACCGAGTTTGCCAAGGCCAGAGGGTCCGGAACCTAGAGGTCTACGTTGATGATCTCATGGTAAAGAGCAAGGGAGTGAACTCACATCTCCAAGATCTGGAGGAGACGTTCGCCACCTTGAGGAAGTTCAAAATGACGTTGAACCCCTTAAAATGTGTTTTCGGGGCAAGTCGTGGGAAGTTCCTTGGGCACCTTCTGACCCCAGCAGGGGTAGAACCTAACCCAGATAAAGTAAAAGCCATCCTAGAACTAGAATCACCACGAAACGCTAAAGTGGTGCAGCGCTTGACAGGAAATCTAGCCTGCCTTAGCAGATTCCTCTCCAGATCAGGGGAGAAGTGCTCACCTTTCTTTAAAGTACTACGAGGGAACCAGATGTTCGAGTGGACCGCGGAGTGTGAAGAAGCTTTTCAAAAGCTGAAGGAGCAACTCTCCCTGGCTCCTCTGCTTCAAAGCCCAAAGGAGGGGGAGGATCTGACCTTGTACCTAGGAGTAGGAGCAGAGGCGGTGAGCTCCGTCCTAGTCAGAGAAGAGGGGAAAATGCAGCTGCCCATTTATTATGTTAGTAGAATCCTAAAGAAGGCGGAGCTTCGTTACCCTATCCTAGAAAAGCTGGCATACGTCTTGATTGTTTCGGCCAGGAAGCTCCGGCCATATTTCCAAGCACATTCGATCAGAGTGGTGACGGACCATCCTCTCCGTAAGATTTTCGAAGGAGTGGAGCACTCGGGTAGGCTGGCCAAGTGGTCTATCGAGTTGAGTGAGTTCAACATTTCATTCGTACCAAGGCTCTCCATTAAGGCACAGGTAGCGGCCGACTTCTTGGCAGACTACGTCGCAGAAGTCGGGGCCGGGGAGTCGCGGCCACCTGAAGCATGGAAGATGACGGTTGACGGGGCCTCTAGTAAGCACTCCATCGAAGCGGGGGTGGTACTGATAAGTCCTCAAGGGGTGACCATAGAACAAGCGGTCGCTTTGCATTTCCCCACAACCAACAACCAAGCAGAATACGAGGCAGTGATAGCCGGCCTTCGCTTGGCAAAGGAGCTCGAGATTAAGGACGTTGAGGTTGTCACAGATTCATTGATGGTGGCATCTCAGATACGAGGAGAGTTCGAGGCTCGGGAGCCCACCCTTGTGAAATATTTGTCCAAGGTGAGGGCAATCATCGGGGGGTTCCGGACGTTCTCCATCCAGTACGTCCCCAGAGAAGAGAGTGCTGCTACCGATCAATTGGCTAAGTTCGGACCTTGGGGAGGGGGTACTCTTACTGATTTATTCCATCCAGCGATCGAAGAGGGGGAGCTAATGGAGGTGGATCGGCAACCCTCGTGGGTGGATCCCTTCGTTACCTTCTTCTTGACAGGAAACATCCCTGAGGGGATCAAGGAGGCAAGAAACTTCCGGCATAAGGCAGCTCATTATCTCATTCATGAAGGAGGATTGAACCAGAAGATGCTTTCGGGTCTACTAGCTCGATGCGTGATGGAGGAGGAGACCAGACACGTTTTGGAGGAGGTGCACTGCAGGGAATGTGGTAGTCACTCCGGAGGGAGGACGTTGGAAGCAAGGGTGGTCAGACAGGGGTACTTCTGGCCCACCCTGAGGAAGGACGTGGCATAGTTTGCAAGGAAGTGCAGAAAATGCCAGCTTTACGCCCCCCCCCCCCCCAGCTCTTGCCGGCTCAAAAGCTCCGAAGTATCACAGCACCATGGCCTTTCGTCATCTGGTGAATGGATTTAGTTGGTCCTTTCCCTCCAGCTAGTGGACAAAGAAGATTCTTGCTGGTTATGATAGATTACTTCTCCAAGTGGCTGGAGGTTAAGGCGTTAGCAAAGGTGACCTCCCAAGTCATCAGGAACTTTGTCTTGGGGGAGATCATCTGCAGGCACGGGTTGCCTCAGGCCATCTTCACGGATAACGGTCCCCAGTTTGCTAGTGAAGATTTCATCAGCTTCTGCACTCAGCTAGGCATCGACCACAGGTTTGCCTCCGTCCACCACCCCAGGAGCAACAGTCAGGTGGAGGCGGAAAATAAGATTATCGTAAACCTGCTAAAAAAGAAAGTGGAGAACTTGAGAGGGAATTGGGTAGAGCAGCTCCCCTCGGTCCTGTGGGCTTTGAGAACAACCCCGAACACGGCCACTGGCGAGACTCCCTTCAAACTTTCCCATGGATGTGAGGCAGTCCTACCTGTGGAGTTCGAGGTCCGATCCCCATGAGTTGCGACTGCAGGTGATGGGGACGAGCCGTTGAGGATGGAAAATGAAGAAGGCCTGCGCCTCTCGCTTGACCTGGCAGAGGAACTGCGAGACGTAGCAGCCATCAGACAAGAGGAGATCAAGCATCGAATGGAAAAGCACTTCGACAAGCATATCAGGATAAAGCAATTCGCGGAGGGAGATCTGTTGCTAAAAAAGGTTGATGCGGCAGGGAGGTCCGCCCCGGTGGGAAAGCTCAATCCAAATTGGGAGGGACCCTATATTGTAGAGAGAGTGTTAAAAGTAGGAGGTTATTATCTCCAGGATGTGGAGGGTAGGACCTTGAGCCACTCCTGGAGTGGGGATGACTTAAAACGCTTCTACCTATGAAAAGGGAGAGCGGTAGATATGTACTCAAAGCATGGTCAATATAATATACTCCTCGAATTATTTCATGTCTATTGTTTATTGTGGAGTCCTAATGACAGGAAGAGGTATCTTCATCGGCACCCCGAGCTCGTCTCGGCCCCAGGTAGACCCGCTGCGCAGGATCTTATCTAGCTGGCAGGTCCGAAGGCTCGCCTGTGGGGGATAGGTTTGGATTGAGGCATCTTCATCGGCACCCCGAGCTCGGCTCGGCCCCAGGTAGACCCGCTGCGCAGGCTCTCATCTAGCTGGCAGGTCCGAAGGCTCGCCTATGGGGGATAGGTTTGGATTGAGGCATCTTCATCGGTACCCCGAGCTCGACTTGGCCCCAGGTAGACCCGCTGCGCAGGCTCTCATCTAGCTGGTAGGTCCGAAGGCTCGCCTGTGGGGGATAGGTTTGGATTGAGGTATCTTCATCGGCACCCCGAGCTCGGCTCGGCCCCAGGTAGACCCGCTGCGCAGGCTCTCATCTAGCTGGCAGGTCCGAAGGCTCGCCTGTGGGGGATAGGTTTGGATTGAGGCATCTTCATCGGCACCCCGAGCTCGGCTCGGCCCCAGGTAGACCCGCTGCGGAGGCTCTCATCTAGCTGGCAGGTCCGAAGGCTCGCCTGTGGGGAATAGGTTTGGATTGAGGTATCTTCATCGGCACCCCGAGCTCGGCTCGGCCCCAGGTAGACCCGCTGCGCAGGCTCTCATCTAGCTGGCAGGTCCGAAGGCTCGCTTGTGGGGGATAGGTTTGGATTGAGGCATCTTCATCGGCACCCCGAGCTCGGCTCGGCCCCAGGTAGACCCGCTGCGCAGGCTCTCATCTAGCTGGCAGGTCCGAAGGCTTGTTTGTGGGGGATAGGTTTGGATTGAGGTATCTTCATCGGCACCCCGAGCTCGGCTCGGCCCTAGGTAAACCCGCTGCGCAGGCTCTCATCTAGCTGGCAGGTCCGAAGGCTCGCCTGTGGGGATAGGTTTGGATTGAGGCATCTTCATCGGCACCCCGAGCTCGGCTCGGCCCCAGGTAGACCCGCTGCACAGGCTCTCATCTAGCTGGCAGGTCCGAAGGCTCGCCTGTGGGGGATAGGTTTGGATTGAGGCATCTTCATCGGCACCCCGAGCTTGGCTCGGCCCCAGGTAGTCCCGCTGCGCAGGCTCTCATCTAGCTGGTAGGCCCGAAGGCTCGCCTGTGGGGGATAGGTTTGGATTGAGGCATTTTCATCAGCACCCCGAGCTCGGCTCGGCCCCAGGTAGACCCGCTGCGCATGCTCTCATCTAGCTGGCAGGTCCGAAGGCTCGCCTGTGGGGGATAGGTTTGGATTGAGGTATCTTCATCGGCACCCCGAGCTCGGCTCGGCCCCAGGTAGACCCGCTGCGCAGGCTCTCATCTAGCTGGCAGGTCCGAAGGCTTGCCTGTGGGGGATAGGTATCAAAACTGACAGGGCAGCAAATTCACTTTGGCAGAATAATGGGGAAAGTCTCCTTGAAATCGACATTACACCTTAGCATCTCAGCTTGGTCCTAGGAAACAAAAAATGAACTAAGGTAAAAGGGGGAAGAGTAAGGCAAGTGGCGGCACTCGCCGCAGGCGATCTCGAGGATCGTCTCGCCTTTTGCGAGGGGACACTCGGGAGACAAGGTATCATACCGTCTCACGGGTGTGAGCGCATCAAGGAGACGTCTCACGTAAGTCAGAGAAAAAGGCAAAACAGAAAAGGCTAGGCAGCGAGACGGACGGATAGCACCGTCCCGCAGGCCGGAGCAAGCTAAGGATTAACTTCACAAAATAAAGAACAAAAATGAAGACGGGACAAAAATGAGCATTCGCTCGTCACTTAACATATCACAAAAAATATGTATGATTAAAAAGTTTTACAACAATGAAAGGTGGAGAGAGTGATTCTAAATCTTGGAAATGGCACATCAGTCCACCTCGCGAGATGAAGAATCATCGCTCTCCTCGCTATAGAGTTCAGGGACCAAGTCGCGAGCAGTCACGGTCTCGGAATCGTCTTTTACAACCCCCATATCCTTCATCATTTGCAGCACCAGCTCTGCCGCACGGACACCAGCATCTCGACACTGCTCCTCGACTTCCTCATGAGAATAATGAGGCGGAGGCGTCTGGAAGGGCTCGCGGCGAGACGACGAGGCGACATCAGACTAAAAACGCGCATTCTCAGCTGTCAATACCCGGACCACTTCCTCCAAAGCCGCCATACGCGAGCGCAATTGTTCCACCGTCTCGGCATCCTGCGGGACGACCCAGCAGTTAGCCAAGAATGGTGGAAAAAGAAAAAGACCAAAGGAAAAAGTCTTATGGCTTACCACGCCGCCTTGGGCCTTCGCGAGGAGGGACTCGGCATCAGATAGCCTTCTCGCTAGCCCGGTGGACTTCTCTCGCTCTGCCTCCAGATTCTCCTCGTTGGCTTTCCACTTTGAATTGATATAAATGAGGCGGCGAGAGGAGCGGTGCGAGTACTCCAAGGCCCGCATTTGATGGTGGGATGTTTTCAGCACAAGATGCTTGGTGGACTCGCTTTCAGGCAAAACGACGTCAAGGCCACCGTAGAGGCCATACCACACGGTGGAGGCATGGCTGGTGGGGACCTCTTGCTCCTTCCAAGAAGGAAGGAGAGTAGATATGGACACGCGGTTGGCGTCCCGCCCCCACAACAGAACTGGGTCGCCGACGGCATCATAAACCACGGGACCCAGGTTGTAATTCATATAGGATGAGGGGGCGGGACGACTAGAGGAATCGCCTTCGCGAGAGGAAGTGGCAGCTGCCTGATCAGGAGCAGCAGCTTGCGGGTTGGACGCCGTGGCCGGCAGGGTGGAGGCGGCAACCAGTTTATTAAGGAGTACCGTCCCGCGGATGGGCGAGATGGCCTGGTGGTTAGGCTAAGGGGGCGGTGGAGATTCCCCTACAGAAATGGGGCTCCCTTGGGGAACTTTCTTCTTTTCCTTGGAGATGACTACGGCATTTTTCATCTTTTTCTTGGGAGGGCTGGAGCGAGAGGGGACCGTGTCGTCTGCGGGCCTCTTCGGCGGGATGGGCGCCAAGGACTCTCTCGCCGCCTCTGCCGCTGCGTTGGCGAGATCAAGACCCTTCGCGGGGTGGATGTTGCTCTTGTAAGGAGGGAGGGCTGGAACGATTCGCTCACCTAAAAGCAAGCAAGGGTTATTAAGCGGCGAGACGGCAAATAGCGAGACGCGAGAATGAGAGAATGAGAATACCTTCAACAGGGAGCACTGGGGGAAGCGAGTCGAGACCGCGCCGCAAGAAGTTGACCTCGAAGTTCTTGCCGATTAGGTATTCGCACAACAGCTTCTCTGGGCCACTGACTTGTGGGGTGGCGTAGAAGCTCTCTGGCGGAGACACCAGCGCGAGAGGGATGCCGCCGAAATCAGCGCGGTCTCCCCGGATGAAGACAAATCGAGTGAGCCAGTGGTGGTTCTTATTGGGTGTCTCGCACACTTTAAGCCCCTGCCCAGTAAAGTACGAGACGCCATCGGCATTGGCGTGGTAGATAAAGAGCTTGTGGAAGGCCGTCAAGCTGAATTCGATGCGCTCCCGGCGCATATAGAAGGCGAAAGCGATCAACACCGAGATGTTGTTAGGGTTGAACTGCGCCGGGACGACACCAAAATATTTGAAGACCTGTTTTACCACAGGCCAAAGGGGCAGCCGCAACCCCGCCTCAAAATGCGAGACGGGGAAGGCGAGTTCTCCCGGGTAGTAGGTATTGATGCACTCGCCGACTTTGGGGGTACGCGACTCGACACCATCCCCCAGGTACTCGTGGGCAAACCTATGATAATCTTCTTGAGGGAGCCGGCCAAGCGGGAAGTCGTGGTCTGTGAACCTCTTCCCGCAGCGGCTGCGCCCCTCACCTTCCTCAACTTTCTTCTTACCCATCTTCTTCGGCGAGACGGTCTTCGGCGAGATAAAGGAAAAGAAGAAGTTGGCGAGAGAACCAAGAGAGAAGGGCGAGAGGGGCCGGCGAGACGAAAGAATCAGAGAGCCAAGAGCTTGGGTAGCAGCGGGAGAAAAAAGTGTGGTATCTATCGGACCCCGGGCCAGGCATATTTATAACCAATACAGAGCAATGATTGATGGGAGGGAAAAAATATAAGGGGAGGGGAAGAGTCGGCGTTCGTTTCTCTCTCCTCAATCTTGATCGGCGCGACCCATCACAATCAAAGAAGAATATATATAATATAATCAAAAAGAATAAAAATTAGAAAGGGAATAAAAAATCAGTAGAAAAAATGTTTATTCAGAGATCATCCCGCGTACGGCGGGCAGCCAGTTTTTTCATGATTAGGCGAGACGACGTTACAAGACTGCTATTATTACAACATTCAAAAATAGAAGATAAGAAGCGGCGAGACGGACGTCCTTCAATACGGGCGCCATTCCCAGCAGCCCCCGCGAGCTCCCGCACAGGGAGGTCTGCTCCGCTAGTGGAATGCGCGAATAGATTCAAGACCGCGGCGCGCAAGACGGAGCTGCATATCAGTCTCGCTAATGATGGCTTCAGGGTTGGTGCCATCAACATCTAGCTCGGCATTAGCTTCGGAGGATAGGCGAGCACATTCGTTCTCCAGCGATTCAATGCGCCTCTCCGCGGCCTGCTTATCCTGCGCCAAGGAGTGGATGATGCGCGCGTGCTTCTGAAAAAGCTCAGCTGTCTTGCGCTTCATCTCCGCTGGATTCGAAGGGTCACCCAGATAGTCTTCAATCCCATCTACAGGAGGAGGCGAGACGGAGAGTCGCTTTGGCTGCTCCTCAACAGGCGAGTTGGCCCGAGAATCTACGCAAGGGGTGCAGAGGCAGGGTGGAAGAGGCACTCGCAGAAGGGTGTGAGAATAGAGAAGGGGATGCAAAAGGGCGAGGGAAGGACTCTTACCAGGAAGGCGAGAGGTCTCGGCGGCCGGGGAGGGGTCGTCCCTCCTCTCGCTGGGAGTAGTGGGAGGAGTAGAAGAGGGCTGCGAGTCGTACTCCTCGCGGTGGACGGCAGAACTATCTTGCGGGCTCTCCGGGCGCCGCAAAACCACAAGGACTCCCTGAAAAAACACTAGTCTGCAGAAGAGAGCACATGATTGCAGATATGAATATGGCAAAAGCAACTACCCACCTCTTTCTCCTTGGAAGACGCATGAGGAGTGGGGACGGTTTCTAAGGCGGCGCGAGACAGATCTCTTGCGGCAGGCGACGAACCACCAGCCTTCATCCTTTTTAGGAGAGACGACGGGGGAGAGGGCGAACTAAGGAAGAGGTAAAAGAGGCCACGTTGGCCTTGTGCTGCTCTCGCACCAATGCGAGACGTTCACGGAAGCTCTGGCTGTGCGTCATGACGAAATATTCAAGCTAGGGAAGAAGAATATGCAAAGCAGGACGCCCGGTGTGCGGAGCAGGAATCATATATTTATAGGCCCCGGTGAGGGCCTCAAAAGATTTCTCATAAATATGTTTTTTTAATGCGCCTTAAATAACGAGCCTCGGTTGGACATTCTTTTCGAGCTTAGAATAATCTCGAAAAGAGCGGGGATTGTGTACAAGCTCGGGCTCGCAAGAAGTTCTCAAGGAGCAAGTAGGTCGAGGCAGGCGAATGGGACCAGGGTGCCCACTCGCAAGAGGCGAGATGATTGGCTCTCCAGTGGGCAAGATACCCCACCCAGAGGCGAGAGGGCCTCCAGACGCGAGAGGGCCGCCAGAGGCGAGAGGGCCTCCAGTGGCGAGAAGACCTCATAGCAAAGGGCGCAGGCGAGATGGGCAGTGGGGTCCATCTCGCCGACAGGTGCTTCTCCACTCGCCAGGGCGAGAAGAGACCATTTTCATATTTCCATGTCAACAGGGGTTTTTACTCTTCTACCCCGGGTATTTTTACCCTCTTACCCTTAGTGGCCTGCGCATAGCTCCTCAGAACAGCGGAGTTTGGCTATTGGCAGACCCAGCTAGGGGTACCCCGGTAATTTCAGACCAGTACAATTTTGTTATTGGCAGTTCAGATTCCGAAATCTATAAATAAGCCCATAGGGGTTCTTCAGAAGGGGACTTTTCCACTCCTAGTGAATCATCAGCATTGTCTTCTCAGGAACTCCAAGCCCAGCTTTTGGCTTTGGAGGGGAAGCTCTTAGTGACCTTCCGGGTAAGTGGTGGGACCTCCCTGCTGCGGCTTTGGGCCTGTTTTCTAGTCCTTCACGACCAGTCGGAGGTCGGAGCTTGGGCCATGTAGGTGTCGGGTACGCCCCTATTTTGCGAACATTTGTCGGAGTCAAATTTTGGCTTCAACAATGAAAGTAGTCATTTTCTGGGCCCTAAAATCGTCGATCTCTGGTCGATGAACCATACTGTTTTGTCAATCGTAGTTCAACGAATAATTATAATGAAAGTTTGCATTCAAAGTTCGTCGACTTGAGTTCGAGGAATAGTACACATTTGGTCGATTTGAGTTCGACAAAATCTGTTGAACATTGTTATAATTATGATCTTTCTTATTCCTTTTCTTTTTCTTATTCTTTGGTTTTAACTTAGTTTGGTTAACATTATTATTATTATCTATCTTTTCTTTTTCTTTTTTCTGAAATAAATTTTATTGGTGTTGACAATATATTTTTTTGGATCAGTGGTGGTTGGCTTGATGAAGCACCTAAGCTCAGCATGTCATTTAGCCTGGCGTTCACTGTGCTTGTGATGTCCATCAACATTATACCTCTCCCATTTAGAGATTCTTCAAGTTGCCTTGCCTCAGCCAATTCAGATTTTAGTGAGATGATTTGTTCATTTGCTAGAGTTAATTCATCTTTTAGTTTAATGTTTTCAGAAGTCAAGTTTTTTTGATCAGACAATTTTTCCCCAAGAGCTCTAATTTCTTTTTCAGAATTAATTAAATCTATACATAAAGATTTAAATTCAGTTTTGAAATTTTTTGAATTGTAATCAAAGAAAGACAATACCTGATCTGCCTCAGATTCCGATGATTCTTCATTGTCTGAATGTTCAGCCTCAGATAGGCTGCATGAAGCATCAATGGCCATCGGGAAAACCTCCTTTGCCTTATCCTCTTCTTCATCTTCACTGGAGCTAGAAGATGAAGATTCTTCTTCAGTGTCACTTCAGGTCTCAGCCACAAAGCCTTTCTCTTTTCTCTTATGCTTGCTGAAGGAAGGCTTGCTATAGTGCTACTTCCTGGTTTCTTTTTCTCTTCTTCTTTCCTTCTTTTGGTTCTCAAGACACTCTGAAATAAAGTGTCCTAGCTTCCTGCACCCAAAACAAACATCCTCTTTAGTGGGTGTCTTGTCATACCTGGGTTTGTCATCTTGCCTAGATGACTTTCTTCTGAAGTCCTTCTTTGCCATCTTGTAGAATCTCTTGGCTAAGAGACTCAGAAGTTCTTCACTTGTTGTTGGAGCTTCTGATTCTTCTGAAGCTTTGAAAGCTATGTTTTACTCCTTTCTATTTGCTGAGGGAGTTTTCTGCTCTACAGCTTCTCTAGACTTTATTGGTTGCTCATATGATTTGAGCTTTCTAGAGGAGATTCAATGGAAATCTCATTAAGACTTATGGCCTCCTTGATTGGCCATGTTCTGGAATCTCATGAGCTTGGGAAACACATGAGGATTTTGTCATTCACTTCTGTGAGAGTGATGTCTTTGTCCAGAGTTCTAGCTTATTGATGATTGAGCTTAGTTTGTTATACATATCACTGACAGACTCTGATTCATCCTTCTTAAAATTCTCATACTAGGAGATGAGGTTATATCTTCTGTCTTTTCCCTCATCTGCAAGACCATCAACCATCTGGTTGAGAGAGTCCCATATAGCTTTGGCAAATGTGCAGTCAAGCACTTTTTGAAATATGTCATTTGACATAGTCTGTGCTAGGATGTTCATGGCCTCTGCTATTTTGGCCTTCTTTTGAGCATCTGTCCACTCAGGTGGTGGAAAAGCATGTGTGCTTGAAGTAGAGGTAGATGTAGTAACAACTATAGGTTTAGGGGGACCTGTCAAAATAGAATTATATATGTCTTCATCAATAGAATTTATATAAAACCTGATCCTTGCCTTCCAGATGGCAAACTTATTCAAGTTACAAACTGGAGGTCTGGTGCTTGCATAATCCTTGTTCTGTGCCATGCTATGAAATAAACAGAAAAACTAAGGAAAAAGAAAATCAGATCTAATAAGGATCTTTTGCTTCAAGTATTAGCTTATACAACCAAAGGAACCTGCCGTGATACCAATTGAAAGAAATGGGTAGATCTGATTTACTCTAGAGGTGGGGTGGGGTGAATAGAGTAATTAAAACTTTTTAGCTTTTTTAAATATTATCAGAGTAAAGTAGGTGATACTATAGTAGTAACAAAAATTGTAAACTAAACTAAACTATCACAGCAAACTAATCTAGCACAGCAAAGCAAGAACAACACATAAAATGATCAATCTGATGACACAAGAATTTTATAGTAGTTCCCCAAACTAGGCACATCCACTCTTCTACCACCATGGTAGGAATCCACTAACAGGTTTTTGATCAGGTGACTGCCACCACAAGATCTATTTCCAGGGAGTTATCACAACCCTTTGAGCTTTTGATCATGTGCCCAAAAACCAAGAATAAACTTTTGAATGGAGTTAATAAACCCTTTGTACAGGAGGTGAGAGAGGTGATAGTGTCTTCTCTTTTTCTAATCAACAGAGAAGACAAGTGGATTACTGTTGTCAAAAGCTCCTTCTAAAATCACTTGGAGCCTTGCTCAGAGTGTAGGTCTTCAACCTTGACCTGAAATGATCCAGGGAATTCTGACTGATTCATAGTTTGTTGCCCTTGAAGGTTCCTGGAGTTGAAGTTGAAGAAGACTCTTGATATGTGATTGTTGTTCTTCTTCAGTCATCAGAAAGATCAAGGGGAAAACATAATGTTTTGTGCAAAAAGTAGGAGGTATGTTTCTGTATGTTTCTGTAATTCTTCTCTGTATCACTTCTTGGTTGTTCTGTGTATTCCTTGTCGACAAAAAAGAGAAAAATCACTTTTTATATTTTGCTGTCGAATTCTCCTTTGAATTATGAATACCAAGCATTGAATGCTGATTGCCTGGAGAGAATGAAATATGGCTGGAGAATATTGTCTTTAATGAGTTTCCCAACTATCCTAATAAATTAAGCAAGTAATTAACCCCGATGAAGACCATAATTAATGCTGCCAATAATGGCTGTATTCAAGAGAATATCAGCATTAATTACTCAGGAAATCACTGCTAAATAATATATGGAAAAGTGATAGAAATGAGGGAAAAAATTCTAAGTCTAGCGTTTGACAGAATGCGTCGAGCTCTGAACCGATTTCGTCGACCGGAGATCCAAGTTCGTCGAGCTGAGAAATCATGTTCGTCGACCTGCCCTCAGCGAACTGCATTCTGCGAATAACATGCCAAATCTGCGGTCCAAGTTCGTCGAGCTAAGAATCTATCTTAGTCAAGCTGAGTTCAGCAAAAATAAACTGGAAGGAATATGTTGAAGCTGACCTCCATAGTTCCTCGATCTGAGCTCGAATATAGTCGAGCTCAACTGATAGAATTAACTTTGAGTTCGTCGAGTAGAGCATGACAATCGTCGAGCTGAGTTCGATGAATGTCGAACATATATACTGAACTTTGATTTCTTTTAAAACTTGAGTCCACTGAGGTCTTCTGCTGGCTGGTCCATGAAGGTTGAACCTAATGACTTAGCATAAACTCTAGGACTCAAAGATATGACCCTGGCTATACATTATGGGTCAGACTCAACCTTATTAGTGAACCTAGCCCAAATCAAACTAGGGATCCAACACTTAGATCCTGCAATATGAAAGAAAACAAACAACATAGCCAAGCACACAAGTGTTTATAGTGGTTCCCCAATTGGGTACATCCACTTTCCCACCCACCTATCCAACTATTTTGTTGGACTAGGGACAAACTCCACCAATATTCTCCTCAGAGCTTACACCTCAGACACTCATCCTTAAAATCAGGTTCTCTTCAGAACCCTACCTTAGAACCACACAAGTTCTTACCTTAGAGCCCTATAGTGCTCCTATAGCTTAGTTGTCCACTGACAACCTACCTTAGCCTTATTTATAAGGCCTACATCTCAGGCTTCTCAGCCCTATAACTTCAGGCACATATCCCTACTCTCAGAGTGCTGCAACACTCCTACAACTCAGTACCCTTCCAGGTACCTACCATAGTGCCCTTTCAGGAACCTACAGCTCAGTCTCCTCCAAGTCCTACAACTTAGTGACACACTTGTCACCTACAGCTCAGTGACTCACCAATCACATACCTTAGCATTATTTCTAAGGCCTACTACTCACGATGGGAGGAAAAACCTACTCTAAGATCCACACTTGGATACTACCTCAGTACCCCAGCAGGGCACCTACCTCAGTGACTAATTAGTCACCTACAGCTCAATCCAAAAGGTCCTACAACTCAGATTCAGGTAAACTGAATCCTACAGGAGTTTATAAAAGTTGAAATAAATTTAAAACAACTGACTCATAGATAATTCTCTGAGTCTAACTTGTTGGACTGAGCAAATATCAATCCAGCCCACTTACTGTAGAAGGAATGAGTCTTCTTCTACAGCTAACTCCTTTGTTGCACTAGTGAACAGCTACCTATTGTTGATGGCTAACAACCCATCATATAACTAACTTCTTACTGATTAGATGAATCAGCTGTCTTGTGTTGGATACCTAGTTTGATTTGGGCTAGATTCATTAATTAGGATAATTGACCCAACATGTATAGCCAGGTTCATGTATGTGTCCTAGATTTTAGGCTAATTCCTTAGTTTCAACAACACATGGACCAACAAATAGAGGACTGTAGAAGACTCAGACTTAGAAGAAAATCAAGTTCAGGAAAGTGAGTTCGACGTTCGCCGAACTCAGATCGATGAAAGTCATTCTCCACTCGACGAACTCAGAGTAAATTCTCTGGTTGAGCTCGACGACATTCGAGCTCAGGCCGACGAATTATGGTTGATCAACTTCAACACTTTAAGTCCAGAATCCTTTATCTGAACTCAGGTCGACAAAGTTACATTATCAACTCGACGACCATGGACCACAACATTGGCAAACTTTCCACAGAAAGCAGTTAGCCGATCTTAGGTCGACGAACTTAGTTCCCAGGTTGACGAACAAGAATTCCCAGGTCGACGAACATGATTTCTCTGGTCGACGAACTTTGGATTCAGATCGACGAAATCTGTTCTCTGCTCGATGATTGATGTGCAGTTCCAGACTTGGATTTTATCCTCATTTTGTCCTTATTCTCTTGCAGTAATTCCTGAATAATCAATGCTTCTATTCTCTGAATCTAACCGTTAGTGACAGCAATGAATATGGTCTTCATCAGGAATTTTACTTGCTGTTATTAATAGGATAGTTGGGGAAATCAATTAATGCAATATTCTCTCCAGCCGGATTTTCATTCTCCAGGCAGTCAGCATTCAATGCAGACAATTCAAATTCAAAGCAGAAATTAGACAGAGATATATAAAAGAAATTTTTCTACTTCAATCGACAATGGATAACAGGAATAACAGAACACACAGAGAAGAAGACATGCACCAAAAAATATTAAAGAAAAGGCTCTGACTGTCTTCATCAAGTGTTCTTCCTCCAACAAGCTTTCAAGAGACAACCAACTTCTATCTGTCTACAGTTTTCTGGAGATCTTTTCTAGAAGACCTACTCACCCTACAAAGCTCTCAATCTTCCTGAACAATTCAACATCTCAGGAGGAGCTTTGACAACATCAAGATCCACTAGTCTTCTCAGTTGTTTGGAGAAAGAGAAGACATCATAAATCTCTCACCCCCTATCTGTACAAAGGGTTCTTTAACTCCCTTCAAAAGTTATTCGTTGGTTGCAAGTCTCCTGATCAAAATACTTGAGTTGGTTTTTGAGTACCTGATCAAAAACTCAAAGGTGGCAGTCACCTGATCAAAACCTGTTGTGGATTTCTACTAGGGTGGTAGAAGAGTGGATGTACCCAAGTTGGAGAACCACTATAAAATTCTTGTGTCGTCTGGTTGCTCATTGTCTCTTTTGTTCTTACTGTGGCTGTGATAGATAATATATCTTAGGCTGTTGTTCTTTCCTCTATATATTATTGGTATCACTTATTTTCACTCTAATATAAAAACTTAAAACAACCAAAGTTTTCAATTACTCTATTCCCCCCCCCCCCTCTAGAGTAAATCAGGTCTAACCCCTCCTTTCAATTGGTATCAGAGCGATTTCCTTTGGTTGTATAAGCTAACCCTTGAACCAAAAGTTCCTGTGTTAGATCTGATCCTTTATTTCTCTTAGCATTATTTTCACATCATTGCACAGAACAAGGATTATGCAAGCAGCAGACCTCCAGTTTGCAATTTAAATAAGTTTGCTATGTAGAAGGCAAGAATCAGATTGTATATGAATTCCATTGATGAGGACATCTATAATTCAATTTTGATAGGTCCTCCTGATGACTACTTTTAGTCATCATTTTTGGTATAGTTTATAAACCTAAATTCCTAAGTTTAGTTATAATTTTGTTTATTTTATGTGTGTTTTGTTTTATTTCTCGTATGTTATGATAATTTCTAAATTTATTATGTGTTTTATATTTTATGTTGTGTTATGTTTAGTTTAGTTTTAATGTTTAATATGTTTGTTGCTATGTTTAGTCTTATTAATATATATATTATATTATGTGATGTTTAGTTTTATTTGTTATAATTATTATGTTCATGAATAATATTTTGTTTCTATTATTTATTTTGTGTTGTTATTTGTAGGTTCATGCAGCCCTTCTTCATTGGTGCAGCCCGGCCCCTCCTTCATTGATCCAAACCGGCCCTCCATGATGCAGCCCTTGATGTGTTGGTGCAGCCCCTACCCGAGCTCAAGTCCAACATGCATGCACCCCACTTCAAGCAAGCAGCCCGGCCCTCTCCTTGGTGCAGCCCGGCCACCCATCTGCTTCAATAATGCAGTCCACTTCAAAGATGCAAGCAGCCCGAGCTACTCTTCAAGCCCAAAACCGAGCCAATGCATCCAACCACATTTGCATGGCTCCCCATTTAATGCATGACTGGTTCCCTTCCCTTTTTCATCAATTTATTTCCATATTTCTCTCCTCACTTCCCATGGCCGGCCACAGTCTTTCCTCCTCTTTTATTTCTTTTTTTATTCTACATTCATCTCCTCTCTCTCTCTCTCATTAATTTCTCCATGCATGCACCTTGCCACCATACATTGAACTCCACCTCTTTCTTCCCCCTCATTAAATGAAATGCATTCCCCCTCTCCCTATACATGGCCGACCACCCCCTTGCTATTTTCAATTTATTCCCATCTAGAATCTTCCTTCCTCATCTATAAAAGGCACCATGGTCTCATGCTTTAGAGGTTGGATTGGAAAGAGAGCAAGTGAGATAGCTAGTTCAAGTGCAAGTTTTTTCCTTGTTGCTAAGTAGATTTCTTTTTTCTTGTTATTGTAATTTCTTTTATTAGCATAATCGTGTCTCTTTCATTATTCTTGTACACTTTTTTATATCTCAATGAAAATGAATTTTTTTTATCTTTTCGTGCTTTCTTTCTTAACCATGCGTAGCTAATCTTCTTTTAGCATTTGATCATGAGGATCCATGATTTGAGATAGGAATTCTTTTTAATTCGTAATTTTATTTTTGCTAACTTTCGGTCGATCCCTCTTTGATTTATTTCGAGCCGACACCGTATTTCCGGTATACGGTAGTAGGCCTTTGATCTCATTTCATAGTAGTCGAGAGACTCGTTGATTTGAAAGATCACTCAAAGAAGGAAGGAGTTGCACGCAATCCTAGAGATAGGACGATGTAAATCCTCCGGATTGGAGTCAAATCCAATAGTGTGGATCGCCTCGATATTGCAACTTTAGTCCTCTTTGATCTGTAAAGAGATTTCGATCAAAGCGTCTATAAGTTAGGATACTTAATGCTCTAGCGAGATTTTTTCTTATTTTCGGATCCGTCACGGTCGAGTTAAGTCGCAATTATAAAATTATATTTTTATTTCTCCTATCTCTTTTCATGGTGAATCATCGATCAAGTGCTATCTTTTAATCCATAGTTTTGTTTTAAATTTCGTTTCAGTTTAATTTTAAAAAATTCTCAAAACCCACTTTCTTTCGGTAGGATAATAGTTCAAGCGTGAGTAGCAGTACTTGACAACCTCGTGTTTAAATACGACCTTGATACTACAATTCGACAGGTACACTTGCATGTTCGGGTTTTAGCCCTTGAAGTTTTTGGCACCGTTGCCGGGGACGCTTTTTCGTCAATATTAAGAAAGCGCTTACGCTATTACTTCTGCAAAAATAATAAAAAACATTCCTTTCTTTATTTTCTTCTTCAAGTTTTTATTTCCCTTCTTCTCTTTTTCTTTCCTCCACTCTCCTTCTAATTTTTTTAGTGCATGACCCGCACGAATCCGTCGCTACTTGTATACTTCGACCCAGAAATCAAACGCTCCTTTCGGAGAAACTTGCGATTCAGTGGTTCCACTTCTCAAACAGCGGTTGAGGATTCCGACGGTGATTGTAACTTCAACTCCGAAATGGGAGACCATAACCCAGCATTTGCCCAGCAAAGGACGATGTCCGATTATGCTTGGCCCAACCTAGAGGGTACAGAAACAAGTATTGTTCGACCTGCAATTGCGAACAATAACTTTGATCTTAAGTCTAGCATCATACAAATGGTGCAGCAATATGTACAGTTCGACGGATTACAAGATGAAGATCTGAACTTGCATATTGCCAATTTTCTTGAAATCTGTGACACCTTCAAAATAAATGGTGTCTCAGACGATGCTATAAGGCTAAGACTCTTCCACTTCTCCTTAAGAACTAAAGCCAAACAGTGGTTGAGTTCTCTTCCAAGAGCATCAATCACTACTTGGAACACTTTAAGTGAAAAGTTTCTCTCTCGTTATTCCCCCCCCCCCCCCGCCAAAACTTCTAAGCTAAGAAATGATATAACTTCGTACTCTCAAATTGCTTCTGAGACCCTCTATGACACTAGGGGGAGGTTCAAAGAACTTTTGAGAAGTTGCCCTCATCATGATCTACTTGTATGGTTACAGTTTCAGACATTTTATGATGCGCTAAATCAAGAAACAAAGCAAATGATAGATGTCGCTTCCGTTTGTTCTTTGGACCGCAAAACTCCGGAAGCCTCTCTTGAGCTTATCGAGGACATGGCGATGAACACTTATCAGTGGAATTCATCTAGGACTCGCCCATCTAAACTTGCAGGTATCTATGAAGTGGACTCGGTTTTGCAACTGGCGCTGCAAGTGGAAATGCTGAACAAGAAGATTTCGGAGATGACTGCTTCCTCCACCGCTAAGGTATATGAAAATGTGAATGCTGCTGCTGCCGAGCAGGTGGATTATCTGGGGAACATACCCAGGCCTGCTCAAAATAATTCTTCCAATAATTTTTCTGCTTTTTCTAATTTTTTTGCACCTCCTGGTTTTAATTCTTCTTCTAACTTTTATAATCCTAGATGGCGTAACCATCCTAATTTTTATTGGAGTAATCCCGCGAATGTCGCACGTCCACCGCATGATTTCACTCCACCACCACCACCACCACAACAAAATCAACATTTTCAAAAACCTTCCTCTTTGGAGGAAATGCTTTCAAAATACATAAGCACCAATGAAGCGACCATTAGAAATCTAACAGGCTCAATGAAAAATTTAGAGAATACGGTCGGTCAATTAGCAAAGATGGTTTCTAGAGGCCACCTGGGACTCTTCCCTCAAATACTGAGCCAAACCCAAGGGAGCACGCAAAAACGATTTCCCTTCGGAGCGGCAAGGTAATTAACGAGCCCACCACAAGGGAAGAGCCAAAGGTGATTGCCTCTCCTACTACTACACGAATTAGTGACGAAGAAATAACTGATAAAAATTTTGGAAAAGAAAACTCTATTTTTGAAAATGAACAAGAAACATCTATTTTGGAAAAAGAAAAAGATGGTTTTAAAAATAATGATCTCGATATTTTAAAAGAATTTCCACCACCTCCCTACCCCGCTAAGCTTAGGAAAGATAAGCTAGATGATCAATACCAACGCTTTCTTGAAATGTTTAAACAAATTCATATCAATTTGCCATTTCATGAAGTAATTAGCCAAATGCCAAAATACGCCAAATATCTTAAGGACTTGTTAACGAACAAAAAGAAATTAGAAAATTTACCTCATGTTATGTTAAATGAAGAATGCTCGGCGGTCATAAAAAATTCCAATCTTCCTACAAAGATAAATTATCCGGGTAGTTTTTCGATTCCTTGCGTTTTTGGTGATCTTTTTGTAAAGCACGCGCTAGCGGATTTAGGTGCGAGCATCAACTTGATGCCTTTTTCATTGTTTAAAGTTAGGATTGGGCACTCTCAGCCCTACATGTATGAGCATTCAATTGGCTGATCAATCGATTAATTATCTGTTATGTATCGTTGAGGATGTGCTAGTGAAGGTCGACAAATTCATCTTCCCGGTGGATTTTGTCATTCTTGATATTGAAGAAGACATCGAGGTCCCCCTTATCCTTGGTCGTCCCTTCCTAGCCACCTCTCGTGCGGTCATCGATGTAAGTAACGGAAAACTTTTGCTTCACGTGGGAGATGATGAGGTGACGTTTTCAATAAATCAATCCATGAAAAATTCTTTAGAAAATGACGACTCATGTTTCTTCCTTGATGTTTTAAATGAAGACGCCTCTCTTTCTCTTTCAAATGTTTCTTCCAATGATTTTTCTTCCACTTTTTCTGATTTTTTTGCAAATATTTTTGAAGACACGGTTATGTCCGCGCAAGCCAACTTTGCAAATGAGCCGGTGTTTAGACAAAAAAATTATGAAAATATTGTCTTTGAAAATGAAAAGGTTTTAAAGAACTGTTACGATGAACCACCCAACTTAGAACTAAAACTCCTTCCCGAACATCTCAAATATGCCTTTCTTGAACAAAATTCTAAATTGTCCGTTATAATCTTGGCTTTGCTTTCTCAATCCGAAAACGATCAATTGATCGAACTACTACAAAAGCATCGCCGAGCTATAGCATGGCAAATTTTTGATATTCCTGGCATAAGCCCCTCCTTTTGCACCCATAAAATATTTTTTGAAAATAATTCTAAGGATGTAGTCCAACCTCAACGTCGTCTTAATCCTAATATGAAAGTGGTTGTGAAGGGCGAGGTTCTTAAGTTATTAGTTGCGGGGATAATCTATCCTATTTCCGATAGTAAGTGGGTAAGTCCGGTTCAGGTTGTACCTAAGAAGGGTGGGATCACGGTGGTTACAAATGAAAATAATGATTTAATTCCAACTAGGACGGTAACGGGATGGAGGATGTGCATTGATTACCGTAAATTAAATGATGTCACTCGTAAAGATCACTTCCCCCTTCCATTTATCGATCAAATTTTAGAACGCTTATCCGGGCATAGTTTTTATTGTTTTCTCGACGGTCTTTCGGGATACTTCCAAATCCCTATCGCACCTGAGGACCTAGAGAAGACAACATTCACTTGCCCTTTCGGAACATTTGCCTACCATAGGATGCCTTTCGGGCTATGCAACGCACCAGCTACCTTTCAGCGGTGCATGCTGGCCATTTTCGATAAATATGTAGAAAACATTATGGAAGTGTTTATGGACGACTTCTCGGTTTTTGGCGACTCGTTTGAGTTATGTTTAAAAAATTTAGGAAAAGTTTTAAAACGTTGCGAAGAAACAAATCTAGTTTTAAATTGGGGAAAGTACCACTTTATGGTACGTGAAGGCTTAGTCCTTGGCCACAAAATTTCCACTAAGGGAATTGAAGTGGACAAGGCAAAAATCGAAGTAATTGAAAAGTTACCACCGCCTACAAATATTAAAGTGATAAGAAGTTTTTTAGGGCATGCAGGTTTTCATCGAAGATTTATTAAGCACTTTTCAAAAATTACTAAGCCTCTCACCCACCTTCTCGAGAAAGACGCTCCTTTTATTTTTGACGATTCTTGTTTAGCGGCGTTCGATTTAATTAAATCCAAACTTATAAATGCTCCGATTATGATCGCCCCAGTTTGGTATTTACCTTTTGAAATTATGTGCGACGCAAGTGGTTTTGCGGTCGGTGCGGTACTAGGACAACGTATAGCTAAGAATTTCCACTCAATCTATTACGCTAGCAAAACGCTTAATTCAACGCAAGAAAATTACACTACAACTGAAAAGGAACTCTTAGCTATCATTTTTCTTTTGATAAATTCCGACACTATATCACTCTTTCTAAGGTTATCGTTTTTACGGATCATTCCGCTTTGAAGTACCTCCTTTCTAAACTGGATGCCAAGCCGCATCTTATTCGTTGGATCCTATTACTTCAAAAATTCGACTTGGAGATCCGGGATAAGAAAGGAGCGGAAAATTTAGCGGCTGATCATCTTTCACGCCTAGAAAATCCTGAAATTGATATTTTTGATGAAAATTTACCTATTGATTCTTTTCCGGATGAAAAAATTTTAAACGTTTCTTCTTCTACACCATAGTTTGCCGATTTGGCCAATTATCTGGTGGCTCGCATCCTCCCAAAAGAATACTCCTCTTAGCAAAAGAAGAATTTCTTTTCTGAGTTGAAGTATTATTTTTGGGAGGATCCATTTCTATTTCGCATTTGTGCGGACCAGGTGGTAAGAAGATGTGTTTCCCGAGAAGAAGGTCAGCAAATTTTAAAACATGTTCATGAAGGTCCGACTGGCGAGCACTTTCAAGCAAACCACACCGCACACAAAGTACTTAGTGTTGGCTTCTATTGGCCAAGCATATTTAAAGATGCACAAATCTTCGTGGGCGGGTGCGATCGGTGCCAGCGGACTGGGAACATCTCTAAAAAAAATGAAATGGAGCAACATTATTTTCTCGAATGCGAAGTTTTTGATCTGTGGGGCATAGACTTTGTCGGCCCATTTCCCTCAAGTTTCGGAAATAAATACATTTTAGTCGTCGTAGATTACGTCTCTAGGTGGTCGGAGGCCCAAGCTTTACCAAATAATTACACTCGCGTAGTCATAAATTTCTTTAAAAAATTATTTTCTCGTTTTGGCTTTCCTCGCGCGATCATTAGTGATAGGGGGAGCCACTTTTGTAACGCCCAACTAGCTAAGGTTTTAACTAAATATGACGTTACGCATAAATTATGCACCGCTTATCACCCCCAAACTAACGGTCAGGTCGAGGTAGTCAATCGAGAACTAAAGAGAATTTTGGAAAAAACCGTTTCTACTTCTCGTAAAGATTGGTCCTTAAAAATAGACGATGCTCTTTGGGCCTATCAGACAGCATACAAGACCGCCATCGGTTGTACTCCTTTCCGATTGGTCTATGGAAAATCGTGTCATCTTCCGGTAGAAGTAGAACACTGAGCGTATTGGGCGATAAAATTTTTTAATTTCGATCCGCACTCAGTCGGCGAGCATAGGAAAAATCAATTGAATGAACTCGATGAATGGAGAGCGTATGCTTACGAAAATAACAAGTTGTATAAAGAACGCATGAAACTTTTTCACGATAAGAACCTGCGCCACCCTAAAACGTTTAAACCAGGCGATCAGGTTCTTCTTTTTAATTCGCGTTTACGTCTCTTCCCTAGAAAACTGAAATCTCATTGGTCTGGACCTTTTACAGTCACATAGGTTTATCCTTATGGCACTGTACTACTCTCGCACCCGGATAAGGGCGATTTTAAAGTAAATGGCCATCACTTAAAGTTATATTTTTCAAATGATTATGTATCTCCTGCTGCGGAACAACTTTTATTTCTATCGTAATGTTTTCTTTCATGCAACTTTCTTTTATGTTGGACATTTTGTTTTATTCTAAGACTTTTATTAATATTTTTCGAACTTTAAATTATTATAATAAAGAACAATCTTGTGCACCTGCCCACGGACTCTATTTTTTTTCTGCTTTTATTTTGCTCTTCCTTCCGGAGGCCAACCAAGCAAGTTCGTGACTGCCGCTCCAACGTTGCTGATATAACGATGGATCAAGTCAAACCTGCTGGCGATCAAGTGCACTAAAAGGCAAGCATGGGGGAGCGACATCCGCCTTCATCTCACGAACCCGGGGAAGTCCTGTTTTTTTTATTATTTTCATTTACTTTCTGCATTTTTCTCTCCTTCTCAGTCTCCTTCTCGTTTTTCTTTTGTTTATTTCATTGAGGACAATGAAAAATCTTCCTTGGGGGAGGGTTTAGTTAGTTTCACATTTTCCTTTTTCCTTCACAAAAAAAAATTCTAAAAAAAAATTAGCATAGTTTTGTTAATCTTCTTTAGTATTGCTTTTATTTTAGTCTTTTCAAAAATCAAAAAAAAGAAAAAAAATCTATAAAAAAAAGAAAAATCCAAAACAATTGGTAAAATCTATTTGAAAAACAAAATTTAAAATTATTTCCATCTTTATTTTTATGTTTCTTCTAGTGATGTGTAGGCACGTGCGGTTCCTTAGTTCTATTTAGATTTCTTTGAAACAGTTTCCTAAATTTATCAGTTTAACATAACTTAGTTTTACTAGTTTCTTTTTCTTAAATATAGGCATCCGTTTTTTACGTTATAAGTTAGCAATTTGTAGTTCTGTCTCTTTATTCGGTTAGTTGCTTACGAATGGTTGTTAGGTAATATTAGCTCTTTTTCATTTGTGGGGTAGTCTTTCTTGTGTCTAGAACTTGTCCCTAGCAACTCTCGAAACATTTGCGTCGTTTTTACGTACTTTAGAAATGATTTAGGCCACCCTTTGACTAGTTTGAGCTTTTTTTGCCCACCAACAAATTTACCATTGCAAAACAATTTTTGGGCCTTTTTCCATGTTTCTTTGTTTTTAGCTCCACCTTTCACTTCATCATTTCACCAATGCCAAAATGTCTTTCCTATTTCACACTAAACTTTGAGCTGAAATATCATTTTTTGTGAAGGGTTATATCTTTGAAATGAAAATGAGTGTTTAAAGCTTATATTTGGAGCTTTCCTTAAAAAGTTATTAAAGAAGAAAAAATTATTATTATAAAAAAATGTGAAATCAATCAAAAAGAAAAAAAATGAAGTTTATTTGTGGCCAATTTATGAAAAGAAAAAAAGTTCATGGCCTTTGTTTGTTAGTTTGAATTGAAAAATGATGTACTTGTCATTTCTCATTTCTCTTCATGTTTTTATTTTTTCTTTGAAGCTCAACCTTGGTTTAGTGTTTAAGCCCTCATGTTTATCCTTGTTTTCATTTTCTAATCATTTACCTAAGCCAAGTTTTAATGTATATAGAAGTCATATTAATCTTTAGAACGTAAATTCGCGTAGTGGAGAGAGTGTGAACGGACAAGCCTATGGCCACCATCATTGATGGATTTCTTTGGAGGTTATCTTGAGGTGATTTAGGGTTAATTATTATTCTAGCAACCTAGTAGTTCGTAAATGCGCCGTTTATTTAGAACTTCTACTTTTGCTTTTCTTATTTTCATTAATTTTGGATGCCTTGTTTTAGGAATTTTGAAATTTGTAATTCTTCTTTATGTTCTAATGATATTTTTAGGTCTCCACTTTCAAGTTTTCTATTGTGCACTTCTCACCCCACTAGTTGTTAGCATAGGAATTCGGATAGTTTTATTTTTCATGTTTTGTTTTTCTAAATTATGCAACCTAAATCTTCTTTGTTTTCTTTCCCTAGTTCTTTAAGTTTTATTTGCTTGAGGGCAAGCAAATACTCTAGCATGGGGGAATTTGATGACTACTTTTAGTCATTGTTTTTGGTATAGTTTATAAACCTAAATTCATA
Source organism: Platanthera guangdongensis (assembly GCA_039583875.1). Lineage (NCBI taxonomy): Eukaryota > Viridiplantae > Streptophyta > Magnoliopsida > Asparagales > Orchidaceae > Platanthera > Platanthera guangdongensis. The sequence goes on from CM077150.1 coordinate 110,344,598, forward strand.
AGTTTAGTTATAATTTTGTTTATTTTATGTCTGTTTTGTTTTATTTCTCGTATGTTATGATAATTTCTAAATTTATTATGTGTTTTATATTTTATGTTGTGTTATGTTTAGTTTAGTTTTAATGTTTAATATGTTTGTTGCTATGTTTAGTCTTATTAATATATATATTATATTATGTGATGTTTAGTTTTATTTGTTATAATTATTATGTTCATGAATAATATTTTGTTTCTAATGTTTATTTTGTGTTGTTATTTGTAGGTTCATGCAGCCCTTCTTCATTGGTGCAGCCCGGCCCCTCCTTCATTGATCCAAACCAGCCCTCCATGATGCATCACTTGATGTGTTGGTGCAGCCCCTACCCGAGCTCAAGTCCAACATGCATGCAGCCCACTTCAAGCAAGCAGCCCGACCCTCTCCTTGGTGCAGCCCGGCCACCCATCTACTTCAATAATGCAGCACACTTCAAAGATGCAAGCAGCCCGAGCTCCTCTTCCAGCCCAAAACCGAGCCCATGCATCCAACCACCTTTGCATGGCTCCCCATTTAATGCATGACCGGTTCCCTCCCCTTTTTCATCAATTTATTTCCATATTTCTCTCCCCACTTCCCATTGCCGGCCACACTCTTTCCTCCTCTTTTATTTCTTTTTTATTCTACATTCATCTCCTCTCTCTCTCTCTCATTAATTTCTCCATGCTTGCACCTTGCCACCATGCATTGAACTCCACCTCTTTCTTCCCCCTCATTAAATGAAATGCATTCCCCCTCTCCCTACACATGGTCGGCCACCCCCTTGCCATTTTCAATTTATTCCCATGTAGAATCTTCCTTCCTCATCTATAAAAGGCACCATGGTCTCATGCTTTAGAGGTTGGATTGGAAAGAGAGCAAGTGAGATAGCAAGTTCAAGTGCAAGTTTTTTTTCCTTGTTGCTAAGTAGATTTCTTTTTTCTTGTTATTGTAATTTCTTTTATTAGCATAATCGTGTCTCTTTCATTATTCTTGTACACCTTTTTATATCTCAATGAAAATTAATTTCTTTTATCTTTTCGTGCTTTCTTTCTTAACCATGCGCAGCTAATCTTCTTTTAGCATTTGATCATGAGGATCCATGATTTGAGATAGGAATTCTTTTTACTTCGTAATTTTATTTTTGCTAAATTTAGCTCGATCCCTCTTTGATTTATTTCGAGCCGACTCCGTATTTCCGGTATACGGTAGTAGGCCTTTGATCTCATTTCATAGTAGTCGAGAGACTCGTTGATTTGAAAGATCACTCAAATATGTAAGGAGTTGCACGCAATCCCAGAGATATGACGACGTAAATCCTCCAGATTGGAGTCAAATCCAATATTGCGGATAGCCTCGATAATGCAACTTTAGGCCTCTTTGATCTGTAAAGAGATTTCGATCAAAGCGTCTACAAGTTAGGAGACTTAATGCTCTAGCGAGATTTTTTCTTATTTTCGGATCCGTCACGGTCGAGTTAAGTCGCAATTATAAAATTATATTTTTATTTCTCCTATCTCTTTTCATGGTGAATCATCAATAAAGTGCTATCTTTTAATCCATAGTTTTGTTTTAAATTTCGTTTCAGTTTAATTTTAAAAAATTCTCAAAACCCACTTTCTTTCAGTAGGATAATAGTTCAAGCGTGAGTAGCAGTACTTGACAACCCCGTGTTTAAATACGACCTTGATACTACAATTCGACATGTACACTTGCCTGTTCGGGTTTTAGCCCATCACCTCCTCAACCAACTGCTTCAACATCCACATCAACTACCAGCACTCATGCAGTTCCACGACCTGAGTCGACTGATACACAGAAGAAATCAAAAATTACAGATGCCAAATCCATGAACATATTGGCTCAAACCATGTCAGATGACATCTTCCAAAAGGTGCTTGAGTGCACCTCTACATAAGCAATCTGGGATTCTCTCAACCAGATGGTTGCTGGCTCAGCAGATGAGAGAAAGGATAGAAGATCAACTCTCATCTCACATTAAGAGAATTTCAAGAAAGATGAAGCTGAATCTGTTAGTGACATGTACAATAGATTAAGCTCCATCATCAGTGAGTTGAAGACCTTGGATAATGACATCTCTCTCACAGAGGTGAATAACAAGATCCTAATGTGCTTCTCAAGCTCATGGGACTACAGGATCTGGCCAATCAAGAAGGTCAGAAGCTTGACTGAGATTTCCATAGAATCTCTCCTAGGAAAGCTCAAATCCTATAAGCAGCTGATCAAATCCAGGGAAGTTGCAGAATAAAGGACTCCACCAGCAAGAAAGGAGGAAAATACAGCATTCAAAGCTGCTGAAGAGACTGAAGCTTAAACAGTAAATAAAGAATTGATGAGTCTCTTTGCTAAGAGATTATACAAAATTGCTTGAAAGGGCTTCAGGCGAAAGTCATCCAGAAATGATGACAAGCTCAGGTATGACAAAACTCCTACTAAACAAATAATTTGTTTTGGATGCAGGAAACTAGGACACTTCATTTCTGAATGCCCTGAGAATCAGAAGTAGGAGAGGAGAAGAGAAAAAAGACTCCAGGAGCAAGCACTACAGCAGGCCTTCCCACAGCAAACCCAAAAAGAAGGAGAAGGGCTTTATTGCTGAAACATGTAGTGACAAAGAATATGAATCCACATCTTCCATCTCCAGTGAATAGGAAGAAGAGGCAAAGGCAAGGGATGTTTGCCACATGGATATCAATGCCTCTTGCAGCCCATCAGATACCGAAGGAGAATCTAAAAATTAGAAGCTTCAGAATTAGAAGCTGATCAGGTACTATCATCATTTGATTATAGTTCTGATAGTTTTAAAATTGAATTTAAAACCATGTGTATAAATCTAATTAACTCTGAAAAGGAAATCAAAATGCTTAGGGAAAGAATGTCTAATCAAGAAAATTTGATTTCTGAAAATGTTAAATTAAAGGATGATTTAGTTTTAGCAAATGAACAAATAATTCTGCTAAAATTTGAATTACCTGAGGCTTGGAAACTTGAAGAATCGTTAAATGGGAGAAGTATCAAGCTGATGGACATCACAATCACATTTAATGCCAGGTTAAATGGCAAGCTGGGCTTAGGTGCATCATCAAGCCAACCCTCAATCATTCAGAAAAATATATTAACAACTTCAATAAAAATTGTGTCTGAAAAGGGAGAGGAGAAAATAGAAAATAATAAAAAATGTTGAACAAATTGAATGAAAATTTAAGAATAAGAAAAGAAAACAAGATAAGAAAAATCCAAATAAAAACAATGTTCAGCAGATTTCATCGAACGCAGATTGACAAAATATGTACAGTTCGTCGAACTCCATTCGACGAACTCCGAAAGTAGAATTATACAACAATTATCCTTGAACTACGATCGACGAAACCAGTACGGTTCGTCGACCAGAGGTCGATGATTTTGGGACTCAGAAAATGACTTCTATCATTCTCTGAGTGGAGTTTGACGAAGTCATCCCAATTCGTCGAACTCGGGTTGACGAACGCACCAGAATTCGTCGAACGAAGTTCAATATAATAGAAATTTTTAGTCTTCTAAAACTTATAACCAACCAAGAACATTAAATAATCAATTTAATTAATGGATAATTCCACTTAGGAAATATCACCCCTTAGGATATAAAAGCCAACCTAAATGCTCATTTATTTCCAATTTCAGCTATGTAAAGAAAGAAGGACCCAAGGTAACCTGGGTCAGGAATGGCTAATCTGTTTCATTTCAGGTAAAAGACTGTTCTACCACAGAGTAACAGTGGTATCTGGACAGTGGCTGCTCTAAGCACATGACTGGAAATAAGACCAACTTAACTTATTACAAGGCAAAGTTAGGACCAAAAGTAATATTTGGTGACTCCAATTATGGCCAGACTGAAGGTTATGGACAAGTCAAAGTTAGAGCAGTCACCTTCAACAATGTTGAATATGTATGTGGACTGAAGCACAACCTCATCTCCATAAGTCAAATATGTGATGAAAGGTTTCAGGTATCATTTACTAAAACCTCCTGTATTATTACTTCTTTGGATAATAATGTAGTATTGACTGACACTAGAGTAGGAAACATTTACTTAGTTAACTTCCAGCCAGGGTAATATGGAGGCCAACTCCTCCTTCTACTTCCTTCCTTTCTCCTGAAAACCCGAACAAGGGTCGATCCGAGGCCAGCACCCACTTTGCCTCTACTTTCATCACATCAAACGCCTTTTTGAAGACGACGTTGACGGAGCTCCCATTGTCCACGAGGATCCGAGAGAAATGGAAATTCTCGATGGCTGTCTTGATGACCAGCTCATCGCAGAATGGGTCATCGTGGTCTGGCATATCGCTCCTGGAGAAAGTGATCCTCTCCTCCGGGGGTGGGGTTTGGGATGTGGAGGCGACGCTTCGCCGGTACATGGTGTGGAGGCTTGCCTTGTGGAGGCTTGCCTTGCTTCGCCGGTACATGTCCGCGGTTGTTTACTTGCTTTTGGGAATGTTTTTATGCTAGGTTGCACGTTACTTATGTTAAACCTTAAAAGTAATAGTATATGTATCTCATGCATATCATGATTTTAAAACACTAACGCACTATTTCTCGAGTACGTAAACAAAAAGCTATTTTCTATATATTATGAGTCACCTAGAGTCCTGCATTCCATGAGAGGTCCTTTGGGGACGATTCTACTCATGTAGTATGTCAACTTACCTTAACTATATATTTCCACTGCGTATAAAATTATAGTTTTTCATGTGGACTAGCTGATCCACGGTGCCGAGGTATACGGCCATCAAACAGTAACTGGTTTACTTGCATAAGAAATGATGATTTATTCAACGAACGCGAGTTTAGGTTTTGCCTGAGAGCGTGCAGTTATCCCCTGCACGGTGTGGCATCACGATACGTATTTTCTCGTGCTCTGATATTATTTAAATGTGTGAGAAAATGCGGGTTGTGACAGTTGGTATCAGAGGAGGTTTTGCTTGACTTTGGGTCGGGAAGTGTCATATCATACACACACCGAGGTGTCATCAGTTCGTCTTGGCTAAAGCACGAGCACTTCACTCATAGCATAACATGAAGTATACGGGGCATAGTATGTAGTATGGGATGCATACTATGTGTCTGTATATGGATCCACCATAGGGGCAACATGTGAGGGTTATGTAGTATGGGATGCATAACCTCACCACATGAATGCGACTAGCACGTTTTTATTTTCGTTGCATGAGAATGTCATGTAGTATGAGATGCATAACATTTTCATGCGTACGCCGCTCATGGCATGCATTAAGGCCTTTTTAGAATGCATAGAACAACATGCATCGCATAACATTGCATAAGCACAACGTTCCAAGCTAATGATTGACATGATGACGCCTGTACACATATGGTTTTGAGTCAAAAGGAATATAACTTCATGCATGCATGGTATAGGCACATGTATTAGTGTGATGAGGATGACTCATCGTAGGTTAGGCAAAACATCATGTACAACTCCCAGAGCAAGTTAGCAGTTGAAGTTCATATGTGTATGTGTGTCTGTACAGAGTCGTTTAGTGCTAGCAGTTGGGCTAGTTCTTGATTTGTTTTGATTGGACTATAGGATGTCAAAGCGTCCTGTGACGAGGCAGACTCACCAGTCTGAGGGAGAGTCTTCGGGTGCCCAGAATAATGCAAGTATGGAAAGTTTGCGACAGAGTAATTAGGCCTTGGTAAGGAAAATGGGGGATGTGCAGTCCCAGATTCAGTCTATGTTTTCCATGATGTCTGGGCTTGCTCCGAGGGTGCAGGACCCTGCTGTGGGTCCAACTGTTCCTGCCCCTCCTGCTCTGTTGGTGCCTCCCGTCGTGGTTCCACCTGAGATGATATTTATTTCTCAGTTTCAGCGACTTGGACCAACTACTTATGATGGCAAAGCGTATTTCATGGTGTTGGATGATTGGGTAATAGCAATGGAGGAAATGTTTTCTTACACTGGCGTCACTGATGATCAGCGAGTGATGATCACTGCATATCAGCTAAAGGGATTAGCAAAGAGTTGGTGGATGCGAGAAAAGGAGAGCTTGACGGAAGGATGCTCTTGGGCGTTGTTTAAGGGGATGCTCCTAAGGAAGTTTCTACCCTCGGTCGAGCGGGACCGTTTGATGAATGAGTTCTTACACTTGAAGCAGAGGCAGCTCACAGTTAGTGAGTATGAAATTGAGTTCAGTAAACTGAGTCGGTTTACCCCCGGCATGGTAACTTCCGAGGCGGATCGAGTTAAGCGTTTTCTTGGTGGCATACGAAATGTGGTGCAGCAGTTAGCAAGTGTATATGGAGAAACAAGCTATGCTGCCTTAGTGGAAGCTGCTTTGAAAGTTGAGGCAATCGAAAATGCGAAGCAAAAAGGACAGTGGATGAGGAAAGATAAGAGGAAGCTAAGTGAAGGGAAGAGCCATCAGGTGCCTGATACTGCTTCCAGGAAGAAGAGCAAAGAAGTTTGTAGCTTCTGTGGCCGGTCAGGCTACCCTTTCGAGCGATGTTTCAAACGATTAGGTGTTCAAAAGAAATAGCAGGTTCATGCGATTCAGGGTGCTCCTCAGAGGGATTTAGATTGTACGATATGTATAAGGAAGGGGCATGATGCTGCCCATTGTTGGTCAAAGAAAGTGTGTATCATTGTCGACAAAAGGGGCACATCAAGACTCAGTGCCCGCAAGTGCAACCTGTGTTGCAGCCAGTACCACTCCAGGCATTGACACCTCCTCAGCGATTGGATAAAGGCAAAGGAAAGCTTAATGTGATTACTTATGAAGACGCTCAGACCTCTACTCAGGTTGTACCAGGTTAGACTCCGCCCTAGTTCTCCTGTTTTGTTCGTCATTATCGTATTTCATTTATTTTCGTAGATATGTGATCGGTGTGCACCTTTTTAGGAAAGTTTAAGGTAAAGAACCACTGGACGCGTGTTCTTTTTGACTCTGGCGCTACCCACTCGTTTGTGGTTAGAGCCTTCGTGGATCGATATCGTTTGGAACAAGATCGAGTGGGGGATGCTGAGGTTGCTTGTGGTGGAGCTTGCTTGTGGCCGCTGAGGTTGCTATTCCTCGTTTTGGCGAGGTAGTTTTTCTTCTTTCTGTACAGACATACACACCCACCATTGGGTTCGTGTCAGGTTGTTGATGCTCACTGATGGTTTCTTTTAGTGATGTACTATGAACTAAAGACTGCTAGTTGTACCTTTTTTGGAGGTTGTTTACTTGCTTTTGGGAATGTTTTTATGCTAGGTTGCACGTTAGTTATGTTAAACCTTAAAAGTAATAGTATATGTATCTCATGCATATCATGATTTTAAAACACTAATGCACTATTTCTCGAGTACGTAAACAAAAAGCTATTTTTTATATATTATGAGTCACCTAGAGTCCTGCATTCCATGAGAGGTCCTTTGGGGACGATTCTACTCATGCAGGATGTCAACTTACCTTAACTATGTATTTCCACTGCGTATAAAATTATAGTTTTCATGTGGACTAGCTGATACACGGTGCCGAGGGATACGACCATCAAACTGTAACTGGTTTACTTGGATAAGAAATGATGATTTATTCAACGAATGCGTGTTTAGGTTTTGCCTGAGCGCGTGCAGTTATCCCCTACACGGCGTGATATCACGACACGTATTTTCTCGTGCTCTGATATTATTTAAATGTGTGAGAAAATGTGGGTTGTGACAATTAACAATGAGACTGAGTCTATTGTACATCTCAGAAACTTGCTCAGTTTCTTCCTTTTTAAAATTCTCATACTGGGAGATGAGATGAGCTTTCCTGTCCTTCCTTTCATCTACTGATCATGCAACCATCTGGTTTAAGGAATCCCAGATGGCCTTGGTTGATTCACATTTAGCTACTTTCTGAAATATGTCATCAGACATTGTTTGTGCTAGTATGTTCATGGATCTTGCATCAGCAGCTTTGCTTTCTTGTATGCATCATTGTAGTCTGGAGGAGGTACTGCAGTCATGTTTGGGGGAAGTACTTGCAGGGATAGCTGGTGGTGGAGGTACTCCTGTTAAGATAGAAGCAAAAATGTCTTCATCAATGGAATTCATATAAAGCCTGATTCTTGCCTTCTTGATTCCAAACTTTTGCAAGTTGCAAACTAGAGGTCTGGTGCTTGCAAATTCCTTGTACTGTGCCATGGTATAACAAAGAATAGAGTAAACAGATATCTATCAGAGATCTTAGGTTCAGGTGTTAGCATGTACAACCTTAAAAACACACCCTCTGATACCAATTGAAAGTGAGGGATATATACAGTTTACTCTAGAGGGGGGGGTGAATAGAGTATGCAAAAAAATATTTAGATTTATTGCGGAATTAAAATATTGATACTTATATGAAAGAGGTAAAAGCAAGAAACTATCACAGCACAATACACAAAGAAAACACAAGGCAATCCGGACGACACAAGAAATTTTATAGTGGTTCCCCAAATCTGGGTACATCCACTCTTCTACCACCCTGGTAGGAATCCACTTAGGTTTTTGATCAGGTGCCTTATCACCACAAGATCTACTTCAGGTAGATCTAGAAACACGTCAGGCTTTTGATCAGGTGCCTAAAAATCAATAGGTTTTTGATCAGATGCCCTATCACCAAGGAGTTTACTTTTGAAGGGAGTAAGAACCCTGTACACGAGAGGTTAAAGAAAAATAGATGACAGTCTTCTCTTTCTCAAACACAATGAGAAGACTATGTGGATTTGATGATGTCAAAGCTCCCCCTGAGATATTGAGTAGTTTTAGGACGAAGGAAGCTTTGTCCAGGGTGTAGGTCTTCAGATTGATGTTGATTCGAGCTCTCTGTAGATTGTTGAAGCCTGATGAAGGAAGAAGACTAGAGAGATTTGTGTGTTCAGCAAGTTCTTCTTCCTTTTATTTCGCAAAAACAGGAGGCCTTCAGAGAAAAAAAGATTGATTTTATGACTTACTGTGATTCTTGTTGTCTCTGTCTTTTTAAGTTCTCTGTATATTTTTGGAATGACTAACGGCCTGAATTTGAATTCCCAGACAGTACTTAATTCTCTGCAAGAATTTAGGAGCCCAAACGGGTAGAATGGCTGGCAATCATAAATGCACTTCCATAACTGTCTTGACAAAATATTCTGTGAATACCATAATCAATGCTTCATGAGATACGACTATCAGCCTTGAGAATGTCAGCATTGATTATCAGAATATATTTGCCTTAAAATGATTTATCATAGCCAAAATAAATACATCTGACCGACTGAGAGAACTGAAAACTGAAGGCAGTAAAAAAATCGTAGAGCTTGGCTCAGAGATCGTCGAACTGGGTTAAGAGATCGTCGACCTGTGAGCAAATAACGTAGATCTGAGATAACTGCTGAGAAGCATAAGATCGTCGACCTGAGCTTGTAGATCGTCGAGCTCAGTTCAGAGTAGAAGACTCTGAGATCATCGATGAGAGATCGACGATCGTCGAGCTGAGTTCCTCTGTTTGTCGATCAGATACCTTCTGTTCGTCGAGCTGAGAATTGTTTCTGGACTTAGAATATTTTCTGGAATGACTTACTGAAGAAGCCAAAAATTGTCGACCTGAGAACTTGGTTCGTCGACCTGAGAATTTGACTTATCCTTCTGAAACATCTTCTGTGAACTGTGTAGACAGATGGTTCTGGGTGTCGACACAAGTCCTTTTGGTGTCGACTGATACTGTCGACTAATAATCTGAGAACTGTGTCGACACAAATCCTTCTTGTGTCGACTGAGCTAGTGTCGACTAATATAATCTGTGTCTACTGATAGTCTGTGTGTCGACACAAATCTTCTGGGTGTCGACAAACCTTTCTGTGTGTCGACACAATACTTCTGTGTGTCGACACAACATTTTTGTGTGTCGCCTGATATTGTCTATGTCGACACAACTGCTTGAGTCTCTGACAAGCTGTTGTAGGTTGATCCATGTGATGTTGACTCTTGGCGTAGACTAAAGAAATAAACATATGACCCTGACTATACATTTTGTGTCAGTCTAACTAAACCCAATATTGATCCTTACCCAAATCAGAAATAGGGTTCCAACACACTTCACAAATTTCAACATTCTCCTTCCCGCCGTTTCCAGTAACAGACGTGACATGTCCTAGGTCACGGGCGTGACCTAGGGGCATGACCCAAAGAACGATGACTTTTGGCATTTTTCTCCAACGTTCCCGGGCTTTCAAGACAGCAGTTTCCGAGCCTTACATGCCCTAGATCACGGGCGTGACCTAGGGCGTAACATTCCAGAAATTTTATTATAAAATCCAGACAAAGCCAGGAGCTGAATATCATCTAGGGATCATCTAGGGATCATCTAAGGATGCTTCTATGAGTAGTTTTTGTCATTTATTTCCCTATTTTGCTACATTTTATTTATGTAATTTTAAGCTTCATAGTTTAGTTTAACTTTCATTGTGTTTAATTCAATTACTCTCTTTTTTAGTAAACATGTTCTCTCCCTTCTTTCGATGTAGTTTCTTCATCATGCTTAGCAGGTAAACTTCTTTTAGCACTTAATCATGATGAACCTTGGAATAAAATAGGTTTTTTCAACTTTATTAAAAATGTCAAGTTCTTGACTTTACTCACAAATGATTTATCTTTGATTTTTATCGTATCGAATTCATATTGCGCGGATATGTTCTTCGATCTAAGATCCGTATCTTAAATGACCGAGAGGTTGCGGATACAAGTAGATCACTAAAAGATAAAAGGAGTTGATTGCACTGCTCGAGAGAGGATGACATAAATCTTCCGGATTGGAGTCAAATCCAATAGAGGGGTTCACGGACTGAAGCAAGCTTAGTGGTTTCGACTGGCTGAGAGGTCTTAATCGATCAACCTAAGGTTAGTCAAAAGCATGACCTCGAGAGAGATGCTTTTGTACTTTAGGAACCTCCACGATCGGGTGAGCAATTTAAGAGTCTTGCGTACTTTATATTCATAAAGTTTCATTTTAATCCAAGGGGATTCTATATCTAGTGCTATATTTTATTTTGTTTTCAAGTTGTAGTTTAAATTTACTCATTTTATTATTAGATAAATAATATTAATTTGCGTGAGTAGAATTACTCAACAGGCCCCAAGTCTAATAAGAAAATTTCTATACTATATTTTGAAAGGTACTCTTGCCTATTTCGGGATTATAGTTTGAAATTATTTTAAAAACTATAAAATTCCTCATCAGCGGATTTCCAGCCAGAGCGGTAGGCGCAACCCCACCTCTAAATGCGAGAAGGGGAAGGCGAGCTCACCAGGAAAAAAGGTGTTGATGGCTTTGTGCGCCATGGGACGATGCACCGCAAAGCCAGGGGGCACGTAGTTAGTTATGAACTCCGTGAATTCCCCTTTCGTTGTGTTCCCTTCGAAAAAGCAGTACTCAACAAAATGTCGAGCACACTTGGAGCGGCCATCGGCGTCATGGTTGGTCTTGCCCATGCTCACATGGGGGTTGAAGTGCGAGAAGAGAGGAAGAAGGGGTAGCAAGAAGAGGAAGTACAAAAGCAATAAAGGCGGTGGACCGGGGTTGGTGAGGGGGCCTATTTATAGAAAAATAAATCCAAGGTCAAGACGACCGATCAGTCCAACTCGCCTTTCCCAGCTCGCCAACCCCAGCTCGCCGACTTCTGAGACTTGTCCCATTACATGCCGAGTGAACTTAAATGATGATATGATATTCAAATATCAAACCTTAAAATCTAAAAAATATTCCAAATTATTACAGACCCGGGGCGAATACTGTTCAAAGGAATCAAATGCAGAAGCAAAGAAAAGGAAAAATTCAAAGTGCTCGAGCTAAGGGGGCCGGATGCGTGCACTGGTAGGCTCAGTAATGGAGCAATTTCTATCTACCCCAGCCTCGCGTCTCCTTCCCCACAGGTCGCCGCGAGTTGCGGAGCTCGCGGATCTGCCCCAAATTCTTATGGATGATATGGAGGTTCTCGTCGATCCCAAGAGCAGAGACAGAGACATTGCCCCTCCTATTGGGTAGCCCCTCACCTTGTCAGCGAGCCACACATAGTCACACTGCAATGCCTCGTTGTCCTCCTACACCTTGTGTAGCCCGCGCAACAGCCTTTTAAAGATCCCAATCCCCCTCCTCGTCTGCTCGCCGTTCTCCACCTCGGAGCCAAAGAAGGAGTCTAGCGAGCTTGGATAAGGGAGGGATGAGTAGCGGGTCGACTATGAAGTTTCGCCGGCCTCAGAATGACTTGGAAGAGCTGCAAAGACATTCAGTTAAGTATAAGCATGAAAGGCGAGCACCCCAGGAAAATCACGTGACAAAATCGGCATAAGTCAAAACTTGCCCGGCGAGCTCGGCGACCCTAGAAAGCTGCGGGGTGGGGAGAAACTCAGGTTCTTGTAAGGTCCCGGGTGATGTGTTCTTAGAGGAAGGAGGTTGAAGCCCGACACGGGGATGGCTTCAGCGCCTCCCCACGTAGTTCCAGTAGGAAGTTGCTGTTGGGAGGGGTTACAAGTTGGCGAATTCGACCTCGGTGAATCCAGCCCCAGGGTCCCGGGGGGTGGGGGTGACGGGTTACGCGGTCGAGTATCCGAGGTTTTAAGCTGCGAGTCGCCGAGGGGGTATTGACTCTCGACATGGAGGCCTCGCTGTCATCCCGTTGGCTATTCGGGTCGGCAGAAAGATTGACAATGTCTTTACCCTTCTTATTAAGGACGGGCAGAGTAGAGGAGTCAGTCCCATGCTCCATGGTGGATTTTAGATCGTTAAAGATGGGTTCAAACTCCCTGGGAATTGGCTTTGCCCTCTTAGCGGGATTGGATTCCGCCAGGCCGCTCAGCGGGATGATGTGAGAAACGTCAGTCAAGCCGGCAATACGGGCAGAGGCAGTCTTGCGAGCTCGGGCAAACCTCTCTTGGATCTCTTTGGGGATAGGCATCTCAGCAAGGTTAGAGTAAAGGGAATGGAAAAGGTCACCCAGGTACGCTGGCGTATATATATTGCCGCAGGTGGAACCCACCTGAAGATTCCCTCTGGCTCCTACCCCGCTCGCCAAATCCTGTGGTGTTGGATGATTCATTCCGAGCTTGTTCCAACTTCACAAAGTGTGGGGATTGTGTACAACCTCGTATCCGTCGAGTGGGCTCGACAAGAGCTAGAAATGTCGGATCGGGCAGTCCAAGTCCCGGGCGAGCACCCAAGGGGTCAGAGCTCGGTAGCCCACAACTCGCCCGGGCGGGGTGGATTCATCGGGGGGCGAGTGGAGCTAGAGGTGTCGCACTCGCCCCAGGTGAACTCGACAAGAGGTAGGCGAGTAGGGCCAGCCAGGCCCCTACTCGCCAAGGTCCAGGGATAGGTAGCGAGTGCCAGCTCCATCGAGTGCTCACCGCTCCAGGCGAGTTGAGGCTTCTAGAGGGCCACTCGCCCCAGTGATCTATGATTTTTTACAATTTTCCACCCACTGGCCTGCCCATAGCCTTCCAGAACAGCAGAGTTAGGTTGTTGCCAGGCCAATCTGGACTGCATAGTTGGTTAGAATAGCGGAGGTTGGCTATTTGAAGGCCATTTTCAGAAATCTATAAATAGACCCAAGGGGATATCTCAGAAAGCATTCTCACTGGTGCCCAAATCTTCTTTCACTTTCTGACGTATCCATATCTTGCATCTGGCTAAGGAGGGGAAGAGCTCTGAGATCTTTTAGGTGTGTGGTGGGACCTGCATGTCGAGCCCTTGGGTCAGTTCCCTATTCTCTTTCCTTGGTCATTTGGCTCGTGGGGGGAGAAGTAAGTGTGTGATCACCCCTTCCCCAAGGGAGAACTCCACAGAGATTGAATTTTCGGTTTCAACAGTGATGAATTTGGTGGTTTGATATATGTTTCTTGTGATGCAACATTTTTTTACCTACACAAGAATAGTTGAGTAGCTTATTTTAGTAGTTCATTAATGAAATAAATTAAAGCTAATAATAAGTCACTAATTTGTAACTTTCATATAGAAGTTGATGTTGTTGTCATTGGATGACGACAGCTTTTTTGGTGTGCCTTATTAATCCACAGTTGGAACATGTATATTTAGTCTCATTCATTTTCAAATCATATTATTTTGTTATCTAACTCATCTTGTTCACTCCTTCTAGCATGCAATGACTGTCTTCCTAATTTTTTACCTTTCACATTTCATAGAATCAAAAGATTTAAGCCAGTTTCAGGTCATTCCCTTTTCCTTTTATTGGATTCAACATATACTCATAAGCTTTTAGAAATGTGGAGTTTTTGTACCAATAATCAATATAATCTTCAACTTTCTCTCTTTTATAAAATATACAAACAATAACATGCACACACTGAATTCCATTAAGGCCTCATTTGTTACAACTACAGCTTTGTGAGGCTAATTCCACCATCTATTCATCGCCTCTTCACCCTTTCACCTCAAATTTATCATTAACATTCCACTCCAAAATGTAATCTTGAACTCCTCTTTTATTATTTTCTAAGATTTTCTGAATATTTGGAAATATTTAACATTCCAATCTCAATAATTTTCTGGATGCATAGATGTAACTGGTCATTCTAGATTACTCTTTAGATGATGTTGATTTCTTCTTGCAAGAAAATGAAAAGTGCAATGTTTAGAGTTTGGTGTTTGAAAACATGAATGTTCTCTTTTTATGGTCTTTACTTGAAAGGTCCTATTATTTTTAGAAATGAAGAAAACATACGATACCCAACCATAATTATAGTAATTTGTATTTTATCACTACAATCATTTGTAAACTTTATAGGCTTTCCTTGCATGTTTGAGTAAGTTCTCACTGCTTCTCTAAAATCATAAGTCGTATTAAAGCACATTCCAACTTCAAACTCAAAATTAGAGTCGTATGCGTTGCCTTGAAACATTTTGTAACATGATGATTTTCCTTTATATTGATAAGATATGGGAAAAATTTTCTTCTTTTAGTGCTCTATGATCTGATTTGGTTCACTATTATGCATTTCCTTGGTCTCATTCAATCCAACCCATTCAATGACTTCATCAACATCTTCATCATAATCTATATCATTAATGTCAAAATCACCATCTTCAAAGTCATCGATAAAAGTGGAGTCATTTTCATCTATATGCACTTCATTGGTAATAGATTCATTGTCTTCCATAAGTTCAATTATTGGCTCTCTATGCTCGTGGTCCTCCTCACTATTACTTTTAGGCATAATACACTCAAACAGAGCTTCAATGGTTTCAACATAGATATCCACTACCTTTTATACATTGATATACCTAATCGGATTTGTAATATGATCATCATTCACTACCAAAATCAGATTACTCTTGCCAACAAGTCGAACGCTACAATAATAAAATCTCACTCACCTCATGTGACCAACTAGTTCAGACATATCGTGCAAATCTCTCAACATTAAACAGTTGTAATCACATAAATCGAAAAAATTAATTACGTCAGGCATACAAGACATCGAGACAGTACCAATGAACATCCCAGAATGATGAAGTATGATCGTAAATAGAGAAGCTTCAAATCACATAGAGCATGTGCGCGCTTTTGAATCATTCGCTCTCAACATCCAGACAATGATATATCATTGAAAAAAATAGTTTTTTTTCAATACCAATTAAATAGACAAACAAATCACAAGCTACTAAACCACAAAATAAAATTTTAAGAACATAATAAAGGAAAAAATCGACAGATGGAGCGGTAAAAACCTTAAACTTAATAATAAAATTCCATTATATGGTGATCACAATAATAAATAGAAAACCTAAAACTTGCATTTTATTGAGCTATCTTTGATGAAAAATGCATATTACCCAAACTTTATACCCCATTATCACAAAACCAAGATATAGATCTATAAAAATGACGATCGAACAACAAGAAAAATCCATAAACTAAAAACCAAAATGCAATCCTGCTCTTTGTATAGAGATTTACCTGATCTCTAGGTTAAACTGACAGATCGAAGAAAAAAAGCGAGAGCTCGTGAGAGATGGGAGCCGGGCAGGAGAACGCCAGAGAGATGACGTAGAGGAAAGATGTCGCCGGGAGAGAGCTCGCTCGAGGCTTGTTGTCGTTGGGGAGAGCGGTATCCTAGGAGGGTTTTTGTCCAGGAGAGAGAACGCCGGGGAGAAGGAAGCTCTATGCTTTGGGGAAACATGAAATGGGTGACCGAATAAAGACCCATAGGCTTTGGGGAAAGGGTTTTTGGTTAGAATAAAATCAGATTCCCGATAATGGCCCTTGTCGGTTTAACAACTGATATAATAAAGAGAAATAAAAATCGGAAATCTATTGGGGGTGCAATGTGCTCTCAAAATGGATTTCTTGGGTCAAAGTGTCAAATATTCAAACTCAGGGTGCTATGTGCCAAACGCCCCCAATTGGGGGTGTTATGTGCAAAAAATCCTTCGGTAAAAACATCCTTCCAAATTTTTTGATTAGAGGCGTGTTATAAAGGAGAGATATATAGGGTCATGTTTGAGAACCCGGCTGGGCACCGTTCCGGCGGGCTTAGGCGGAGGAAAAGTGTTTGGCAGGAAACTGGCTGCTCCAGTCCATGCTGGCCTGCACAAAAGGAGGAAACTGGCAGTTTTGTCGTTGTCCTCACAAGATCCAGTCCATCATTCATGTCAATCATTTTCTCTCTCCTTCCCGCCATGCCACACGGCTTGTTTGTAATAAGGGGCCAAACATAGCCTGGATCTATGTGAGTTGAGCATGCACACTGTCCATTCCATGATCCATTGGCTGAGAAGAAGGTGTTTTTATGAAAACGCATTTTAAAGAATAGCCGATTAAGGCGTGGATTGTCTGATCCACATAGCTTTTGTGTGCAGAGCGCATGAAAAAAATTCATTATGGAGACATAGTAAATGATTATAAACAATTAACGGCCTTGTACAACTCGATATCGTCATGTACAATTAGATTTTATTTTCCACTATAGTGGGATAAAGGCTTGAATGTTGTTGTTGTTTTATTTACACTTCAAATTGTTATTTGCAAATCCAATAATGAGCTTTCTTTAAATGTTGAATTAATTCTTGTTGGAACAAGAAATATCTAATCCCTGAGCTTTTGTAAGCCGTATAATACTTTCCTACAAAATCTCTGATCCTTAGGCTATGTTTGGGAGGGCTTTTCGGAAAGGAAAAGGAGTGGTAGCAAAAAAAGGTGGGAAAATGAGCTTTTGAAAAATGTATATTGCAAAAGGAGAACCGTTTGGGTGAACTTTTACAGAGATTTTCAAAAAGGAGCATTTGATAAAGTGTTTGGCAAATCTCGGTTGCAGTGACTTTTTTATTAAAATTGCGCACATTTTCCGCCAAGCGTGAATTTTGCGGATAGACGAGAATTTTCCGCCCGGGACCGAATATTTCGCCCGGACGCGCATTTTACGGCCGGGCGTGAAATATTAGCTCCAGCAAGAACTTTTCGCCCGAGCCTGAATATTCCGTCGGGGTGCGGAAAAAGCGTCCGGACAAAAAAACGCTTCCGGGCAAAAAATGCGCTCCCGTGCGAAATATTCGCGCCCGGGCGAAATATTCGCGCCCGGGCGAAATATTCGCGCTCGGGCGAAATATTCGCGCTCGGGCAAAATATTCTTGTGTGGGCGAAATATTCGAGATCTTGCGAAAATTTTGCATCCGGACGAAAATTTCGAGCTCGGGCAAAAAAATCGCGCCCGGGAAAAAACTGTGCTCGGGCGAAAAAAAAACTGCGCCCGGGCGAAAAAAAAAAAACTGCGCCCGGGGGAAAAACCGCTCCCGGGAGAAAACACCGAGGGGAAAAAACTGCTCACAGGCGAAAAATGCACTATCGAGCAAAAAAACAGCGCCTGGGCAAAAAATTCACGTTGGGGCAAAAAATTCGCGCCCGGGCGAAAATTTCGCCCCCGGGGGAAAAATTCGTTTCGGCCAAAAAAAATCGCGACCAGACGAAAATTTTGCGCCTGGGTGAAAAAAAACGCTTCGGGTGAAAAAATTTACTCTCGTGTGAAAAACTTCGCGCACGGGCGAAAAATTCGCGCCCGGGGGAAAATTCCGCGGCCGAGCGGAAAATTTGCATCCGGGCGGAAAATTCGCGCCGGGGCGGAAAATTCGCGTCGGGGCGAAAAATTCGAGCCCGAGCGACAAAATTCGCGGCCTGGCGAAAAAAGCGCGCCGGACGAAAAATTCGCGCCCGGGCGAAAAATTCCGCCGCGCCCGGGCGAAAAATGCGCGCGCGGGCGAAAAATTCGCTGCAGGGCGAAAATATCTCCCCGGGCGAAAAAATCGCGCCCGAGCAAAATATTCGTCTAGATAAAGGCTAGTGTTTTTGTAGTGTTGTCGAACTGGATGCAGAGTGGAAATGTTTTCGTAGCATCAACTGTGTGTCGGAATGAGAAAATACTTTTCGAAAAGTTGAAAAGTAGGAGGCTTGTGATTTTTCAAATAGAGGAGAAAAAGGAGTTTTTGATGATAGCTTTTCCCACCGGTAGACATTTCAAACGGTTTATTAGTTGTGGTAGCGTTTTCTAGAAAACGAAAAGGAGGTAGAAAGCCCTCCCAAACAGGCCCTTAATTTGAATTAAGATATTAACTGTTGATATAAGTACTCCACTCCTTCCACCAACACTTAAAAACTAAAATTAATTGGATAACAAAAGGTAATAAGTTAGTTCTAACCAATCTAGTAAATATATGATATATACGTTTAACACAAAAAGGATGGCACAAATCTGGAAAAAAATACATGATATTGGCCATTTGAAACCCAATTATATCTTATATATGTTCTCCCCCCCCCCCCCGGTCGGGCCTCACTCTGGTCCACTTAATAGGACTGAAAATATGTCATTCCTATTTTGCCCCCATCCGTTCACTAGTATCGGCTGAAATATTAGGGATTTTCATTCCAGCGGTCTCTTCTTTCCCCGTAACTGGCGCTATCGTAGCTCCTCCCCGATCTCCTCTCCCGACGGAATCCCCCACCTCCAGCGATTGTTCTTCTCGGCGGAGGGATACGACTCCGGCACTTCTCTCCTCTTCCCCCACGCTGACCAGCGCAGCCCTAGATCCCGATCTCCTCTCTCCCAGACGGAATCCCCCACCTCCAGCGATCATTCTTCCCGGCGGAAGGCTCCGACTCCGGCACTTCTCTCCTCTTCCCCACACCGACTTGCACCTCTGACTCCGGCCATCTCTCCTCTTCTAGGCCTGTTTCGCACTTCCGACTCCGGCAATCTCTCCTCTTCTAGGCCTGTTTCGCACTTCCGACTCCGGCAATCTCTCCTCTTCTAGGCCTGTTTCGCACCTCCGACTCCGGCGGTTCCTCCTCTTCCCCACACCGACTCGCACCTCGACTCCGGCGGTTCTCTCCTCTTCCAGGCCTGTTTCGCACCTCTGACTCCGGCGGTTCATTTGGATTGAATGGTTAATTTGGGAGTTGACTGGATGTGATACGGTGAAGGAATCTTGATCATTTCCTGAAGATAAAGAGGAATAGAGCCTTATTTCCGAAGCTACAGATTGATGCAAGAAATATCTGTAAGATATAGCTATTTGCTTAGAATACGTCCTTATTCCGTTTATTTATTCTTCTCTTTCCGGTTTATGCATTGATCGGGAAGACTATTTGCTTGCACAAATCTTATCAAGAATGTATTTTTTGCCTAAAAAATTTGATTATTTAATATGTAGTTTTGATTGTTGTTAATAATTTTAATTTTTGGTTAATAATAAAGTTGATACTAAATGATTGTGGGTTCTTCTATGGTTAATAATAAGGTTGATTTCTTCAAATAAGCGGTGGAGGACTTCTTCCTTAAGGAAGAAATACATTTCTAGATTTAGAGCAACAATGTTTAAACCATGATTTTTTTTGATAAGGTATTGAAAACTTTTTGTAAAAAATAACAAAAAGTTCACCATTTGAATTCATGCAAACAATTGTTCACCAATTTCAGCACAGTTGCAAGAAATATGAAATCTGCACTCACTAGTATAGGCCATTTCAGCACAAGTCTGCAAGAAATATGAAATCTGTACTCACTGTTATGGTTGAGGCTTGCTGACTCCAGAATTCTACAATGAATCAAAAGTATTGTTCACCGATTTCCGCACAATTGCTGCTCACTGTTAGACTTAAATAACAAACAGACAAACACCAAACACTTCATTCCAGCACATTTGGAGACACCGCAATCCTATGAATTAATTTGACGGGGAACATTTTGGCTAGAAGCAAATTCCAATCGTTGAACTTAACATTTGTCCTCGCTTGCGTCGCTTTTTGAAGAACTTTAATCTGTGTTATTCACGGTCAAGCGGTTACGACGGCAAAAGAAATGCCTTTTTCATGTATCTTAGTGATCTTATTGACATTTTAAACTTCAAGTTATGTTAAAGTTGTACCAAAAGTTTCAGAAAATAATGGGTGTATCCTGCTTTATTTCTTTTGATACTCATGCTCATGTACATTGTACATATATGTGGAAAAATGATTGAATGGTTGATGCATATTGAATAATAAGTGATACTGCTGCCAACATTGGTATATTTTATAGGGTGAAATTTCTTTCATTCTTACGGAAGTTAGGAACATACTAAGTTCTCTTTGAGACTTGAAGGAGCATAGATTTTTGAATGATAAATATATTAAATTATTTGTCGATTGAGTATCTTTTTTTCTTGAAACATTATGATGTCTTTGAATGATAACTGTATTGAATTATTTGATGTGGATTCAGTAATGATTGCATTGTATTAAAGGTGATTAGAACAACTGACCTCTATGACGCTGAAGATCAAGGCGGTGGATAATACTATGTTGGTTTTCTATACTGAATCATAATTTGGACTAATTTACCTTAGCATATCTATCTCAAGATAGGCCTCAAGTCCCCTAGACCTAAACCTCACTCTTACCTAAATCTCAAAATTTACCTTAGCATTTGGACTAATTTACCTTAGCGTATATTTATGATTATTTATCTGTTCTTCTGGTGTTTGTATGTGCAGGCTGATTGTGAAGGAGCAAATCAAGATTCATGGTTTCTAAGTAGCTCGGTTCTTCCGGTGAATGCTGCTTAGGAGGTCAACCGTCTATTTATAAGAAACTATCCGTGCTATATTCTTGCCCATATATGTATTTTATTGTCGCGTGTGTCCTCCGGCCGTATCGTTGTTGGGGCGGCGGTTTTCTGATATCTAGGACAACCAGAATAAATGTCGAACTTGGATGCTTGCTATACTACTAATAATTCAACTCTCTGGGTTTCTCCATGTTTTCATATATATATTGATTGTTGTGCTTGTGTTTTTTTTTTGAGTTGTTTTCTGAAAATTCTCATTGCCATGACCTTTTGCTCCGTTTGGGGGGATTTATTTTCACCGGTCAAGCGGTGATGACCGCATGTACGGTGTACCGGTACACATGCGGTCGTCACCGCTTGACTGGTGAAACTAAGTCCTCCCAAATGGAGCCTTAATCTCTTGAAAGGCATCTGCAATTTGAAATAGATCATTCCCAAAATCTCTATGAACAATGCACCAAAATTTTGTATTAGGTACCTCATATCTTTACATTTTTTTTGTCACGAGTCCAGCTTTCATTTTTTAAATTTTGTTGACCTTTGAAGTTAAGCTATTTGAATGAATAAATTTTGTCGGCACGTAATAGATTAGTTTGTCCTTCAATTTTTTTTAATTGCACTCAAAATAGGTCTGCGGGCATATTTAAAATAGGTTTTCCCTTAACAATCACCTTTTTTTTTTCTGGCAGGGTGTCTTAGTATTTCATGCAAGCGTGTCTTTGTATTTGCATAGATGATTGGATATGGATGATTTTTTTTATATACAGTACATATTTGTATATGAGATAGCCACTCGCTGAATATTCTTTTTAACCCGAGCAAGTGGTTTACTTTAGAAAATGTTTTATATATAAAGGATTTGTAGAAAGTGTTAGGTCGTGTGATTGTTCCTTGAAGCACTTGTTAGTATTGGGTTCCATTGTGGGTGGCCTTGATGATAATCATGGTGATAGTGGTAGAAAGGTAAAGTGAAGAAGGAGAAAAGTGAGGCTCCAATTGGTGTGGCGGCGGCCGTTACAAATGTGGTAATTATGAAGCCTTGTTCATGAACGCCCGACCTCGTCTAAGGATTTTCTTCCATTTTTATGTTCAAAACTTGTTTTTTTGTTTTTGAAGGCGGGCATAACCGTTGTTGTGTCAAACATATATTTTATGACTGCTTTTGTCAAAACTCACCGGAGCAAAAAAAACGGCACCCCGAGGTTGCTTGGAAAAAGAATTCTCTTCAATTGGAGTGAAATAGATGATATTCATTTCACGGTTAAGATCAATTTCTTACTGATCTGATGTGCTCATTAATCTCATTCTTTTATTTTTTTATTTAATCAAAAAAATTTATTTCATTAGATCAAATGAAAATGCATCCTTACTATGAACCTGAGGTCCTAAGTGGAGAGAATTCTGAGCCACATGCTTATGGAAAGAAGAGGCAAGTTTTTAATATTAATAAATATGACTATACTGCATAGGGTCAGTGGACTCGGTCCCATGTGGCCGCGACACTCTTACCAGTTACCATAACATTTTTCTGCTTTTAATTTATATAGATTGAATTGTAGTCACCAAAATGTATTTGCTCCTAAGTTAACTATATTATCACCTAAATATAAAAGAGAGTGAATGGGAAATGTACAACAGGAGAGTGAAAGTAAATGGAATATTGATTAATTAATTTAGGTAAATGTTATGTGCATGCAAATCATTTGTTATGTGCAATTCATTTTTTAGATAGTGCACTTATAAGTTTTTGGTCCAAACAAAATTCATTTGCACGTATCCAAAGCCGGTTTGCATGTAACAATTACCTTAATTTACACCTAAGCTTGATGTTCGCTTGCATCACACACTTTGTTTGTAGTTTTCTCACACCTAACAAATTCTAATTTTTGGTTCACGTCAAGGAAATTAAACTCAGAGAATTAAACTCGGTAATATAAAGTTTCCTCCCCCTCTTTATTTTTTCTTCCTTTTTCTCTTTCTCCCTCTCCCCCCTTTCCTTCTCCTCCCCCCTTTTTCTCTCTTCCCTCCCCCCTCCCCCCTTTTTCCCCCTCATATCGGAGTGGAACCCGGCGGCCCCCCCGGTCGGGCCTCACTCTGGTCCACTTAATAGGACTGAAAATATGTCATTCCTATTTTGCCCCATCCGTTCACTAGTATCGGGCTGAAATATTAGGGATTTTCATTCCAGCGGGTCTCTTCTTTCCCCGTAACTGGCGCTATCGTAGCTCCTCCCCGATCTCCTCTCCCGGACGGAATCCCCCACCTCCAGCGATTGTTCTTCTCGGCGGAGGGAATACGACTCCGGCACTTCTCTCCTCTTCCCCCACGCTGACCAGCGCAGCCCTAGATCCCGATCTCCTCTCTCCCAGACGGAATCCCCCACCTCCAGCGATCATTCTTCCCGGCGGAAGGCTCCGACTCCGGCATTCTCTCCTCTTCCCCACACCGACTTGCACCTCTGACTCGGCCATCTCTCCTCTTCTAGGCTGTTTCGCACTTCCGACTCCGGCAATCTCTCCTCTTCTAGGCCTGTTTCGCACTTCCGACTCCGGCAATCTCTCCTCTTCTAGGCCTGTTTCGCACCTCCGACTCCGGCGGTTCCCTCCTCTTCCCCACACCGACTCGCACCTCCGACTCCGGCGGTTCTCTCCTCTTCCAGGCCTGTTTCGCACCTCTGACTCCGGCGGTTCATTTGGGATTGAATGGTTAATTTGGGAGTTGACTGGATGTGATACGGTGAAGGAATCTTGATCATTTCCTGAAGATAAAAGAGGAATAGAGCCTTATTTCGAAGCTACAGATTGATGCAAGAAATATCTGTAAGATATAGCTATTTGCTTAGAATACGTCCTTATTCGTTTATTTATTCTTCTCTTTCGGTTTATGCATTGATCGGGAAGACTATTTGCTTGCACAAATCTTATCAAGAATGTATTTTTTGCCTAAAAATTTGATTATTTAATATGTAGTTTTGATTGTTGTTAATAATTTTATTTTTGGTTAATAATAAAGTTGATACTAAATGATTGTGGGTTCTTCTATGGTTAATAATAAGGTTGATTTCTTCAATAAGCGGTGGAGGACTTCTTCCTTAAGGAAGAAATACATTTTTCTAGATTTAGAGCAACAATGTTTAAACCATGTTTTTTTTGATAAGGTATTGAAAACTTTTTGTAAAAAATAACAAAAGTTCACCAATTTGAAATTCATGCAAACAATTGTTCACCAATTTCAGCACAGTTGCAAGAAATATGAAATCTGCACTCACTAGTATAGGCCATTTCAGCACAGTCTGCAAGAAATATGAAATCTGTACTCACTGTTATGGTTGAGGCTTGCTGACTCCAGAATTCTACAATGAATCAAAAGTATTGTTCACGATTTCCGCACAATTGCTGCTCACTGTTAGACTTAAAATAACAAACAGACAAACACCAAACACTTCATTCCAGCACATTTGGAGACACCGCAATCCTATGAATTAATTTGACGGGGAACATTTTTGGCTATGAAGCAAATTCCAATCGTTGAACTTAACATTTTCCTCGCTTGCGTCGCTTTTTTGAAGAACTTAAATCTGTGTTATTCAATCCCGTCAACAAGCGGTTACGTACGGCAAAAGAAATGCCTTTTTCATGTATT